>CM076987.1:28195625-28338766 GCA_039105355.1 Benthosema pterotum | reverse complement strand
CATTGGACTTGCCCCGTGAAGTGAACGGAATTGGCCTAACTAACTCCGTCTCTAAACGGCTCTGGCCCTTGATGACGTTAGATCCCAGCACCTGGGGAAACATTGTCCAATGATGGACTGTGGTTCTGTTTCAAAGTTTCTGCGCGACGTTTGTAGGCTACAGCTATAGCGGACTATGGGTTGAATTATCTTGCTAAATTAACTCACAAACACAGAAAAATGGTGAGAGGAGAAGAAACGGACGTGGTGGTGGATTTACAGACTTTTTCGAGAAGGAATTACACTTCCTTAGTTTTTGGTGCAGTGTGCAGACCAGCAGCCACGGTGAGGAATCTTACTAGTGGTTGTTGTTGCTGTTCATTGTCAGATAGTGCAGGAGGCTGATTCTCGTCGTTGCTGTGTGTGTGTGTGTGTGTGTGTGTGTGTGTGTGTGTGTGTGTGTGTGTGTGTGTGTGTGTGTGTGTGTGTGTGTGTGTGTGTGTGTGTGTGTGTGTGTGTGTGTGCGTGCGTGCGTGCGTGCGTGCGCGTGTTTTTACTGTAGTCTGTTGTGCGCATGTAGGGGTCACATCCCCAGAGGTAGTCTCCAGGCTTGAAGCTTCAAGCTCTAGTGGTCAGATCTGTAACTGCAGGCGGCTAAAATCCATGCATGAGCACCAGGGGAGCATGTACACTGGTTTGCTTTGTGAACGCAGACAGAAAGGCAGTTTGTGCTTAGGTTGTTTTCTGGATGAACCACCGTTGTTCACCTCAATATTATACCACCTTTCAAATGTGAATTGTGTGACGGATAATATGCACACCGCAAAGCTACAAGTTTGTTTTTTTATGCCGCTTTGTTTTTTTTTTCCTTTGCTCGACAGCACAAATCCCTTCAGGCGCATTCATGGAGAAAAGACTTCCACATTTGGCCTCCAGAATTTGGTGGCCAAAAGGTTAAAGGTAGGGTAAGTGATTTGAAATTCATGGTGTAGTACCAGCCTGGTGCACTAGGGGCCCCCAACAGTAGCTACACTATGTGAACCTGCTGCTCTCTCCTGATTGGAGGAGAATTGTGGTGACCTGGGGAACTTTTATTAGCTCCTCTGCTAACGTGGGGGAGGGGGAAACTCCATATGTGGTTTCCACACCTTATAATAGAGCATTTTAACAGAAAAAAAAATATTTTTTGGTGATATCTGACAAAAGTGAAATCACTTCACTTCCCCTACCTTTAAAGCAACCGTGGCAACTCTTGTGCATGGCTAAATAATACTGAAAAGGCGTCACGTCTTATTAATATTTCATTCATCAAACTCTGAGTTGAAATAAATCTCAGAACAGGACGGAATCAGAAGAAATGGTCACAGATTAATTTTGGATTTTTCAAGAGCTCTTCGGTGTTTGCTGTCCCATTGGATGTTTTTTGCTTGCGTGGCCAATCCTGTAGAAGCATCTGGTATAGCCTGATGAGCCAGCCAATCAGGACTAGGTCAGGCAAAGGGAATAGGTCGCACAAAGATCCTCATAGGTCCTCAATGAGGACCTATGAGGATCTTTGTGCGACCTATGAGGACTCCTCATAGGCCGCACATAGGCCGATCTTTGTGCGACCTATGAGGACTCCTCATAGGCCGTGGCTACACCTGAGTGCAAAAAGTCCGGCGGCTTTTTCGCCATCTTTGGAGTTTTTGAATGGATGTGGATGGGAAATAAAAATGCTTCTCCACCGTACATCCACAGCCATCTAGTGGAAGAGTTGCGACATTGATGGGTTGGAAACTGAGCGCACTGTTCATGCAGCCTGAATAGGGACAACGTGGAGTTGAAATACAATTTGTTTTCAACAAGGGCGGCGCAAATAAGAGCTATTTTAGGCATGTGTGAAACATGGCAACTGTTTTAAAGTAGGCTACTGTACAGTAACAACTAAATAGGGTGTACTATAGGCTATAGCTACAAAACAATCTAAAATCAAGGGATTTAAGATCATTAAAGCTGGGCTGTTGCCTGAGTTGAATGCATTTCTGCCTAGTTGTCACAGTTCAATAGAGGTCTATGTGGAGCAGTAGCTCAACACACTTTTGGACGGGAGTGTCGTAACTCTGTCCCACTTTGGCTCTGCTGTGCGTCTCCTCTCGGAACCGCCCAAAGCCTCGGAAGTATTTCAAAGAGCCGCTCATTGGAGCGTCAGAAGTCCCGCGTCCATCCTGTAGTCTGCCCACACTGATAGCCATACCAAGAGGATATAGTCCAGTTTGCATTAGTGAGAAAGGAATGGTGTGGGACATCTACGGTTTCCATGGTCCAATACCAGCAAAATTACTTCTAAACACTGTATTTTGAGCTTTGAGTGAGTGATGAAAGTACTGCCAGTATAGCCTGAGTTGACCTGAAAGCATTTTGGTCTAGAGAGACCAAAATAGGTGGTTGTTGCGATGATTGGATCTCACCGATCTGTCAGTCAATACCGGATCCTTCTCTCTTAGGCCACTTTGGCCATTGATTAAGTCCAGGCTTTCAGTTTTTGTGCATCCCGGAGGAAAATGAAAGCCTGGGTATCAAGGCGACAGGGGCTCAGGGTTAGTCACTGGATGGTAACCGCAAGGTTGCCGGTTCAAACCCGGCTCACCCAGAGTTAGTGTTGAAGTGTCCTTGAGCAAGATACTGAACCCCTAAATGCTCCTGATGCACTGGTTGTGACTTGCATGGTTTCTTGCGCCATAGTGTATGAATGTGTGTGTGAATGGGTGAATGTATGCACAATCTATCTAAACCACCTTGGATAAAGGCGCTATATAAATGCACCATTTACCAGTACTGAAGTTAGACTGCTTAGTTGGTGTCAACCACTGTATTGTGGGTAGCTGCGTGTGTACTGAACCTTGGCATATAACCTCATTTCAACACATCGAGTTTGAATGCAGCTGACTGTGTCTGCTGCTTCTCTCACCACTGCACTGCACTGCACTGCCTGCTGTGGCAGAAAGCAGACTTGTAAACACAAATTGTAGGTCAGCAGAGGTGAACCAATTAGACAAACAGCACACCCACGTTGTAATTTTAGTTGACTGTATTCCCAAAGGCTATACTATATAGCCCAGTCTAAAAGCCCTCTACACAAAACATCCACTAACGGCACGACACACAATGCAAAACATTGTGAGCTTGTATGGCTATTTCTGCGATTATTTGGAACAGGCCAATGGCGTGTGCTGTACAGTAGCCTGCGTGGCCTAAAGTAGACCTATGTGTTTTATACAACAACAATAAAGTGCTTAAAGCGGTGATGAGAAGGAACGGCCTAGGTTTATGTAAACACACAGAGCTGCTCCTCAGTGGAGTAAAGTAGATTATGTACATTTAACTACTGTACAATTATGAGATGTGTACCTATGTAACTATGTAAAAATGTATTCTTAGTGAAATTGTTCACAATTTAAATCATACAGTACATTTCCGCTTCAACCCTAACAGGTACATTTGAAATAGCAAATCTACAGGATCACAATGTGTCGCTTTGCAGTCCATTGCAGATTGGATATTTTGTATGCATTTTGAACTGGGACATTCAGCAAAAATACATATTTGGAACTTTAAGAGAATTACAATTTTAGCAAACGCCCTTGATCCAGAGTGACTTACATTAAGCATGAACAAAAACAAAGAATGGCAATACATCATGTACAAAATAGTCATAAATGACTATATGTGTACATAAAATGCTGAGTCTCCATAAACTGCTGTCTACATAAAATGCTATCTAAGAAACAAAAGTTGAGCCTTTGCATAGGCCTGTTACCTGTAGGAGGTCAAGGCTAGGGTAGTACTACTGCAAGAGCTATGTGCTTTCGGTGTAGGAAACTATGGAGTATTTTTCGCACTATAAGGCAGACCGGATTACAAAGCGCGCCTTCAATGAATGGCCTATCTTAGAAAGGTTTAATATATAAGGCACACCGGATTATAAAGCGCATAGAATAGAAGCTACTGCAGTCAACATAGGATAGAAGCTACTGCAGTTAAACAATCCATATAAGGCGCAGTGGAGTCCATGTGTACTACAGTATATGTACGAGGGCCATATGTGTGTTCGGGATGGCTGATTAACATGTTAGTTCACACTGGGGCCATTATGCAACCTGCTGGGAATGTCGGCCATTCCCTCTTGGCAAGGACAGCATAGAAGAGCTACACCCACATCATTGTGATTACAATTTCATATTTTGTGCTTTCGGTTTTGTGTTGTCGGTTGGTCAGACTACCTGAAAAGCATATCCAATTTACATCAAATATTATGCTCATTTTAATTCAATATATAGTACTGTATATTCCATTCATGAGTCATTCGGGCCGAACTAGAATACTGCAGTTTGGAAATAGGCAAATCTGTTAGAAGTAGAAGTTCAGAATTCTAATTGAGTATTGGTAGGTGCAAACATGTACTTAAAGTATCAAAAGTATAATGTAAGCGAGTCTCGACTACTTGGCTTACTAGTCTTCTAGACCAGAGGATGGCTCGTGGTTATGTTTATGCTTAGGGGTTACTGTAAAGGTTTTTTATGTGTCACTTGTTGAGACATAGAGGGATGAAATATTGTTTCCAGTGCAATTAAACAAGGCAAGCAATCTAACGGTAGTGCAGCATCTGAAGGCAATAAAGTCGCGTCAATAAGCAAGTAGTTGCGACCATGTATAGCCCCGACCGTGACCAGTAGTAGTAGTCGCGACTTGTGAGAAACTGGTCGCAACCACATTGTGACCTGGTTTGTAGGCACAGTTGGATTTTGCTGTCTCAAAGACCCCAAATAAATGTATTCACTTAAGTAAGTGCAATATTTGGATTGGAGACAATGTAAAAGTAAATTGGAAATACTAAAGTAAACTACAAATAACTAAAAACTGTACTTGCAGTACTTACAGTAAGTAAACGCATTAGTTATTTTACACCACTGAGTGTATGCAATTGTGCACCTAAGTGTTCCTCTCATACGCACAATGAAGTGGTTTATAGTGCTTTAGTACGGCGCTATGATGGCCGCTGCAGAGCTACCATGTAGATTGTCAGGTGTCCGTTTCTGGCCTCGATTATGAAGTGTATCACAAGAGCATTCAACTCCTGTGATAAGCTGCACAATGCTTCTGCTGAAAATAGTCAGCCTGCTGCTTTATTTCCAGAGGTGGTGCTTAAAAAGAATCGGGAATAAAAAGCAGAGGATGGCAATAAAAGTGATGCCCACACAAGCCTGCTTTCAAACAATCGACCAAAATAGCCAAGTTCTCAACTCAGCCTTTTGGCAGTAGAGGTTGTTGTTGTGTTTCTTTTGTTATGTGTTCATGGAGGAACCTGATTGGGAACTGATTTCTGCAGTGTTAGAAGTTCATTGTCAAAGCTCCTGAAATACATAGACTCAGAGAGTTGCACTGTCCTACGCGCATGAGGCATGTCTGTTTGTCTCTGTCTTCTATGACTGTGCAACTTATCGCATTACACAGGTAGACCATAACTCTGCTGTGATGTCCACCCAGTGAATGTTATGTTGTGCAAGCATACAATAAGGCCAGACTAAAGAGATCCTTTGTCCACCAGTCGACTTTGAAGCTTAACCAGTAGATGTAGCCAGGCATTATTTAGTCTGTGGACATTGCTCTAGCCGTCATGTCTTTATGTACTGTATGTAACATTGTTTGTTCTTTGTGCTGTGTCAAATGTGTGTATAGTATTTGTTTCTGCATACATGGCTGCTGGGTCGCAGGACAAATTTAAGCATGAACCCATAATAAAGTAATATAGTCTAGCTTATTGGCATACAGGCCAAACTATGCCCAATTGTACACGTGCTGGTGAAGTTCTGTCCTGAAGTCGTTCTTATGTTCTTATTAGGGGACTTGATCCCCTAATATAGAGCCCAGTTTGTAGATGGGCCTATAGGAAATAATACCCCACCAAACAGATAATGTATGTTTATTAATCCTATTTGTTTCACACACTATAAGTGTGATTAGGGCTTTTTGCCTAGACGCGTAAGCGGACGCCACTCGCAAAAGCACGTAAGCGTGCTTGATATGGAGCATTCACACACACGTGTGCACAGTCAAACGTGAAAGTGCAGCGCACGCACATGAAAAAAAAGACACTCGGTCATTCCCGCATACACCTCCATCCCGTGCCAACTCCCGTACCAGGTGTCCAAATTCAGCTGTTGGGTTTTCCACTTTGCACCTTGTAACTCAAGAGTCTCTGTCGTTACTTTTGAGCGTGTTGAGTTAGCGCGGCCAGAGCATCCATAATTTATACGACAGCTTTAGGCAGCTTTGTCTTCTATCAATGATTCAGCCTTTGCTGTCCGCACAGCGCTGACTGCCCACTCACTGACTGTCTCTCACAGAATAGGATTCCAGCATGATACGGTGCGTACCTACGGCGCTGGCAGAAGCAGCAAGGTGAGGCGTACGGCCTCTGGTATAGGCTGAAGTCCAGGGAAGGACAGGGAAGACTGAGATGAAAAGCTATCTGGGCTGTTTTACAGATTAGGGCTGCCACCATCAATTATCTGTCTTGGCGCCATTTTCTATGTCAGGGTCTTGAGAGTGTGAAAATGAAACCAAATGGACCCGCAAGGGTCCATTTGGTTTCATTTTTACATTCTCAAGAGTCATCTGGTTAACCAACTTTCCATCATTTAGCCAGGGGACCACCTGGAACCCTCTCAAGGACCACTCGTGGTCCCCGGAACACCTGTTGAAAACCCCTGTTCTATGTGATTACTGTACTTTTGCTTGAATAATCAAGAAGCGATGTTCCTACTACTGCCTCAGTAGGTTCCTACTCCTGCCTCAGTAGGACCTAACGGCGGTGAATGTCTTGTTGCGCCACAGAGGGCAGGCTGGCATGGGATGGAAACAAGCTTGTTTTTTTTCTCGCATCAATATTATAATGACTCAATTATTAAATAATCTGCATGTCAGCGCCCCCATCTCCTCAGAACAAAACTGCAAAAACAAATGACAACACAGGTTATATCGGAGTGATGGTTGGGGCTCAAACCATTAGAAATAAGCTTGAGGCACATATACAATATGAAAGTGTTAGAGAACTTTTTGTGATACTTTGATGAAAATTGAATTTAATATGCAATCAATGCTGCAGGTGTCAAGCTGTATATAGCTTTAATGGGACACTGCAGTGATAGTTGCAGGGTAGCATGTACGGACGGTCTCTAGCTGAAGCTGCCTAGCTGTGCCCTTCATGGGGCAGAGTGGCCTGCATCCCCCACACATTAGTGGCCCCATGCAGACGTCTGCATCATCTATGCATCACTGCTGAAGAGGCTACTGGCCACTGTTGCATAAGCTTTGGTTTAAGCTACAACCGATGTTACTGTCAGCTGACAGCAAGGAGGAGCACTGCACCAACAACAGGAGACCAAGACGATCCTAGAAGATATCATTCATGGCTCTTTGCTGATGGGCTATTTTCATATGGCTGAGGTCTAACGCCACAATCTACAATCTGCAGTTTTTAAATAATGGTAGTGGATAAAAAAAAAAAAACGCTGCCTTTGAGATGTAGTGAAGCAAAATTGGAAATGGTCAAATAAAATAAAAATATTTCAAAATTGTACTTGAGTAGTATGTAACTACTGACTTCAGGCTTCCAGGAAGATGAAATCCACTGATTTCAGTGTTCCTGTGGCTTTTCCTCTAGGAGGCTAAAAATATCAACGTACACACAAAATAATTCAAAATGGGCAGTTTGCCATGAAGCTTGGAGGAACAGCAGTTAGGGGCGGTGGCTCAGGAGTAGAGTGGCCGGATGCTAACCGCAAGGTTGCCAGTTTTGAATCTGGGCTACCGTAGATTCCATGTCCTTGAGCAAGACACTGAACCAAAATTGCTTCTGATGTGCTGGTTCGTACCTTGCGTGGTTTCAGATGTCATTTGTGTATGAATGTGTGCGAATGGGTGAATGTAATGCCCTATGTAAAGCACCTTGAAAAAAGCCGCTATCTAAATGCAGCGTTTAGCTAGGATCCCTGCATGGGGACTTTGGAGTTTTCCTTTTTAGTGTAGTGCCAAATGCGTCGCTGACTTATGTTTATCTTGTCCTCAGATAAACACTTCGGTGGTGTTGCCCTAAATAGCAAGGCAAATTAACTTTTTTTTACAGTCCTGCTGGCGGTATGATGCATGATGAACTGTCAATGGGATGCGTTAGCTTGCTAAATTCCCTTTCAGCTGCACTAATCTGTGCATGTGTGTGTGTGGGTGTGGGGAAGGGGGAGAGGAGGGAGTCACTGAAAAAAGGCCCAAGGCCTGAGGCTGCTCTGTTTGGAGATGCTTTTTCCATGAGAGGTCTTGGGAGGATAGCTTACACAAGTTCATGGAGGGAGCCGAGAAGAAACTTTTCTCACTGGTAGAAAGGCGTTGATTGGCATTGTAATTTGTTTGGGATGGACTAGTAGAGAAGAGATCCAGCTACAACTAAAAGACCATCAGTTGTAGCTGGATCTCTTCTCTACTAGTCCATCATTACTTGGACAAACAGAGATTAACTTGCGCTCTGCTCATGGTATGCAAGTTAAGCAATTGGTTTCGCGGTCGGTGGTCGGTCGTCCTTTGAAGTACTCTGATTGGCCTATTTAGGTGATGGCGTAATGGTGAGGTAATTAAGAGATCTCTACAAGCATCTCTTTAAGAAATCTTTTTAAGAGATCTCCATACGTACAGGTATGTCTGCTCGCTCGCTCTGCCCGCGCACAAGTTGGCCATGGCCTACTTGTTGAAGCGCCCACTTGTGGCACATCTTTAAACTTTTAAACTTTAATAGTTGTTTTTGAGACAAATATCAGATCTACAAGCTCACAACATGGCCGAATGTTTCGAGCTGCTATGGGTGTGACATCATATCTGGAAGTTATGCGGGAACACATGCATGGCAAAAATAAAACTATGTAGCCTGGCATTGACAGCCACTGCATACAATACAAACAGAACATTCATACTGATATGCCTGCGCATACCCTCTACTTTCAAGCAAGTTTAAAGTCAGACATTACAATGCTATCAAGACCTAGCTCCCAAAATACATTTTTGTCAACAAAATCTGTAGATTTTACTAAAGTTTTATGGTACAACCAAACAAAACTAGACAAACGGATTCCCAAAATCAACTAAAACTAAATACTTTTCACAGCAAGCTGGCTGACATCTCAGGTTTTGACTTCATGGTGAACTAACACAGTGCAGATGGTGAGCACCCATTGATCACAGCTCCGAGCCTGGAGATGGTGTGTAATAATACTTCACCGTCTCATCAGGGGTCCTTTTGACAATCAGTGGGATCTGGTGTCAGGGCGGAGATTAAATTGTCATTCCCACACGATGCCAGGGCTGCACACGGCAATGGTACCATATTTTCCGCACTATAAGGCACACCTTTTAGAACTGTTTCACATATAAGGCGCACCGGATTATAAGGCGCAGAGAGTATAAGCTACTACAGTTAATATAGAATAGAAGCTACTACAGTCGAACGATCCACATATACAGTAAGGCGCACTGGATTATAAGGCGCAGTGTGGATTTTTGAGAAAATTAAAGGCTTTTAGGTGCGCCTTATAGTCCGGAAAATACGGTACATCAGCTTAAAAATCCCTGAAAAAAGACTGCTGTTTGCAAGAGAGAAGTGTCTATCAAAACAAGCGCCAAATAAGCGATTGCATGACTGGTCAATTATTTTGGGCTTGTTTATCGGGAGTGTATGGGCGTGCATATCAAATATCCCCCAAAAACATGCTGATTTGAATATACAAGCCTCAAAACAAGATCAAAAGCTGCTTATAATAATCAGACTTGGCAACACTGCCTGGAAGCCTAGTCTGAATGCCTGACTGCATACTGTAGTCACGGCGGCTGCATGGTGCGTGTCCATTCGGACAAGACGCCGAGATGCTGATGAGAGATGCCATTGTGCAATCATGCGTTTGCGCAGCGGCCATGCAGTAGATGGCAGAACTAGCCCCTGCCACATGACCGTTAATTGTGCCGCTGCATGACCCAGCTTTTCATTTATTCAACAGGGGTCTACTGTACTATGCTGTACATGCGCTGCCAGATTCCCTTTATCAACGTGCAGTACACTCAATATCCTGGCTGGCTTTCTTTGACAAGGAGATGGAATTTCAGGCAGTTATCGGCCATTATCTCGTTTCTCATTCGGTGCGCCGCTGACCTTCTCCTGAGCAGGCAGCGCTTCTTCTTCAAGCCCTGACGACAAGTTAGCACCTGCTTGCTCCGCCGCGAGGATTGGAGGATCCTGATAGCATCATGTCCATCCATTATCATGCCAAAACCAACTAATAGGGTTTTAATGAGTCAGTCAGTCCTGGGTCATTTCAGCTTCCGTTGTTAAATTGACTCAACTATCCAACCATTTGGGATGCAGTTCCCTGTCGCCACAATGCTGAGGCAAAATGATCATCATTTATTAGCAGTAACCTATAGGTCCAACTCTAATAAATCAAATCTGCCGGCAAACTGGTATAACGAACATTGTTGGGCTCTTTTTTTTTCACCCTTGTTTTAGTAGTACCGGTATATTGACAATTATGTATCATCATCACTGATGGTCTTGGATTCATCAACATGGTAGCGCATCGTCTAAATGTCCTGGTGGAATCCATGTGTACGAGTGTGTTTATCATGTGATCTCCCAAGGGAACCCTTTGAAAAATCCACCCTGAGCATCTCCGTTCCAGAAGGGCTCTCTCTCTCTCTCTCTCTCTCTCTCTCTCTCTCTCTCTCCATGTAGCTCTTTCCTCCCCTCCGGAGCCCGCTACAATAGAGGACCACTCAAGAAAGTATCGCAGAAGCATTAATATTTCATAACCCGGTGTGATAACCAGAAGAAATGGGACACCGTTCAGGCTGACAAACACGGCCGGAGATCCCTGCATCCCCCTCCTAATGCTGGCACGGCCATGCTGGAGGGGGTGTTTTCCACCGGGTTGGACACCACAGTGATGGTCTCACATTGCCAAGCGTCTGGAGCTCTCCCCTATCAAATATTGGGCGGACACAGCTGAGAATGTAATAATAATAATAATACAGTAATAATAGGATACCATGAGAATAAATACACACTTTGAAAAAAATCAATATGTTTTTATACATAATAATTTATACATAATTGTCATTGCACAGTGTACAACAAAACATTGTTTTTTTTAGTGCTTCAGCCATAAGTCTGAATAAAAAGGAAACACTGATTAACACACTAATGGAACATTAAAATGTGAAGTCATTCAGTCAGTCAATATATAAGATAAAAAAACACAAAATAATATCACAGCATCATTTTTTTTACTTTACTTTTTTTTCTTTTTTTCTTTTTTTTACACTTTTTGAATACTGTACAATGCATACTGTACAGAATCCACAAAATGCATGGGTTCCCGGCTTGAGGGTTGAAAACACTAAAAGGGATTCCTGCCCAACAAATAGGAATGTATAATGCCGTCACTTTCCAGGTTTAAACGCGCCTTCCGATCTAGAAAGGACAGAGAAGCAATAATCCCTCCGGACGACGGTCCGGAGGACCCAAAGGCGTGCTGGGGAGGCGGTGGCGGTGCAGTGAAGTGCACCTCCTCAGAGCTCCATGCATGCAGGGCCTTGGCGACATGCAGCAATAAGCAGATGGAGCTCGGCGGTGGAGCACCGGCTCCACATGGCAGCCCACCGAGGTGTGAGGTGAGCTCTTGGAACAGCCCATTACCTACACTAGTACATCATGCACCGGCGCAGACTGCTGCACCACGCAAAACGGCCGTGCAGGTTGCTGCTGCACGATTCAAAATCACATCGAAATAACCTTTCTTTTCAACCTTTTTGATACCAGAGCCAACTATTTATTCAGAATTAGAGCCACAGACCACCATTTGATGACATTTTAGCCCCACACAGAAGATTTATTTTGTTTTTGTCCACTTTTTGCTTTTGTTCCAGGCTAGGTTTCGGGCAAAACATACAGATCAAAATGACCATCAATGTTCTGCATTCTCTAGTAGTGTAGACTTGAATGAATATTTTAACTCTTGAGAGTGTAAATGTGAAACCCGCAAGGGTCCATTTGGTTTCATGTTTATGCTCTAAAAGAGTTACATCTGGTTAATAAACATTCCATAATTTAGCTGGGGACCATCTGGAACCCTCTCATAAACCACTGATGGTCCCCAGACCACTAGTTGAAAACCACTGGTATATAGGATAGGTCTTCAGCATGGCTTTGCTTTTTGCCTATTTATAATTTCATAATATTTTTTTTATAAAAGTTTGAAACGTAAAAATGTGTAATTCAGCCTACAAATGGTTGACAATCGATAACCTTTAACGGATGCACCCCCACAGCTGCAATACTATATCATCTTTCCCTCAGCCATAGAGAAAGGTCTTTGGGCTGAAGCGAAGACCCCTTCACATATTACACAGTCGCACGCATTCATTTGAGCAAATGCAATGATACACAGCAGACATGTTTTCGGGAAAAGGGCACGTGGTCTTTCCAGCCACCACGCAATGTGAAAGCCCGCAGGGAATAGTGCCAAGTGGGCAAAATTATTCATCCTGCACACATGCACCAACATTTTCACTGCACATCATACAATATGTAGGCTACGGGAAGAGCATGCAATGAATAAAAATTCCTTCAATTCAAACCGAGATAGAAGCAGAAACGGAGCAGCAGGCTTGGCAATATTACCGCACATTTAAAATGTATTATCTCTACAGAGACTTGAGGCAGTGTTTCTCGTCTTTTTATGCCAAGGGCCCTCCGCATTGATATGCATGTGTTAATTCGGTTTATTTTCGAAATGATTCCCAATTTTTTTATTTCAACAGCAGTTCTGCAATGCACCACAGCGAATCAAAAGTAGGAGGAAATCACAGAATTATTTTTGGTAAGAATCTTTCGAGATATTATAGTTGCTGTGTGGGGGTCCCCACAGGTTCCCCACAACATCTAAACCCCAGGGGGGCATCAGGGACGTAGCTGACTATTTGGTTGCCCTACTCATGAGAGTGCTGTGTTTTCATTTCACCCCTTGTGAGGATGCACAGACGGCCGACAGTTAGTATGTGGCAGCGACGCAGAGAAACATGTTATTTTGAGAGCCGGCTTGGCACTTTTTGGCACATTTTGTTGCCTCCCTTGGCATGTTGCTCTGCTCGCAACGTGTACTGTGCATGTACGTAGGGACGGCACTGGGGGGCATGTCCACTTCCGGTGAATCATCCTGGTTTTGAAACAGTTGAGAAATGACAGAGTTACTGTGTTGCAGCTTTTCGTGGTTAGACAGACACATACACATGGGGGGACACATGCTCAGAAAGGAAAAAAAAATCCGTAAAAACATGCAGGGTTATAGTGACCTCTGTGCCAGTGATTTTTTCCCCCTTCCTCCTCCATGCTGAGTGTGAGTCTCTCTAATTACTGAATGGCGCCACCTGTGGTTGCAGGGTTTACTTAGAGAGGGACTTACTTATTTTCTAGAGCAGTGGTTTTCAACCTTATAACAGGGCCTGCCCAAAACTAAAGATTTATTTTGCTTTGTCCACAATTCCAGGCTGTTTCAGATAAAATATGACATGAAAAATGTAATCGAAATGGCTAAATTAGATTAAAACTGTACTCAAAATCAACACTGAAACAGGTCTCCACACACTCTGTTTCAACCTCGTTGTGGCCCTTATACGCAGTCAAGCATGTCATATCAACTCATGCCGTGAGCTCCATACCTGTATCCTCCTGGGCTTGGCAATCTGAGCACTAGTGTCAGCAGAACTGAGGGGTGTGTGTGTGTGTGTGTGTGTGTGTGTGTGTGTGTGTGTGTGTGTGTGTGTGTGTGTGTGTGTGTGTGTGTGTGTGTGTGTGTGTGTGTGCGTGCGCGTGCGCGTGCGCGTGCGTGCGTGCGCATGGTGGTTCTGTTTTGCGTGGAGTTGCTGTACCTCTTGTGAAAGGAAGGCACTGGCTTGTAGCTCGGATCCTTTCTGCTTGAATAGATTGATACAGGCTCAGGCAAGAGTCGGAACACAAGCGGTGGAAAATGTAACTCGAGGCGGCGTGCAGGAAGGCCATGGAGTTGGTTGTGCTCAAGCGTGTGTACCATGCAGAGCTATAGCAAGAGAGAGCGTTAAAGGTAATCGAGGCAACTTTAGCGTGTTGAAACACTGTTTGTAAACTGATTTGTTTAAAAACAGAATCTAACTCCATCTCACCTCCACTCCATTGGCTTATTATGAAACTGCTGAAGACAGCTGTGCTGTGATTGGATAAAACGCTGCCTCATCCCACACAACCCCCTCACCCTCTCACATTAGCACCGCCTTTCCTGAGCCCGACGAATGTTTTGTCTTCACCATTTGTTGACAACCACAAAGTTCTGGATCGTCTGCAGGATGAAGCAAGTGTCTTGTCTGCAGGGAAACAGCTGCAGCATCAAAGTAGAAGCAACATAGAGGGGGAAAGGCAAAAATATAGCTGTATATTTAAAAAGTTGCCTCTATTACCTTTAACATGTAAGAGTGCATGGCTTTTTTCTTCTTTTTGTTAAACGCCGTCTGCATGCGTGCCCACAAATCATCAAGCTTTCCAATCCAAGGTCAGTCACTTTCAATTAGCTTTAGCTTTCACCGTTGCCCGTTCCCACACTGTAAACGACTATACATAACCATGAGTTTCTGAGAGCGTACAAATGGAACCAAATGGACCCACTAGGGTCCATTTGGTTCACATTTGTATCCTCTCTGGAAAATATTGAAAATAGGTGGAATTCCTCTTTGAGGTTTCCATCCTTTTAAAAATCCATTAAAAAAAACATTCATTTTAGAAGGGGCAGGGGGGTGGGGGTCACCATTTTCAATATCCTATTTTATAATGAAACTCTTGTTTTATATTACATTACCTAAGCAATAGCCTTTCTTTAATAAACTGCACAATTTCTCGTCTGGAATTAAAGGGCATAGCTCTTTAATAAATCACAGCCTCACAGATCTTTACAGGCCCGCGCTGACAAAAGAAACAAAAATATAAACCCTATAAAGTAGTTTATAGGCTCCGTCCTCTCAACCTGCCAGCCAGATCATTAACAGAACTGGACATACTGTACACTGGAGCAGAATGAAATCCAATCTCGATACAGATTCAGAGCTCCACAGGCGCAATCTGTCAGCAGTGGATATACTGTAGAGTTGGGTGTCTTGGGAAGTAAACAAAGACACATGTGAAAATAACGTGCAAACAGGCCAACATCCTGTTATTTACGTTCTACTGGGGGTCCGCCCGGCCGCCACGGAAAATTCGCAGAGGGCGCTATTTTTCCCCTGTTTTTGTTGATGGATTCCCATGCACTCACGAGTGTAATCCAATATGGTATGGTAGCTTATGCAATCACAGGAATCGAATCCAAACATGGTATAAAGTACCTAACTGAGGTACTATATACCAAAATACAGTATAGTATACACAGTACTATATACCTCACAACGGACACAAACCCAACATAGAGTACACAGTAGGTCATCCATGGGTGGATGGATGGATATAGATGTAAAGTGTCTAAAGTGCGTGTGTGTGTGTTTGTGTGTGCGCGTGTGCGCGAGCGAACGGGGATCAGGAGTGCCGGGAAAACGAGAGAGGCGGGTTCACAGGGGTTTCGGGTTTCACCGAGATCAGCTCTCTGGCAGATTTCCATTCCCAACAATGGAGAGAGGATGGAAGAGCTCTCAATAATTGAGCAGACACTCGGGCCGGTGGTAGAGCGGCAGCCACATGCACAGCCTCGCCATGCAGCCTCTGCTCTTATGCAATCAGTGTGTGTGTGGGCTGGCGAGAAGAACCAGGGGTTGGTGGTGGGTGTGTGGTGGTGATGGAGGGGGTCGGATGTTGCTGGTTAGGACGGGTCACGGGACCGTACCTTCCTCCACCCTCCACCTATGGGAGGAGGTGGGGTGCGTGGGAGATGAGATGCATGTATAGCAGAGGTTTTCAAACTTTTTGATACCAGGGCCCACCGTTTATTCAGCATTTGAGCCACGGACCACCATTTGAGGACGTTTTTATACCCCCACAGACCCCAAAACGAAAGACTTCTTTTGCTTTTGTCCACAACACCAGGCTAGATCTAGTTGTGTAGACTTCTTGAGGTAATTAAGATGATGAATATTTTAACGTAAAAAAGAAAACAAATGGACCCTTGAGGGTCCATTTGGTTTCATTTTTACACTCTCAAGAGTTACACCTGGTTAACCAACTTAGCTGAGGACCACCTGGAACCCTCTCAAGGGCCACTGGTGGTCCCCGGACCACTGAAAAGCCCTGATTTATAGAATAGGTAGCCGCTCCACAGGCCTGTTGATGTGCAATATAGGAACCCACTGGCAATAAATAGAAACTAGGAAAAAACAGTACCTTGTCCAGTGGAAGTGGAAATGCTGTGCATAACAGGATGTTTGGACCGCAATCCTTCCTCTTCATATGGGGCGCCTATGTTTTCATTCCCACTAACAACAGTGTAGTCTGTGTGTTCTGAATGTCCCTGCCGACAGATTTAGTTGTGCAGCTCTGGATCTGTTCTGTGAGAGATTACTCGAACTGGTACTTTCCCTATATTGATGGCATAGGAAGTTTTGCCGCCTTTTTGTGACAATGTAGCAAGATTGAGGGTAAATATAGCCCAGAGCCTTTTAGTGGGAGAGTTAGGATATTTGTGTAGCCGGAAGCAGAGCCGGGAAGCTGAGCGGAGCAGCCAGGTCACGTGACTATACAGAGCCTCTTTGAGTCCTATCTGAGCATAACGCTCTAAACTAAAATAAAGGGATTTAAAGTCACTAAATGCCTGGGTTTAATGCATTTCTGCATAGTCCTACTGCTACTCCTACTTCCCCGCTACAGTCTCGCAAGACGTATACCGTATCGCGAGACTTCAGTTCTTAACAGTTTGTGAATGTAGACACTAGTATTCTGCTCTTTCAATGAGTCAATATAATTATATTAAGAGAACGGAGAGGAACGCCCGCACACTGTTTATATGCTCCAAAACACACTTTTATTTAGTAGAGGCAGTGTTGCCTCTACTAAATAAAAGTGTGTTTTGGAGCATATAAACAGTGTGCGGGCGTTCCTCTCCGTTCTCTTAGTTTGATGCCTTGATGCCCAGCACCTGGCCTGAATATAGGCGTGAGATGTGCACACAATCCGTTTGCCTTTCAATATAATTATATATCATTTGCAAATCATGTGACAAAGTATCCAAAATCAACCTCCGGAAGGCATTCTTTAATTTGCCTGCATCGATAATTTGTTTACGACGTCACCACCATTAATACATGATGTTTTCGTGCCTTCTATGCTGGTCCCTCTTAAATCCCATTAATTTCATCGACATCAGGCTTGAGAGTGGACCCAAAGGGCTCCTCCATGCGCCTCCAGCAGCGCGAGTGCCGGACGCATAGGAGTGAACGGGAATATCCTAACTCTCCCACTAGAAGGCTCTCATTTAGCCTATATGGGCCAAAAAAATAAAATTACGTAGATAGCCAAGGTGCAGTTGCATTATATTGCTTACATCCGCACAAGCACACAAATGTGCACACAGGCACACGCACTCACGCGCGCAAGCATTGCACACAATACATAGGGCAGGATTCATCAAATCAATCTGGCACAGGTACATTCTGTACGTGAGTAATATACTGTACGCTCATTAATATTTAAACGTAATACTGACTGGTCGTTGTACAGCTGCTCCGATTTCGTCTTTGGATCCTGATTTACAACAGGATGATTTTAAAAGCATTTTGGGGAGTCACTCAAAAGGTGAATATTCGCCAGGCATCCCATTTGTTACTGTAGATGATTACCAACCCTATCTCTAACCCTAAAACCTCCCGCATGATCTAACACCCCTTTTACCCACCATGTCCATCATGTCATAAGCCACTGGAGTATTGTGTGAACTCACAACACAATGCCCTGACGCTGTATTTTGGTTTCTTGGCTGTCACAAACATCCCAGTTGTCCACCAAAAACAGGGGGGGGAGAGGGTTCATCGCCCGTGGCAGAGGACTTATTGATGCAAGTAGGCATCAATAATAACACCAGTTGTTGTTGAAGTTGCAACAGACACACAGCATGCATAAAGCTAAAGGCCTGACTCAGAGAGTTTTCTGTTTTGAATGATGAAATGGTGTTGGTGTAGTGGTGCCACAATTGTAGTTAATTGTAGTTAGTTAGTCGCTTAGTGTTTCAAATCATTTTAATTACAAGCACTTTAATTTGAAATATCTTTGAAAATTGTGTTGTTTTGCAGGCCGTCGTGTTTGGTGGGGCACTCGGGGCATTTAGGGGGGCATTACCCCCCCCCCCCTAGATCCGGCCCTGGTGAGCAGTCTGGGTTGGTACCCCAGCTTGCATCCTCAGTGAGGAGGAAGTCCAAAAAAACACCTTGGGTGAGGCCAGATCCATTGCGGCTCAAAAATCCACTCCGGCAGAGTAGTTCTGGAGTCCTCCAGTGGATTGTGTGGTCTTGGTCTTTCCCAAATGTGACTGATCGTGGGTTACTGGGATGTAAGTCGGGACTTGATCAATCCTTCCTGGGTAACCTGAGCGTGTATTTTCTTGTTAAACTCACTTAATTTGCCACTTACTTGCACATGCATATTCCCCCATATGGAGGGAGATGATTGTTAAAACAACATATCATCACTCCAAACAGCATTGCAGTTATAGGGCAGAGAAAAAGATGCACATGCACCCGCGTCATGCATGCACATACTGTACATGTAAGCGCACACATGCACGCAAAAATGTACGCAATGTGTGCGCGTACACACACACACTCCCTCTTTTCTATCCTCTACTCTGATATATTCTATCTCTCTATCCACCCACACTAACCCAGCATGCCCCAGGCATGCTCTCTCTCTCTCTCTCTCTCTCTCTCTCTCTCTCTCTCTCTCTCTCTCTCTCTCTCTCTCTCTCTCTCTCTCTCTCTCTCTCTCTCTCACACAGAGCAGCGTGACCACACACGCACACCCACATGCATGCGTACACACACACACACACACACACACACACACACACACACACACACACACACACACACACACACACACACACACACACACACACACACACACACACACACACACACAGCCCACATCTACTGCATGTCACAGTACACTAAAACATTAGCATGATTCATACGAAAATAGCTGTAAACAACAACATCCACTGTAGGGATTGACTGCAGCGGTAAAGCAACCAGTGGAGTGTTATTATGCTTACATACAGACTATGGTACAGCCGCAGCAGAGGATGATCTGTTCTTGCCCAATGTTCCCCTATAGATCAGTGGCTTTCAAGCTTTATCATGTCTAGGTCTATTTTATATTCAGCACTAGAGCCATGTGGACAACCATTTGATGACATTTAGCCTTGCAGACATAAGACCATTTTATTGACGCTGTCCACAACTCCATAGGCCCCAAAACTATGGAATGCGCTTCCCTTTGTAATCAGCACCACAAACTCAACTCCTATCTTCTGCTGCAGTCTTAAAACACAACTCTTCAGGCTACATCTCAGCCCATACCGCTTGCAGTACATCTCAGCCCATAGCACTTGCAGTACCAACCTAGGTATTCTAGATAACACATTAAGTAGACTTAGATAGCAGTTACAAGTACCTATAGGATGCCAAATGTTTTACCATGTCTTAAATTGTAAATTCTGCCTGAATTGTAAATTCAACAAATCTGTATGATGTATTGCAACATTTTTTTCTTTTATCTAATGTTAGTCGCTCTGGATTAAGAGTGTCCACTAAATGCCTAAATTGTAAATTGTAATTGAGACATGGCGTTCACACCATAGTTGTGGGTGACGAATCAGAGCCCAGACGTTGGAATCAGTTTGTAATCTCGCCCCTATGGAAATAGATCTTCCACTCCCAAGTACCAGGCATAAAACGAAACCAAGTGGAACCTCTTCAAGCACCAGTGTTTGAGAGCCACTGGCCTATCTAATGTGTGGCCACTATAGTGTTGTCACGATCATGACATTTAGACCATAGCGCTTAAGGACTGGAGACATGAGGCTATTTTTAAGCAGTGCGACCACTTCTTTAAGGAGCTGTGTGTGTCCGTCCCTGGACCCCTGGGTTCCTGCGTCTCTCGTCCGTCCATCCGAGTACAAAGCTTGTGTGGTCTGGGGTAACTTGTGGGGTCTTGTGGGTATGAAAGGGCAACACATGGGACACGCATCAGTGTCAGTCTGCCACTACAAACTGCCATGAACGAAACCTCATCGATAGCTACAGTATGTTGGGTGGCTGATTCTGACTGGAGATGGTGGGATGATAGTCTTGTGAATCTGGAAGTTCCGGAGAGCCCTATATACAGAGTTGTTTTATTTATTAATATTTTATTTATTATTATTATTTTATTTCATTTTTTACAAAATAGTCATGCAATTTTACATTGAGGTGCCCTAGAGTCGGATTGAGAGTCTTGTCTTTGGTGAAAACATATGGATGTCGAGGGCAGAAGTTTGCATATTGAATCATGCATCCATGGTTCAAGCTGACTGCTTGGTGTTTTAACTGGCAGGAGGGGAATAGAGGTGCTTTCTGCGTCACAGAGAACACGCCAAACTCATGTATACAACAAGCAGTGGAGGACAGAAAGGAAGGGTTAGACGAGGCAAAGTATAGAAGATGTGCGGAAGAAGAGACTTCACTGAAACATCCAACTCAAAGACCTGAGACACTAAAACGTGAGACCACCAACCTTGTGTTCATTGTTTTTTACAGTTGCTTTTCAGAAGAATGTCAAGATTAAAATGTTTAGTTTAGTCATGTTAACATTTTCTGTCTGCCAAGTCCTCTAATTGTAGTCAACAAAATAGGCGTACATGCCGCCTATCATGCGATTTATATCTACAGTTGATTTAGTAGACTTAAATGTATTTTGGCGGGCCTTGATGGCATACATCATAATCGCTGATTTTACACTTGGTTGCATGCTGAAAATAGCTAAAGCGCACATCGCGCCACAGCACGTCGTGATCTTGATCTTCTATTTTCAGCATGCAACCAAGCATAAAATGACTTGACTTTTAGTTCCCAATAGACCCTAGAGGTAGACCGTGAGCTACCAGAGTAGATCACAAAGACGGTGCAGGTAGACCGCATGACATGCCCCTAAAATGTAAATTATTTAACAGAAATAAAAACTATTGTTGGCATATGCCCCTTGAACGGTGACTTCATTGGTCTGCCAGATAAAAAGTCCCTGCGCAAAGCAGTACTTTGTTTGCAAGATGTTGCACACAAACATCTGCAGTAGCAGTACAAAAATGAAACTAAATAGGAAATTATACATCAGCACCAAATCTGGATTGTTAGTTTTAAATGCAGCAAACCTGCATCTTTTTTTTTTATAGTCGCCATGTCCTACAAATAGGGGGTCATTTAGCAAAAAACAAAATTCATCTACCAGCCGATGCAGTCAAAGGATGTAGATTTGCTATTTTCACTAGTAATACTAGTGAAAATAGCAAATCTACATCCTTCAACAGTGCATACTAGTCTAGTATGCACTGTTGAAGTAGTTAATGAAAGCCAGTCATCCAAAAATGGAATAACAAGAAACCAGCATTCAAGGAAAGGGTTGACACATCAAGTGCAACTATGCAAATATGAGAATTCAGTGGCATGGGTGTTGTGTGTTGTTTTTGTGACCACAAATGGCTTCTCTGTCCTGCAAACCATGTTATTCAAATGTTTTTCGATGTGACTGGCATATTCAAAGTGGATGCATAATGGATGCATGCACAGTTGCACACACACATATGCATGCACACGTAGCTCTGAAGTAGAAATGTGTGGGCATCCTTTCTAGTCCTGCTCTAACATTAGTCATTTAGTCAACATTTTTCATCATAGTTTTAGTTGATGACATCAACACTAATCCTGTCTTGCTCTTCCGACCGGGTCACAGGGCAAACACAGTCTAAATATGAATGACACACTGGGAAACAGCAGCAGCTCCTCCTCCATCGTCCTCGTCACTCTGCCACTCCAAACCGCCATGAACTCTCTCAGCCTCATCCTGGGTCTCCCCATCAACAGCTACGTCGTGTGGCTGATCCTGAGTGGAGGTGGTGGGACTATATCCACCGAGTTCTTCTATCTAAACCTCACTGCCGCTGTGAACATCTCTTCACTCGGCGCCGTCTTTTACTTCGCGTGGCTCTACACAAAAAACTGGATTGTTTCCGTGGCTAACAGATTTTCTATCGTTGTCATCTACTACTCTGTCCCGTTGTTCCAGTGTTGTATCTGCGTGGAGCGTTACATAGCGGTGGTTCACCCCTTGGTGTTTCTCAGATACAAAGCTCTTCAGTGCAGGGTGGCCTGTTGCTGTGCTGTCTGGCTGACGGTGCTTGTCCTTGGCATTGCAATCATAGTTGATCACACTTTATCCTTAAGTTGTTACATTTGTCTGGGCGTGTGCACCGTGTGCATTTTTGTGGTGTCTTTCTGCTGCTTCTCGGTCCTCAGAGCTCTGAAACGGCTTGGACCCAGTGGAGCACTGAGGGACGGCGGGGAGGGAAGCAACATGAGAAGAAGGGCTTTTAACATTATTCTGATCAGCTTGATAGTGATGTTTCTGAATACAATGAGCTTAATTCCCTATGCCCTAACCATATTACAGGCATATCACATCCTAGTTGCTATGGACATCACATATGCAATAGTTAAAATGTTATTGTTTGTCCATCCTTTGCTGTACATGCACAAAGCGGGGAAACTGCACTGCCTCAACAGAGGCTAGCAGACACATACGTAGTTTCAATTTAAATCCAGAAAAACTAATGTAATGTTTTCAGCTATTTGTTAAGTTGTTGTTCATTGAATTACTTGTGGTAGATTGTTACATTACATTACAAATTGATTATATCATTTACAACATAATTATGATTTTATATATTCTAGTTTCTTAAATGGCTGTGTGGATTTGTTTGTGGATTTGTTTTGTACTTTTGCCAAAGAGATTCGGTGCAGAGAATCCAGCACAAAGTCATCCATATACTCTGAATGAATTTCTGCCAGATCTACCATTTAATTGTTTTACATACAGTATTATAAACTACCATTCAAAAGGACATGATATGATTTATTACTTTATTGTCAGTTTGCACTGAAATTTGTCTTGCGACAGAGCAGCCTTGTATGCAACACATACACACATTTGACAAAACACACACAGGAACAGAAAAGAAATACAGTAACATACATACAGAAAACACTAGGTTCACAGCTCACTTTAGTCCTGGAAAAAGTCCTGAGTTAGCCTCAACGTTGACTGATGGACAAAATGCCTCGTCAGTCTGACCTTATTGTATGCAGGAACAGCATGCATCTTGCTTTTTCCAGCATATTTGTGTCCACATCGTCCGTTTCCACTTTGTTAACCAGCGTTTCCATGTCTGCTTAAAATACACTGTGGCACATTTGTGAGCTTAATTGTCAAATAGAGATATAGAGAGAGACAGGCAGAGAAAGACAGACATGGAGACAGAAATTAGTTTTGCCAATAAACTTGCAGTTTCTTCACTGTCTGTGCCAGTGAAGTTGATGTTAGTGTACACTACCTCTGCTTTTGATGCCGTTCAACAGCTTCAGTGAATACAAGTCCACACAATAATATTCTCTCTCTCTAACTCTGTGTGTGTGTGAGTCAGACATTGCGATCATGCAACCCACGTGGCAATTTTGCGTGCTGCATCAAGTCAGTATCTAGGGCCCACTGCGTACGGTTCAGAACAGCATGTATCCCAAACCAAACCATCCATGCTCTCTCTCTCTCACTCACTCTCTCACACACACACACACAACACACCACACACACACACACACACACACACACACACACACACACACACACACACACACACACCACACACACACACACACACACACACACACACACACACACACACACACACACACACCTGCCACAGAGGAGGCTCAGCAGCCTGTAGGGATGATGACAGCCACTCAATCACTCTCTGCTGGCACATGACATTCCCTCTCTGACGCACGCTTGCACGCACGGGGGCACACACACACACACACACACACACACACACACACACACACACACACACACACACACACACACACACACACACACACACACACACCATACACTCATACACTTAATGAGGACATTAGGTCAGCTGTGTGTTGACCCAGGACCTTTTTGTGACTCATTGGCATCAGAACTCTCCTCTCCTCCTCGTCTTCCAAAACAAACAACAACCATTCCCCAGGTCTGTGAAGCACCAGTAGAGCACCACTGACAGTATTTGAATGTCCACATGGTGTCCACACACTGTGTTCTAACACCGTGTACTGAGCACAGACATACAGCCAGACACCTAGCCCTGCCCACATACCTGTCTATTTTCAGTGGTGGAAGAAAAGTGCTCACTATGTTTTACTTGAGTAAACATATCAATAGCTTTCTGCAATTTAGTAGAGTATTGGCATCAACATGTACTGTATAATTGTAGCCTTAAGGCTAAATCATACTCCACAATGAAGTGACTCACGGTGAAAGGGTTTCACCGCGGTGTAGATTTTTAAATCTTCACCCTGGCCTTATAAAACTATACCACGGTGAAAACCCTTCACCTAAACTCACTTCACCCTGGAGTATGTTTGATCCTTTATACTCATTGTCCAGAATGTCCAATTTCATGTTTTAAATGCATACAAAATATATTTTTTAATAGAAGATATTTTCAAAAATGAAGCCAAAATGAAGTGGTTAAGGCATGTTTTGGAATAGAAATAAAAATCTAGAATACAATAGTTGGATGTAGTAGAAATAAACGTATTGGAAATACTCCTCAAAATGGCTAAAATACAGTACATGAGTGAATACTAATACTTTTATCACCACTTGCTATTTTAGAAATGGTCACACATCCTCACAGTGAAACCGGGAGTGTGAATGGTAACTGTTCGAAATAGTGTCCACTGCTATACATACTCAAGTGTTTATTTACTTTTGGGATTTGACTGTGTAGCTAAAGACCTTCGCTGAACTTCGCTGTACATAAAATCATCATTAATGACTACATGAATTTACATTTGTCAACAAAATCAACTGTAGATTTAATCGATGAAAACCATATGGTATTTAATACCAAATGAATGGTATTCAAAAGACTATGACTAAAGATAAAACAAAATTTGCTGTCTAAAAAAATCACCACACTGCCTTCACCCATCCCCCTGCTGCCATGCACCACAAGAAACCAAAACACAGACACTCGTTATCTTGAGAAATTTATTTGAAATGAGTCGCTTTCATGACGATGAAATCATAAATGAGACAATAAAACAAGGCGTCTACAGCTGCACAGGTCGTACATGGGCCCTATGCTTTCAACTGGACACAAGTGACAAACATATTGCATACTGTAGCAGAATCCTGAATGGCAGTAAACAGTAAACAAGGACACACTGCAGCGTGAAACGGGGGTGGGTCGGGGGGTGTTGGGGGGAGGATGATAGGACAACAGTCCAATAGAAGGAAGGTTATCTGGGTTAGGATATATTTCATTTCATTTTTCTTTATATACTGTATATATATGTTTTTTTTTTTTTTTTTTTTTTTCTCAGTCTCAGTGGGAGCAGGGCTTTGGCTTAGGGTGACACAACAAGAGGTTAATATGAGAAGGCAGTCAGAACCAGCAAATGGACATAATTGGTCCCATTAGTCCTCATTCGTTTTGAGAAGACAAAGCATGTACCATTATACTCTAGTCGAGGGATTACCTGTAAGAAATCTATGATAATAACAATGCCTGTTATCGTAATTACTATATTGTTAAGTAAGCAAATTACATTGCCGACATAGTTTTATTTGGCTGTTTTAAGATCATGCAGTCTTCCACCAACCATGCAGTTTCAACAGAAGCTAAATGTCACTCAGCAATGGAGACTATAGGATGACCACAACATGATCTAAAGCAGTGCTGTGATTTCAGGTCGAGGACACCCATCTTGATATGTATTTGGCCACATGGACCCAACCCCCCCTCCATCCGAAAAAGGAGATTTCAGTTGTTAAAATGTTTCCAAATCTATCAAAGACCCTTCCAGATGTGTTACAGTGGTAATACACCTGGGGACTCCCTGGAAGCTCTGAAATCTGCAGGAGTTACCGATGATACTAATGAAGGCTCTGTTTTGTTCAAACAGAGTCAATGTGTTGCTGTTGTGCATGTAGGCTCACAGGAAACACTGTACTTGTACTAGAGCTGTGGCTCTTAGACCTTGCAGTAAGCTCCGCACTCTCCCAGTGTCAATATAGGAAAACTGTTGGTCGAGAGGCTTGTCTATCATATGTTATGCTTAGCTGTGATTGGACCATAGCAGTTTGGGGAGGGGCTTAGCTAAATTCTACTGGCCCTGTTAGGATCAATTTGTTCTATGCACAATATTTAAATTATTACCAGCATATTATTATGCTGTATTTGTATTGAACCTGTTTTCTTTTGCTGGTGAAAGTAGAAGGTAAGCAGAGACAAACAGACTAGGGAGTTAATGGTAGGCTGGTAGGCTGCTATGTGAGCACAAAATATGTAACACTTTAGTATCAATTAGTGTCATCAGTAACACCTGCTAAGGAAGTAGGGAAGGGATGGAATTGGTTTTTCATAAAATGTCTGCTGTATATGCAATTATATATTTCTTTTCCATAGTGACCCACCATTTGAGATTGCATTGACATTTTAAAAAGTCATATCCAGCTAAAATTCCTCAATGCATTCGCAAAGCAGAAATGGCTTTTAAGACACACAATATGAAAATCCTCTGAAACATCAATTATAAATGGCTTATGATTGTAGTAAAAACATATCTCTCAGCTGTTATTTAAATACGGTTTCATAGTTATGTTATTAGACACATTTTCAACAGTTTTGTCATGAAAATACATATCAATATAAATGCCTTTATTGAAATGGTTGACAAAAAAACTCAGACATAATTAGAGATCAGGTTGTCCCAGGAAATCATTTCATTTGAAGACGTGTTTGAGAAATATATCTGGACATGGCAGTTGGAAGCAAGTAAAATAAGATCAACTTGTTAAAAATATTTGATTAAAAATGATACAGGAACCTGTGTCATGAACCAGTCACTTTACTGTATGGGAATGTGTCCACACAGTATAAATACTGAACATTATTCCAGTTTCCAAAGAGTTCAGAGTGTCTGCTTAATGCTTGGTGGAGTGTCTGGTATATTCCCTTGCACAAAAACAGAAATACAACCTTAGTTTGGTCCCTTTTGAAGTGTCTGGTGCTCTGTAAAAGGAAATAGATATGTTTAAAACTTTGGCCTACTTTCTTGACATATGAACATAAATAAGTTCATACTGTAATGCTGATTACCTAGATGTCATTCTTGTTGCTAAAAGATAATTGCTTATAGCTTTTGTCACCTGTCAAGAATAATGTCTAATTGAGAACATCTGCCTCACGTCATTTTGTTTTGTTATGACCTGCTGAATGTTTCAGACATTAACACCTTTAAAAAATGTTGCTTTTATTTGAAATGCCCGCCACTCTAAAACAACGATTAAGGGGTTGTTTGTCTGCACACAACTAGGAATGGCACACAGCCTCACCTGTGCACTTTCTTAAATGTACCATAAGAACACAATTGTAAGGCATTTTTATGACCAGGCCTAAACAAAGACGGTTTGTAAAATTTCCAAAGTTCTCAAATAGCATATTTTAGAAAATATTAGCATATTAGAAGCAGTAGCCTGATCATCTGATGGGAAGGTTTGATGTAGCACAATGCCTTCCAAATGTTTTAGTACCTCAAGACCCAAACTTGAAATTTAATGTGCCCAAGCTAGTGAAAA
This sequence comes from Benthosema pterotum, assembly GCA_039105355.1. Classification (NCBI taxonomy): domain Eukaryota; kingdom Metazoa; phylum Chordata; class Actinopteri; order Myctophiformes; family Myctophidae; genus Benthosema; species Benthosema pterotum. The sequence continues at coordinate 28,310,775 of CM076987.1, read as the reverse complement.
TAGCAGATCTACAAGCTTGCAACGTGTCGCAATGCATCCCAATGTTAGGGTTAGGGAAACAGAGGCTTAGAAAGAAGGAGCTACGGTATAAACTGATGGTTGGATAAACAACTTGGAGCTTCCAAGTCACCTATTAAAGTGGAGTTACCAAGCCACCTATGTGCCAATCTGTTTCTCCCATGAATATATAATTGGAAAACGACTGTATCGCCACATTTTCCAATTTCCGATTGCCCTCCGCTAATGGCAACATCCCTGACTGACAGTGTGAAAGCATATGACACATTCTTAGACTCCATCAAGGTGGCAGACTCCTGGTTATGACTTCAAAACATGTTGACTCCCCTCTCCCAGTGGCTAGTGATTGTAGCTACATACATCAGTGTATGGTCTCAGAAATGTAGTTAAAAGTTTCAAAATATGTGTGTTTTCACGTTAAAAACAAGTAAGAGTATGAAGGTATACAAAATGTGGAATCTTTTCAATTTGTGGCTTCATGCTGTTATAAAAAATAAGATATTACGATAACTTGTGTACTACACTACAGATTTGTGCCAACTACAGTATGAGACAACCCTACATTTTTCAAACAAAATGCAGGTGAGCTATGGAATGGATTGTGTCTGTGTGCGCGTGGCATGCACGCACATGGCAGTTTGAGCTCTTCAAAAAACTGCATTGATGGACATGCCAGGAGTCTGTCACCGTTCTGCGCCATGTCATATGACAAAGGAAAGTCCAAGTAAAAAGACAACCCTTGAACCACATGAACACTAGCGTCTATTCTGGGGGGCAAACACATTGCGGCGAAAATATCTACCATCTCAACAACGGGTGGCAACATGGCGCCATGTGTGCTTGTAGATCAGCTATTCCTGGAGATTTTTGCCTGATGGCCTTCCATAGTGTATCTTCAACAAACATATCACTCCCACTACCCACATTTGGCATGAGCAATGCTAACTACCTGTTTGACACATCCTGTACCCTTTCTACTTTGGCTTCTTCGAGATCAGAAACTAGTTATGCCATAGAGATAGCGATTCTCAATCTGTGGGTTCCGAACACTGTGATTTGTGATGATGATGTGCCATGAATAGAAAACAGCTGAATGAATGCACATTTGGTACATTTATGTTGTTTTCTATAAAATCTTGAGAATTTTGTTTTCATTGTAATGCTGATAAAGAGAAACCTTTAGGAACTATTATTAACTATTGGAACTATCACTGGGACTATTATTAGGCTGGGTCCAGTGATCAAAGCTGGGACACAATCAATTATTGTCATTGGGGGCTCTTATCGTAATAGTATTTTCCGCTCATTTTGTAAGTCCATCGCAAAAAATGGAAATTCCACTTTTTGCCACTGGGAGACAGCAGTTTGATTTGTTAAAAAATGGTTTCCGGAATGCAACTTGGAATAATAATCCTCAATAGCTTGTACTCATAATTGGACAATTTGTTCAGGTAAAAACTTTACCTGCAGTGACTGCCTACATTATTGTCTGGCAAGCTGAGGGGACCTTTCTTTGTGACTGAGACCAAGTTATGGGAACCAAAATGGTCAACAGATGTCATTGATTTCATACAAAACGGCTTGCGACATCTTTGTGACTTATTGTAGGCTGACTAATCGACTGGAAGAGATCAACAAAATTGCGCCTTAAAATCCTCATTTGAACTCTGAGGGTGCATAAATGATGCATTCAAATGGACCAGCAAGCGTCCATTTGGCTTGCATTTGCCATCTGTGTTAGAAATGGATAAATGAGGGCCTGCTGGACACAAGCACTCAGGGCCACTACCACACAATGAGGTAGAAGGACCAACAGAAAGGCCTAATGGTACAACTCGAAAGCAAAGCGGTGGATAAACTGACCACATTGACCGTCTGTACCTCAATGCAGTGAAAGAGACATATAGTATGTACGGACACATCCATCCACGGCACGTTTGACGACGTTAGACTGATGGTCTGCCTCCAACATGTTGTACGGTTCTCCGAATATTGGCTCTGTATAGTAATTATTATGATAAGCTCCACAGTCAACTGTCAGTGAAATCATTCAGCCTCATGCCGCTAACAAGCAGTCCAAACAGCAGGTCAGAATGGCCCAATACATTTAAGTGATTTAATGAAGGTACTTTTACTGACGACCGCCTAATTATGTGATGAATCGCTAGTTCAGAAACAAAGCATTGTGCCACAGAACCATATTTGATGTACTCAGGGTAGCAAACCAGAGTTGCTAGTCCGCCATGACAGAAGTGTCATGGCGGACTAGCAACTCTGGTTTGCTACCCTGAGTAATCAGTCAGTAATTATGAACGTTTTCTTTGCCAGAGCACAGAATGCACTGGCACAGTCACCAATTGCACTTGCATAAGATCCATAGTATTTTTTGTAAAGTGAAACATATATGATCATTTTGTAATTTATAAGGATTATATACGGTATGTAAAGTGGCTTGTATGAAAGGTGCCACTTTCAAGAGTTTGCACATAGTAGCTTATCACATGCCATACCATTGTTAGGTTGAAGAGAAGCTATTTCAGAGCTACCCGTCTTGAACATATTGTGTGGTTTATATGAGATTTACATTGCACAAAAATAAAATAACAATTGTAATTATAAAATGTCCAATTAGGCATTTCTGTGGACTGGGTGCCTCCCACATTTGAGAACCACTGTTTGGGAAAACAGTACTATGGAGTAGGCCATAAATTAGTCTTTATTTGGAAGCATTTTGACATCTCCTGTTTGGAATGTTTGTTAGCAGCCAGGAGGTGGGAAAGAGGAGCCATGCCGTTTCTACGGACAGCTGCCTGGAGCTATAGTATTCTTTACTGGTTTAAAGTCTCAAACATACTGTATATGCTGTGTATATATAGTGAGCTTGTAGATCAGCATTTTTGTTCAAGAGATTTCCGCAGAATTCAGCTGCTTGGGTTTAAGTGGTTAAGCGCTTCACCACTATGTTGGAGGTAAGCTGTCAAAGACAAATTATAGGTGTGAAATCGGAAATCACCAAAAATGCCCTTTAAGTGCAGTACGTGCCCAACAAAACCTGGAATGGCTATGAATTCCCAATTCATCGGGGTGAGAATCAGGTTATTACTTTTATGCTCTTGTGTTCGGTATTTTATTTCTCTTCAATATCGCTGCTGCTTTCAGTAATTGTGCATTGAAGCCATATATATATATATTTATTGTGTTTTAGACCCTCTTTTAAATGTGCACCTCATGGCGAGGTTTAAGAGGAACTGCACAGAATCAGTTGTCTACGGTACAGGGAGGCACTTTCATTTGCTCTGTGAGACAGGGTCGGGGTCCAAAGGCACTCAAAACTAGTTTTTTTAGTTACTCTATGAAATCTGTTCAATATAATTTATGTTTCTGATAATCTTGTCTTTGATTTAGTAACAATGTGTAATCAAACGTTAAAATGGAGTCACGATTCAAACACGATGTCCAGAACCCCCTTTGCGTTTTGTGTTGTTTGCAGGGAACGTCCATGCACCCCGAAAAAGCAAAATACATAGGTGGACATTGTAAATAAAAAAAATGTCTCTAGTCAGGAATCATCACATAGGTCTGCTCTTATTTTAGCAGATTAGTCCCCTTCCAGTGTTTTATACAATAGTATCCTTTCCTCTCAGCTTGACAATAATGAGGAGAATTTGTTGTCCACGGTTCCCAAGGTCTCTCCGTAACCGCAAGCAATTTAATACTGACGTCATGCATTGAGTATACTAGGATACATAGTACTGTAGCTAATTAGGCCATAATGCTTGGTATTTTGACATGCCATGATCTAAAAAAAAAGAAGAAAAAAAAGAGAAAGGAGTTGCTGTTCCCTTAAGGTTTAACATTCAGCACTTAAAAATGCTCGTAAATAATTAAAAAATAGAAACTTAAATAATAAATAACCCAGTGCACTTCTGGTGAAAAACCAAACAAGACAGAAAACAATGAAATAAATAACGTGAATTTCAAACGCTTGGGTACGAATAGGAGAAGACTAGGGAGAAAAAAATAAAATAAAGAAAGTGTGGGGGAAATACTGTAAGAACCAATAAATATGAGGTAATGTCATTGCGCATGCCAATATAAAAAATAAAGAAATAAGTCACATCATGCTGAGTCTACTCTGAGTTTATCGTCACTGTCGGGTACAAACCTCATATTTCCAAATTTGAGCTCTTCGTCACACAAGACGGTCAAACAAAAGTTGTGAAAATAGCCGACCTACAAGCTCACAATGTGACGCACTGTGAGCTCGTAGGTTGGCCATTTTCATAATTTCTGAACATTTCCAATTCGCTTCCCTTTGTTTTTGGACATACAAGGTTTCCACCCCCGACGGCTGACGTTACATGGCATCATACAGGGAACGCCGCTTTGGCGGCATTGCAGATGTCCTCCACAAGAGAACCTCCTCAGCCACAGAGGGAAAAGATACGTCTTCTCTGCTATCTTCGTTTCTCGGTAAGGTGCCTTTGAGAGAACAGCATCGATCAAGCCTCCGCAGTGACCTGTGAGTGTGTGCAATGGCAGATTTCTCATTCACCTCCCCAAGTGCGGAGCACTTTTAAAGAAAATAAAAAGCACCACCTCAAGTTCATTGTAATCCATGCAAAACCATCTCTGAGTAGTGAACTGGGCCGTACTTTTGTGCACGGGTTGGATTTTCTTGGATTCTCTTCTCTTATGTGTCAATTGCCAAATGATTCCTCTTCCGTGATAATTCCAGTTAAGATTTTTTTCAGTGCGACTGATTTCAACCAGGTACACTTGTCTTTGACAGCGGTCACACGTGTTCAGATATCATCTAACGCGATGCAAAAACGCATCGACAAAGTTAATCAAGCATTCGTATATTTCTACAATATGTACACTGTTGCCAGGCGGACGTCACCCGAGATCCCCCTCGGTGTGCAGGACTTCACACGTCCGTCAGAAGCTTCCCCTTGTTGACACAGTTCTGGCTGGGAGCAGTGCAGTTGGCAGTTCTAAGATTTGCCTCCCTAAAATTGTCAATGCTGTTATTAATGTCCTCGTCTATCTCCATGTACTCTGATTTGCTAACAATAGACGAGCTGCGGCGGCTGGAGTTGGTCTCCGAGGCCAGGTTCTGGTTGCTAACGTTGAGGAGCTGGGCCTGCTCCTCGCCCTCCGTCTCGCGATGGTAGAAATAGTTGAAGTTGGACACTATTACAGGCACCGGCAGAGCGATGGTCAGCACACCGGCAATGGCACACAGGGATCCCACGATCTTTCCTCCAATGGTCACCGGGTACATGTCACCGTAGCCCACTGTGGTCATGGACACCACGGCCCACCAAAACGCGTCTGGGATGCTGGTGAAGAAAGACTCCTTCTCCTCAGCCTCCGCAAAGTAGACGGCACTGGAGAACAGGATCACGCCGATGAACAGGAAGAAGATGAGCAGGCCGAGCTCACGCATGCTGGCCTTTAGGGTTTGCCCCAATATCTGGAGTCCCTTGGAGTGCCTCGATAGCTTGAAGATCCTGAACACCCTCACCAGACGAATGACCCTGAGGATAGCCAGCGATGTGGCCTGCTCTCCCCCTCCTCCGATGGGCTTCCCGTCGTTGTTGCCTGGGTCTTCGGCCAGCTCCGTGCCGAGTGTGATGAAGTAAGGGATGATGGCCACGATGTCGATCGAATTCATCATATTCTTAAAGAACGCCGCCTTGCTGGGGCAGGCGAAAAAACGAACTATGAGCTCAAAAGAAAACCATATTATACAGAGCGTTTCTACCACGAAGAATGGGTCTGTGAGGATATTCGCTTTGTAATACATGGTGGAGTTCCCCACGACGCGCATTCTGCCTCCAGGGTCCTCTTTTAGCTCGGGTAATGTCTCTAAACAAAATATGACTATGGAAATGAGGATAACCATCACTGACACTATAGCGATTCCTCTGGCAGGTCCAGAGCTCTCTGGGTGCTCGAAAAGGAGCCAGATTTGACGCTGGAACTCTTTCTCCGGCAAAGGCCGTTCTTCCTCCCGTATGAACCCCTCGTCCTCGCGGAATTTCTCCATCGCCTCCGCCCCGAGTTCGTAAAACTTAATCTCCTCCGAGAACATATCCAGCGGCACGTTGACCGGCCTCCTTAACCTTCCGCCCGACTGGTAATAATACAGTATCGCGTCGAAGCTCGGGCGGTTCCGGTCGAAGAAGTACTCGTTTCTCAGCGGGTCGAAGTAGCGCATCCGCTTCTTCGGGTTGCCGAGGAGGGTCTCGGGGAACTGGGCTAGCGTCTTCAGCTGCGTCTCGAAGCGGAGTCCGGAGATGTTGATGACGACCCGCTCGCAGCATTCGTGGTCGTCATGGTCTGGGGGGTAGGTGTCCTGCGGGTGCCCCGGCAGCGTGGAGGTCTCGTCCATGTTGTCTCCCGCCACCACCGTCATCCTGGCAGGGGCGAGCGCGGTGCAATGGAGGAGATAATGTCACGGAGGTTTAGTCCGGTTGAATAGGCATCCGGTCGTCGCCGGGCTCCTCTGGTTTCTCCTCTAGACCCGATGCCCGAACGCTTCTGCAGGGGCAGCCTCCTCGCGCTCCCTCAGCACGGATCCATTGCGCTGCCCTTCAAGTGGACCATTGCTTCTCCCTCTGAGTGCCTCTAAGCCTCTGCTTCCAATATCACCTGTTTGGAAACAGAATAGAAAAAAATAACAGCATAAAAATAAAAATCTAGTCATAGTTTTGCCTCTAAGCTACAGCATTCCATTATAGATCGGCTGTCTTTGATGCTGGTGGAACGAAAGAAAGCAAGACATTGGGGGATTTTGCAATGATGCATTGGACAAGAAAGAAAAAAAATCACCATGGAATTGAAAATAGCAATGAGTACTGGCTATAGCCTACTCGTGGCTATTTTCAATTCCATAGCTCTCCACAAGGTACCCACTACAGTATTTTACCGCATACCTCAGTATTCAAGTTTGCAGTCCCACTGCCCACCCTCACTGCGCACAGTAGCCTTCCCTATACCCGCAGTTCCCCCCACATAGCCTACTGTATGTACAGTACATCTTTCCACTGAGCAATACATATACAGTAGGTCTGCAGAACGATTTCCAAGTCATAGCAAAGAATATTGTCATAATGTAACTTAAAGATGTATGAGCTGAACAATTACCTGCGCAGATTTTTTTAGGACAGATTTTGACAGGTTTTGACACGAGAATATGTCCTTCCAAAGCAGTAGCCAGCAGCCGCCGCCACCACCACCACCACCACCGCAACTTGGGACCCTTCAGCTTTTGTTTTAATACGAAGATCACTTTACCAGCCGCGCTGTTATACAGTACTAGGCGTACTCTGAAATATTAATAGACTATGTTGTTTTCGCCGACATCCAAGGTATCCTCTTGGCGTAGTAGGCTCCCATCGACGGCGATCTGTTGGCCAACGACCCGGAGGCATCAAAAAGCTTTGAATAACCTCGACTGCAGCACCAGCAGAGCAAATCTCTGGACAGGCAATTCAAAATCATACTGGAATCATGAAAACGAAAAAATAAGCTAAAAGAAGAAGCTTTGCGGCGGCGGAGAGACGAACCCAGGACGCCAGTCAGTCAGTCAGATCCACTTATAATTGGTCCTGGAACCGGCTGCATGCGCTCCAGCGGAGCGTTGGAGAATTCTGACGGTGCGAGCAGAGAGAAATACATCAACGGAGGGTAGCGTTCAGGGAGCCTTGCCGTTCCCCGATGGTGCTGCTGCCGTAGCTGCTGCTGCCGCATCAGCAAAAAAAGAAAGCAAGAAAAAAAGGCAGTGCTTCCCCCTCCCCTGTTTTGGTGCAGTCAACAAGCCAACGGACGTCCCAGCAAGGGCGCACTGCACTGACTGCGCGCACCAGGACCGGTGGCGCACGCTGCTGTTGCACGCACTGTGTCTATCCCCCTCTCTCTCTGTCAAAAAACAATACGAGCCTCCATGGGAAAAATTGGTGGGGGTGGGGGTCGTTAAAATCGCCTCCACCCCGGCGAAAGCAATATAGCTTTACGTGGGGTATCCTATAAGTCTTATACTGTGCAATGTGGAAGCGCACATTACATATACCGCAGCATTGCATATAGATTAGGTGGAGGGAGGAGGGGCGGAGTGAGTGAGTGAGTGAAGGGGGGAGAGAGAGCGAGAGAGAGGGGGGTGGGTGGGAGTCGGGGATTCGACGCAATGCAGACAGACTGTAAAAACACGCTGCCTACTGCTGCCTAGTGCTGCTTCTGCCTCTGAACAGAGAAATATCTGTGCAACACACACACACCTGCTCTGCTGCTACATGCTGTTCGAGGCATGTGGAGTGTGGAGTGCCATGGACATGTAATCACATAATATGTGATTTTTTTTTTTACATGTCTAAATTTATCTCAACCTTATTTTTTCCGCAATGACCCCCTTTTTGAGCCAGAGACCCAAGTTGACAGTGTATTTATCTCAGAGCCCCCCCCCCCCCCCCCCCCCACACACACACACACATCTACTTTGGTTGCCCTGGTAACAAGGTGTTCACATGCACACACTCTACAGTGAGGGGAAGTGCAACGGGCCAACCGCTTGATCACGATTGGTGGAGAACTCCTCTCCTCTCACCCTGTTTGGATGAAGGCTTTGTCACGTGCCACTGATTTTTATTATTTCTTTACACCATAGGTTCACTGGGGACAGGGAGGACTCCATAGTCAACACACTATAGTAGGGATGATTATAAAAAAGAGAGGAGGGGAGTGATATTTGAATTAACTGACTATACAGTACCTATAATTTGGAGCGTGTATAGCCTCTGAGGCTACATATGGAAACCTTTGGTTACAGCTGTGTAATCAGAGATGCAGATCAATCATTTATATGGGGACCCCTGGGGCAACGTCGACACGTCAAGGACCACTGTGGGCTCAATAAAGCTTGTGATTTAGAAAGAAAACAAAATCACAGTTGTTTTCCTTTTAAAAGATATAATTATCTTAGAAAATTAATATGCTTTTAGAAATGTCCTTACTAGTTATCACCTACCGGTATGGTAGAAGAGCCAACCAAGGCATTACTTTAAAATTAGACCTAATTACAATAAATATTCATATATTCATCACAGGGTTAATGCAGGCAGAGATAGCCTACATATGAGTGTGAGGAACATATGGATTATATCTCATTGATAATGAAACAGGATACATTTTTGTGGTTTTAAACTGTTATATAAATCCCTTGGAGGTGATGAAATCCTTGGGTCTCTAGATTAAAAAGGTTCTCAAATAGGATACATTTTTGTGACTTCTTTGTGCTTCAGATATATGCTTAATTCCTATCATAAATCAGGCTTCTATATAGTGGCAGTCCGTTCATTTGAGCTGCCACAAAAGTGGCATATATACAGTGAAGTAAAAATATTTTGCATATATATATATATATATATATATATATATATATATATATATATATATATATATATATATATATATATATATATATATATATATATTTTTTTTTAAAGATTTCTTTTTGGCTTTTTGCCGTAATTGATAGTGCAGATAACAAAGAGGGGGAAACACGCGACACACTGTCAGGCCAAAACCTATGTGGCATGCACCTGGACCTCTAGGGCAGTAATTATTAGCAGGAGTCGGATGGGCTCGGACATGTGTCAACCCAGAGAGCCTAGTCCTCCTTCTACGCGCCAGAATGCTATACCTCCCAGTGACAGTAGAGAAGTTCTGGATTAGTTTCGGTGGCTTGTGTGGTCCTTGTCTTTCCCTATAATGGGACTGATCTAGGGTAGCCGGGTAAACCGGGACTTGATCACCCAGGCTGGGTCCCCTGTAGGGTATGACCTTGGGATACATTCGAGAATACGCCCCAGGTGCATTCATGCATTGTTTTTAGTTGTACAGTACATACATCATTTCAATCGTATAGTGTTTTGTCAGTTATTTGGGAACCCACTTATACAGTATATCCACACAACCCAGTGGTGGACTGGGCGAAAAAAAATCGGCCCGGACATTTTTAGCGTGATTTGGCCTAGACCGGCCCACCACAACCAACCAACATGAAACCAAATGGACCCTTGCGGGTCCATTTGGTTTCATGTTAACACTCATGTTAACAACAAGAGTTAAAATATTCATCTAAATTGGCCCAAGTCTAATTAGAAAATGTAGAAGATGAATATGTTTGACTGGTTTGTTTCCCCAAATCCAGCCTGGAATTGTGGACCAAAAAGCAAAATAAATCTTTAGTTTTGAGGTCTGTTGGGGTTAAAATGTCATCAAATGGTGGTCTGTGGCTCAAAATTCGGAATGAATAGTGGGCCCTGGTATCAAAACTTGCAAAAAAAAAAAATTGAAAACAGGTGCTTTTATTCATACCGTGATACCACCGGCCCCCTACGGGTCATGGCCCACCGGGAGACCTCCCTGCACGCCCAATGGTCAATCCGACCCTAGCCTCGACACCCAGGCTTTCATTTTCGTTCGCCTTGCGCGAAAACGGAAAGCCTGGACTAACGCACGTTGGAAAGTGGCCTTCAAGGGGGAGTGAACCTTCCGGGGTGGGCGTCGCTCTAAATAATGTGACGTAGAACAGCAGTGGACGGGCGCGGGAGGGGCCGGAGATGACGACACGTTAGTGAGATCAAATCAGAGCGCAGCACTTCCGCCGTGTGGATCCCACGACACCCCCGCCCCCCAAGGCCAAAATCATTGAGGGCTAGACCAGGCTAATCCGACCCTGACACAACCTACAGTTCCGAAGCAGCACAAGCCTCCTTTTGAGGTTGCAAAAAAGCCTGATATGCTGAGAATGTCAGACATGAGTTTCAGCACCATGGCCAGCTCCTGGCATGTAGTTTTATGACCGTTTATATGTCACATACAATTACAACAGGAAGAAGCAGCTGAAGTACTGGCACAGCTACAATGTAAAGCTACAAAGTGAAAACTGTTGAAATGGCACAAGTTCAACCAGGCATTATAGGCCATCAATGGAAACCTACAACAAAACTGTTTTAAGGCTATTCCACACCAATGCAACTCCTGCAATAAAACATATTTTCAGGCCATTGCACACCACTCTAAGTCCTTGCAACTCCCATTTGGGGACAATGGTTGCAAGTAGGTGCATGTACAGTAGTTGCAGTTAATTGCTTCGCCTGCATTAGTGTGGCCTGCATTAGTGTGGACTATAAAGACGGCATTCACATGAAAAGACCCATTACAGATCTTACTAGCTGATCTGTGAGATCAGACATCAATCACTAGTCATGGCTCTGCTCATGGTCCATATGTATTTATGTTCACACATCATATACTGTACACAAGTAGGATGCGTGAGCATGTCTTATTTGCGTGGGTAGCAAATATAGCTTGTAAATGGCAATATAGAGTGTGATGTCTTAGAACTTTTCTTCTCTACATAACTTTGGCATCTATAGCAACTTCTATACCCATGTGAAGTGGAGAGAGGGGTGCTCTTCTCATAGTGCATCATCTTTTGCCCTGAATGTTTTTCTGTCCATTGCTTGTAGTATAGGTTGCCGTGTACCCTGTTATTCTGCACCGCCAGACCATCCGTTACACTTAAGCTATAGAGAGTGAAAGAGAGAGAGAGACGGAAGGGGAGTCTATAACTAGCGAGAAATAAGAGGGGGAGGTTTTCCTGTGCGGTACAGCGTGTTCAGCACTATTCTCCATGGCAACGGAGAGCTTCAGTGTGGAATGAGAGAGGAAAAAGCAGGAGGGGAAAAAACAGTCCAGCTTGTCACATCGTTTCATGCAGAAATGCCAGTCAGTGGAGAGAGAAAGAAGGTTTATGTGTGTGCGTGTGTGCGAGCATGCGTGGGTGCATGCGTGTGTGCACATATGAGCGCGAAATGTTCCCCCCCCCCCAAGTATAGTAGCATTTGAGACATGACATTGCGATTGTGTGTGTGTGTGTGTGTGTGTGTGTGTGTGTGTGTGTGTGTGTGTGTGTGTGTGTGTGTGTGTGTGTGTGTGTGTGTGTGTGTGTGTGTGTGCGCGCGCAATCGCTGTATGTTTCTTCATATTGGATCCATGTGCGTCCTCATATCCTTGACTGGAGTCAACCTGGATTAAGCTGTCTCCAAGCATCAAAGGAGTTTACAAATGGAGGACGCACTTGCTTGTTAAGAGGAAATTTCCAATCAGTCAGATTGCCTGCACATGTGTGGCTGAACAAGTTCGTTTTCAGGTGGATGAACCTTTTCATTGACCTTAAGGTCAAATGTGTAAAGCTAGATCATGTTTTTTTGTTTTGTTTTTCCCACATGGTTATTTGTCAAGATCCTAGTGGATCTCTTCTCCATTAGTCCCTCTCCAATCTGAGAACCTATCGTCACAAAAATCAAGGAAAAAGAAATCAACTGTCTTTCTTGAGAGAATAGTTTGAGGTAGACCACAGTGCCAGAAATATACAGTAGAAACAGCATCTAGAACAGGGTCACTCTAGTTATGCAGCAGTCTTCAAAAAACTAGAAAAACTGCCCCTTGGGGAACAGGCCTCCCCTGGGCCAGGTCAGGTTGTGGTATCTTGGTGGTGCCATAATAGGAAAATTTGAAAAGGGTACAATACATGCTGCATTCATGATTTTTCCTGCAAAACTGAAAGCCAATTCTAGCTAATTGTAAATACAATGGAATATGAAATATGGGGCCGATTTGGAGATTTTTTTGTACAGAATCTGGAGGAGTAATATCTCGTTCCCCTTGCCTTCGGCCTGGTGGAGACAATCAGGATGTTAAGGCTCCAAACCTTGGGAACGTATACTGCAACAGAAGCAGTCAATGAACATGTCTTGTCTCCCGGTAACCACCCGGTAATCTTGTCTCTGACAGCAATAGTACTAACAGCTTGAATCAAATGAACTATAAAAGCATACAGCACAAGCGTAAGCAGCAGCAAAGAACAGAAGTTCCTACCTTGAGCTGTCACCTTGAATCAGTTGTGTAAATTATGTTCAGGGTCAATGTTACATAATTGAGTTAATTATGTTAACATTAATTCAGATTAAATATGGTGAGGGGGGTGGAGATCTACCTGCTGGCTACCCACCTACCTCGTCAACTGCGTCCAATCAGAACCAGTGGGCTGTCCTAGAGAAGCACTATTTAAGCACAGCTGTGTAAGAATGCTGTAATTTGCATTGTGTCCAGGGCTCTGTGGTGTACTACTGCCTCATGCTTGCCCAAGAAGATTAATACCTTATATTCATAGGCCTATTGTAGAACTCAACTCTTCTCTTCTCTTCTCTTCTCTTCTCTTCTCTTCTCTTCTCTTCTCTTCTCTTCTCTTCTCTTCTCTTCTCTTCTCTTCTCTTCTCTTCTCTCTCTTCTCTTCTCTTCTCTTCTCTTCTCTTCTCTTCTCTTCTCTTCTCTTCTCTTCTCTTCATCCTGTTTTCTGAGAAGAGAACTCTTTTTTTCAAATTGTTGCATCTCCTTCAACCGCCACCAGACCAGAGGTCATGTAACAGTCAAACCACTTAAGTTACACTGAAAAGGTAAATTAAGTACAGCAATATGACAATGTACGCTGTTAGAAGTACAAACACAAAATGTATTCCATATGTCATATTTTACTTTTATTACATCACTGTAGTTGCAAGACAATTTTGGGGTCTATGACATTAGTATTAACTATTAAGCCTCAGATACTACCGTAACGTATTTATCTTTTCCCCGAAAGTGACATAAAACATATGCTGTTCCTTGTCAGTTATTGGAAAAGGAACTACAAAATATAATAATCTGACCTTATTGGATCATATATAAAACTAAAAGACAACACAAATACTGCAAACAAACATACAATCACAATTTGTGCGAGGGAGACATGGCAAACATCTGTGGAGAAGGACATGAAATGAAGGGCTTGGTTGGACCTGGGGAGCAAACCAGCAGCATTGGCATTTGTTGTGGTGAAAACAGCATAAAGAGAATTAAGAATTATATGCCGTGCTTCAGTACAGTGTATATACCTATTCTATTTCTGGTCTAGTCTGATAACGCAAGTTGGAATGCATTGCTTCCCTGGGTTAGGTGTTTTTATTACCCAAATAAATGAGAGTCAGCCAGACCACGCCCACAGATTGGAAAACATTCAAATGGAACAAATGGAATTGATGACAATCGATAATTGATGACAATTAGATGCCATACACTTAACACATATATACTTTGTTGCACTTGACTTGTACCACCAGGCTTTCTACCAAGGAGGAAAGCCTGGTGCTCGAAAATCGTCAATCAGCAGAAAAGCAAAAAGCTGAATAACAAAGTACCCATTCATAATACTGATTCCCTACTGTTTCCCCACTGATTCCGCAGGTTTCTTGGTTGCTGACTACGAATCGTGACTACAACGACGTGACGTGTTTTACCATCCAGTCCAGACCGGATCAAAGGCCCGGGGAAGGGAATGCTGCCCAGTCCAGGGTTCACATGGTCAAGACCCCTCTGCCCTCACTAAGGACACAGACTTCCACAGGTGGAGCTGGAGGAGTGGCAGCCAGTGGGCAGAGTGCAGAGAAGCCACGGAACAATGTGACAGCAGTGGAATGAGGTGAGCTTTAAATAAGCCGCCAAAGTTGGTCGGCCGCCACTTGACACATCGGAGTTACATAACCCGCATTGTGGTGCGCCTGTGTGCGACACACGGCCACCCGCACACAGTAGTAGGATCTGCCTGAATTAGCTGGCAAGCCTGATGCTATGCATCATTTTACTTGGAATCACCTGCGTCGACTGGAAGCGGAAGCGGAAGTGAACAGTTATCTCGCCACCTCTATTCCGGGCATGTTGTCATTGTGTCGACGTCAAGTCAAAAAATGATCTTTCACAAACTGTGAAAGATGAGCATGTAGCTCTCAAGAAGAAATGGGTTGAGCTGCATACGGACAGTGCTGTGTAGTGACAAATAGTTATTAATGGGGGTTAATTGGGTTGTGGGTTGGCTGGGTTGTGAACCTATTGAACTGTGAGCGTTGCTGACCATCTGCCTTTCGGTGAATGGCAAAAATCTGGCAATAATAGCACAAACCTGCGGGTTGTCACACCCATTTCTTTGCTACTTGATGGACTACGAAGTACATGGGTTTACATCAGGGGTTTTCAACAGGTGGTCTGGACCGGGGACCAACAGTGGTCCCTGAGAGGATTCCAGGTGGTCCCCAGGCTAAATGATGGAAAGTTGGTTAAACAGATGTAACTCTGAGAGCGTTTCATGATTACTCTCTCAAGAGTTAGAATATTCATCATCTGAATGAGAGCGCTTCATGATTACACTCTCAAGAGTTAAAATATTCATATACTGAATTAGCACAAGTCTACACAACTAGAGAACATTAATGGTCATTTTGATCTGTAATTTTGACTGTTTTGTTTTCCAAATCCAGCCTGGTATTGTGGACAAAAGCAAAATAAATCTTTAGTTTTGGGTCTGTGGGGCTAAAATGTCATCAAATGGTGGCATGTGACTCAAATGCTGAATAAATAGTGGTCCGTGGGATCAGAAAGGTTGAAAACCCCTGGTTTATGAACCTATGAACTTTGACAGTCACTAAATCCAGGATACTTACTGTACTTGTACAGCCCATGCGGTAGATGATCGTCCCATCTTGGCGGTTGGTGTCTCTGCATAGCTTCAGATGTTCACTTAAGTCGTGATCCATCCATCACAGTGATATTTGAGCGTACACGCCTGAATCCAGCCAGTCATTTATCTTTATCACCTGCTACTTGTCTAGTGGTGTTTTTATACCGTGCCTGCTGTGTTCTGAAGTACTGTAAGCCTGTTTTGCACCTGTCCTGCATGGCTTCGATTGGTCTATATTTTTCCGCTATATTGTGCCCAGTTGCTTCTGTATTTGTGGGGATTTTGTTCTTTTGTTTTCTGTCTTGTCCTTTGAGGGACCAGTAGACATTTCAGATGGTCTGTCTGAAACAATTTACGGGGCACGTATCTGTACGTGGACCCGAGGCCAAATAGATAGATAGGAATTTACCATGATAAATTACCCTTCTACCACTTTTTTACATATACATGAAAGAAACACATGCACTTGTAGCTTGCAAGGATCTTTAGTTACAACCGTTCTGTGCCATTGGTGGCTCATTTGCATCTATGCATCCGAGTATATCAGAGTAGTTTGAAGTTCTGAGCCGAGTTGTCCTATTTGCCACTCTTTTTAAAAAGTGTTTTCTTAGAAATAGCTTTTTCAGTGCGTTGTGTTTTTATTGTGTTGTATCCTGTATTTATTTTTCTAAATCGCCTCGTATTAGCGGCCGGTTCCTCTTCCCGCAGCCCTGACTCCTCGCTGTCACAATCCTGTTTGTTGCTCCTGCTAGAATAAGAGGAAGCATGCTCATCATGAGCTTGCCTCTACGATGCGAGGCTCCTCCGTGGGCTCTCGCTCTCGCTCTCTCCTGCCGCCCCCACTCTCCATGAATGCTGTTCTTGACATGTCTTGTCAGTCATCTCTTGCTTCCTACCTCGCTTTTATCCTCTCTGTCTCTCCCCCCAACCCCGGCTCATTGGCATAACAGGGGCGGATGTAACATTCCCAATTGGGGGGCAGGAGAAAATGGTATGGGGGCGGCGATGAAGCTGCACCCATACCATTTGGGGTTAAAGGACTTTATTAGGCAATCAAGCGTCAATAATATCAGTTGTTGTTGAAGTTGCAACAGACTCAGAGAGTTTTCTGTTTTCAGTGATGAAATACTGTTGGTTTAGTGGTGCCACAACTGTAGTTAGTTAGTAGCAGTAATAGTGTTTCAAATCATTTTAAATATAGGCACTTTAATTTGAAATATCTTGGCTTGTTTTGCATGCCATCATGTTTGGTGGGGCAGACTGGGCATTTAGTTTGGGCTTGCCCCCCTCCCTCCCCATGCCCATGCCTAGATACGCCCCTGCGACACAGTATCTCTCACAAAACCCTCCAGAGAAGGGGTGGGACGATCAAAAGCACGGATGAATCACATGTACGCGGCACGATCGAGTGGAATTATTTATGGTGTGACCATGCTAATCAGAACCCCCCAAAAAAGCTGTTTGGCTTGGGATTGATGGAATGCAATGAGCAGTTTTTAGTGAGCATATGCCTTCCGCAATTTCCCAGAGTGGTTTTCTTGCCATGAATGAGGAGGCCGCATGTGACTAATAGAAATATTAACAAGCTGCCCAGAGATTTATTTTTGGCACACTGAGTATTTTTAGCGTTGATGATTGGGTCTTAAACACTTCTAATGCTTTGAATCAAACTGACATCCTACCCAGCCTACCGGGATTGTTTTAATTACCTTTGGAACAAACGACAAAGCATTTGCACCTTGAAGAGCTTGTATTTCTTGAAATAGACTGTATATAGGGTACATTGCTGTCCTTTTGTCCTCTTAAATGTTTAAGCCCGATTTATATATGATCGCATGACTGAAAATGGTGCTCACAATGCATTTGGGATGCTGTGCATTGGGAACTTGTAGGTCTCATCATTTCGGTGTACGCTCTAGTGGAAACGGGCGATGAATTATGCTTTTTAGTAAATATTACATAAAAAAACACATACAGTATATATTTTTTAACAGTGCATAAATGGCAAGTTGCAATTCTGAATAGGGACCAGACATAAATTATGCTTTTGATTTTCTGTAGTAGATAGTATTAAAAAAACATTTTTTTGCCAGTGCATAAATGGCTAGTTGCAATTCTAAATAATTCCTTCGTAACTCGACTTCAAAAGGACGAGCTTCAGATGCACTGCATGCATGCGGTGTCTTTAATAGAAGGCAGGGAACGAAGAGAACTGCTACAGCCCTGTACATTAAATACGCTGATGACCGTGTGCATCTCTGAATCAGATGCCTCCGACATTTCCAAGGAGCGTTGGCAGACTCTCGGTGCCACGTGTCCATTCCAGACCTTTTTTTTTTTAATTAACTTTGCCTGTCAGCTTGCCATATACAGCATATAGTGTGTGTGTGTGTGTGTGTGTGTGTGTGTGTGTGTGTGTGTGTGTGTGTGTGTGTGGGTGTGTGTGTGTGTGTGTGTGTGTGTGTGTGTGTGTGTGTGTGTGTGTGTGTGTGTGTGTGTGTGTGTGTGTGTGCTTTTGCTTTTATGAAGCTTTTGCTTTTATAAAGGTCAACAACAATACTTACCATACTATAAAGTATACTAATCTCATAAAGTGTGTGTGTGTGTTGTGTGGTGTGTATTTACTGTATATGTATGTGTGTATATATATATATATATATATATTTATATAATATATTATATATATATATATATTTATATATATATATATTTATATATATATATATATATATATATATATATATATATATATATATATATACTTTATGAGATTAGATTATGCTGTGCTAATTGAAGCACAGTATAATCTAAAAAACATTTCAACTTGCATGTTTCGAACGGAACAGCTGAAATCAATAATACAATATAGATATTGACCTATACACGTGGACCCCATCAGCCGCAGCGAAGGTGCACGGGCTATGGGGGGCTGCATGTGCATGTGTGTTGCGCGTATGCGCGTATACGTGTGCATGTATGTGTGACATTGGTGGTCAGAGAGGGTGGGGGGGGGGGGGGGGGGGGGGGGGGCAGAGAAACAAGAACCAGGTTGAGGTTAGCAGCTGCGGGGGGGCAGGGGGGGGGGTGGGGGGGGGGGGGTTGCGGACAGGCTCCTGAATGCAGCCCCCTCGTCCCCTCATTCATAAACACAAGTGTTCCTTATATAACATCTATGCAGTGCCAGCCCCCCCCCCCCCCCCCCCCACCCCACACACACACACACACACACTGCTCTTTATTCTAAGCCCCCCCACCCCCCATGCACCATAGCATGCGCGCAGATGAGAGCACGACCAAGTCATGCAGCTACATGTAGCGCCCTTCAAGACAAGCAAGCACACACAGCCCTGGGGGGCTGCTGGGATGGACTCCGGCGAGCTATTATTAGACCCTTGTTCATGAGAGGAGCCAATGGGGTGGAGGGGTGCTGGTGGCGGTTGTGGAGGGAGTGGGGGGGTTGCAGCAGAGAGTAGTATAGTCATACATATACTGGTGGTGATGGGAGGGTCTTTCAATGACATTAATTCAGCTGTGTTGCATGTTTGTGAAGCAAGCAAGAAAGGAAGGAGGGAGGGAGGGGTGAAATGGCAGCATCATAGAATGCGCAGGTTTACATTTTTGACGGTTTGCGATCGTTGTGATCTTGAAACACGATTTGCGGAGAGATGACCACATTGACATTTAACTGACACTGGACATCCTTGGTCTTTTGAATAATAATAACAAATCCTTTCTACCCACACACGTGTGTGAATTGTGTGAGTTGGCCCTTTTGGCTCCTAATCCTAACCATCATTTAGCCAGTAACCTTCTGGATGTTGAGAACCATTGTTGTACCCAGTTCCGCGACCATACAAGAGTTGCGTTTGGCGCACTTCCTTCAGAACAAGACTTGAATGGATAGAAAGTATTTTTTATTGAATATAAAGTGAGCAGTAAAGTTATCCTGGGTTGGCGATGAATTGGATCTGGATGTACTCTGATGAAGCACATCAGTTTTGACCATAGGGACCCGGAATTCACCGTACATAACCCAGTTGGCAGGCCAAAGAATGACCCTATTTTATGTCTGATAACACTGCCTACAGTGTCGGTTGAAAATCCGATTGGCAATCTGCACTGTCAGTCAAAAGCGTCAAACGACTTTGCAACCCTGTCAATCTGGCTATTGAATAGACCTATGATAAATAGTTCCTTTTAAAGAAGCATCAGGTTTTATAAACATTGTCACATATTTTACCGTTTTTTGTTCACATGCTAGTAGCGCTGGTTGGCTATCCCATACACTGCGGTTGTAGGGAGGGATAGACTGAACAATGAAGTGAGGGTCAGGCTAACAGTATTTGGAAACCTTTAGAAAATGTTCACCCACGGTATGAACAGCATGTTGACACATGGTTGACACGTCTTTATTATGGTGATTATTATAGTGAACATGATTGAGATGAAACGCATATGTCATCAAGTAGCTCCAGATATACAGGTAGCTCCAGAGATACTGTAGATCACATATGTCAAACTCAAGGCCCGGAGGCCAAATCCTTCCTGTGAATTAATTATCTTTGGCCCGCGGGACAATATTGAATTTGTGTTAGAACTGGCCCTCTGATGTATTGTACACCAGAGAATTGAATGAAAACTAATTGTTTTGCTTTCCAAACTCAATTGATTTACTTCCTTATTTTACTTTGAAAGCAGTGCTTAGTGATGATTGAACAGGAAACCGAGCTTTAATAACACATTTTCAGTTTGTAATGCATGTAGTTTCATCTTTGCATTTATCTTGCTATTAAGGGGCACAGATTATTGAAGGAAAATATGTTTTTTGCCGGGCCTGTGAATTGTCAACCGGTGCCTGTGTGTTGAAACACAGTCTGGTCCTCGACTTGTCCCAATTTTTTTTTATTCTGGCCCACTGTATATTTGAGTTTGACATCCCTGCTGTAGATGTGGAGACAATTTTCCACTTACTGCTTGCTCTAGAATTTCTAATCACCCCATCAAGACGATCCAAAACACACTCTCACTGAGCCCCAGTATAATATTTCTTTAAACACTTTGTCCATCTGTCGACCAACAACATGCTGCAACACACACCCCACAAGGGGCTTATTTGTCAGATTTTTGTCTTTAGTGACATTCTGGTACTGAAACCATCGATTATTACTGAGCCATTCCGTGCCATGCATTGGGAGGGTACTTGGCGCCGGTTCAACTCGACAGAATGTTTTTTTAAAACATTATTTCATAGGTGTCAAACTCTGGTCCGCAGGCCCAATTTGGCCTGCTGTGTAATTTCCTTTGGCCCTTGAGGCAATATCAAATTAACATTAGAGCAGCCCACCGGTATTATACTGCCGTGGCGCCGCTGTAACACTGCATTCACCGCTGATACTACAAATCCCATAAGGCTCTGCTGTTGTTTTGCCGTCTTCTCTGTAATATACAGCAGTGGTTTTCAACGTTTTTCATCCCAGGGCCCACCATTTATTCAGCATTTGAGCCACAGACCACCATTTGAGGATATTTTAGCCCCACAGACCCCCCAAACTTAAGATTTCCTTCTGATTTTGATTCTGTCAATGACCATCTTCTAGTTGTGTAGATTAGGACTAATTCACATGATCAATATTTTAACTCTTGAAAGCGTAAAAATGAACCAAATGGACCCTTGCGGGTCCATTTGGTTCTCAAGAGTTACATCCGGTTAAACAACTTAGCTGGAGACCACCTGGAACCTAAATTTTGGCCCACTCTGTATTTGAGTTTGACACGCCGGATGGTATTTTGATGTTATTCCACGAGGCCACTGAAGCAGGCTGTACAGTTGCAGTCATCGGGGCTGCTGCAGGCTTACTGGCACGCTAGCCACTGCCACGCAGAGAGGGAGAGAGAGAGAGAGAGACGGCACTGAGATATCCGCCCAGAGACAGGCCAGTGTTGCTCTGTGACGTAGAGAGCCTTGCTTAAACACGAGCGCCGTAACAAAATAGCAGCTCGGGGTGTCATGCCGATATGGCAGATCTTTGCGCTGAAACCCGTACCCGGAGACCAAAACTGTGATGAAAAATGTATTTTTTTTTTTTACTTTACTGTGTCTTTACTGTGATGACATCTAACGTCTAACATCATGACGTCTCACTCTATACGCGTTAATATTCCAAACAAAATGACTATAGCGAAGTAAGCTTTCTGTGGTGCTGCATCCAAACCTTGGGCGTAGTATAGCTTCCTTAAGGTAGCTTGTGCTTAAAATCTGTAGTAAATCCACAAAGCTTCACATATTTTTTTTTGTGGTGGTGTTTTCTTTTGAGCTGCTGTGCAACAAGCTAATG
The DNA here is from genome assembly GCA_039105355.1 of Benthosema pterotum. Taxonomy (NCBI): domain Eukaryota; kingdom Metazoa; phylum Chordata; class Actinopteri; order Myctophiformes; family Myctophidae; genus Benthosema; species Benthosema pterotum. The sequence continues at coordinate 28,288,800 of CM076987.1, read as the reverse complement.
TGAGCGTTTTTTTGAGAATGTCTATTGTCTGTACTGAAGTGAAAAAACAAAACAGGGGTGGGGGAACTCAAATGTGTCAAAGGTTTAAGTGGTTGATGGTCGACTGTTTAGTATACCTGTATTCTCAGCTTTAAAAAAATAAAAAAATAATAATATATATATAATATATATATATATATATATATATTATATATATATTATATATATATATATATATATATATATATATATATATACATTATATATATATATATATTTACATTAATATATATACATTTATATATATATATATATATTTACATTATATATATATATATATTTACATTAATATTTTAAATATATCATCCTTGCCAGGCGGAAACGTACATTGAAAACCACCCCTTTTTTAACTGTCTGTTTAACAGAATGAAAGTAGCTGATCGTTTGGCTTCAGTACTTGTGTCTGGAGTCCTGCATTCATAAAAAGATAAACATACATCCAAAAAAGTAAAAATCCAGAGATTTGCGCCCGCCGGCTATAGGATAGGGTGCGTGACCCACAGTTTAACATGTCTCTGGAGGTCGACGGTGCGATGACCTTCCGCCTCCCCTCCCCCGGCCCTGTCCAGACAGGCCGAATATGAATCCTAACAGGCAAATCGTTTTTGCCAGATCAATGATCATTTGCATTGATTGACCTCCCTTTCACAGCGTACAGCGATCCCTGTTTTCTCTGGCAAAGCCGCTCAAAGATAGTGTCGGCTATTAGTGCATATAAAGGTCTCTCTCTCTGCGTGTGTCTCTCTCCAGACCATTTGGGGACCGCTGGATGGTCCCGGGCCCACCTTGAGAACCATCAGTGGGGCCTCTGTCATATCAGGACACGCCACTGACATCCCACCAGGGGCGGATCTAGGCATGGGCATGGGGGGGGGGCAACTTCAACAACAACTGATGTTATTATTGATGCTTACTTGAGTGATGCTTATTGATGTTTACTTGCTTCATAAAAGTCCTGTAAACAAAAATGGTATGGGGGCGGCTTCATCGTCATGAAGCCGCCCTCATACCATTTTCTCCTGCCCCCCCCCCCCCCCCCCCCCCCCCCCCCACCCCCATGGGAAATGTTACATCCGCCCCTGCATCCCACGCGGACTGGTTGCTGGGGAAACCACCACACTGTGATGCGCTGCATCCATTAGCATAACTTTTTTTTTAACACTGCCTTCCAGCGGTGTACGTACAGTAACAAAGTACGTTTGCTTGACTATACGGTTTGCAAGGACGGGAATCCATATTTGGATCCTGTACAGTATGTACAGTATTCAAATATTCAATTTGTTTTTATGCTGATATATAAATATTTAAAGTTTTTCAAAAACCTTAGGTCAGGCCTAAATGGGTTAAATGTATATAGGGCATAGCAACAGCGGCAGCAGCAGACTTTCTTTGTACCAGTGGTTTTCAACCAGTGTCACCTTTTTGGGTCCACTATTTATTAAGCATTTAATCATCATCAACCACCATTTGAGGACACTAGTAGACCCCAAAACTAAAGAATTCTTTTGTTTTTGTCCACAATTCCTAGCTGTATTTGGGAAACAAAACAAACATACAGATCAAATTGACCATTAATCTTATACATTCTCTAGTTGTGTAGACTTGGGCTAATTCACATGATGAATACCCTTACATTGCAGGTCCATTTGGTTTCATGTTTACACTCTCAAAGAGTTACACCTGGTTAACCAACTTTCCATCATTTAGCCTGGGGACCACTGAGACCCTCTCAAGGACCACTGGTGGTCCCAGGACCACTGGTTGAAAACCACTATGGTATGGGGTGGTAAGCAAACCAAATGTACTCTTAATAGTTTTTTTCAAGTTACTAGGTACTACTAGGTAAGTTATTTGAGAGTTATTTACGTGATGACCCACCTCAGACATCAGTGACAGCAACCTAACTGTCTGCGTGAAAATCACCCAGCGTTAGTGTTCCAAGTACAGTTAAACTGCTCTCAGGTTTCCGTCCCGCACAGCTCACAGTGAAAGGGGGAGAGAGAGTGATCCTTCCTCTGCAGCCCCACCTTATTTTAAATGAATAATTGATCAATGCATACAGCTTGGCCCTTCACATCTCTGTCACATGTGGACAGAGCCGCAAACTGTATGTGCGCGTGCGCAATGGGCAGTTGGTGCGCGTGCACGATTCCCGGGAGTACTGTATGGATGGATACTTTTGGAACTTCAAGGGGTCATCGATATGTATATGACAAATGTGTACGTGGCAAAGACAAAGTAAAACATCAATAATAATTAACCTCAGTTGTTGTTGAAGTTGCAACAGACACATAGCCTGCATAAAGCGAAAGGTCTGACTCAGAGAGTTTTGAATGATGAAAATGGTGTTGGTTTTGTGGTGCCACAATTGCAGTTAGTTAGTAGCAGTAGTATTGTTTCAAATCATTTTAAATAAGCACTTTAATTTGAAATATCTGTGAAATTTTGCTTGTTTTGCATGCCATCATGTTTGGTGGGGCAGTCAGGACATTTAGGGGGGCATTGCGCCCCCTATACCCATGCCTAGATCCGGCCCTGCACTGGTATAAGACTCCAAATGGACCCACAAGTCCATGTTCACTCATGGCAATGACCCATGCTTGCATAGAAGACCCCGGGAACTCCTCTCTCTCTCCACTTTAGTCTATTTCCATCTCCGACAGGATTAGCTGGCAGTCCAAGGACATTCCCAAGCTGCTTGAAGAAGCGCCGTGGCGCTGGTGGCCGTTAATCTGGGCCTCCGTCGGTCCACTCATCACTCTCAGCACTTCACACGCGAGGCGAAAGAGGGATCTCCCCTCAGCTGTGTCCATTCCCTTTGTGCTGGGCGGCCTCACAGGGGTCATTTGTTATAGGGCCCTTGTGGGGGCAAAGCCATATATCAGCTCCACAGGGAGGAAAAAAAACCCGGTGGAGTACTCACATTTTCTCTATACATAAAACTATCAATCACTTGTATAAGTCAGCATTATATTGTCGGGCATTATTGTCTGGCTTTGATAGATTCTCCTTTCCAATATTGTTTAATATAGCCCCGGCCTAGAATGTCTATATAGAGCTACAGATCAGTCCTATCTATGCATGGATAGCACTACAGACTGACGTCGGCGTTAGTACCTGTATCAGTGTTTATGGTAGCTGTAAATTTATAGGGTTTAAGGTTAGGTTAGGGTTATTGTTGTAAGCTGGGAACAAGGAATCATTTTTACAGGGTGGGGAACATAGAACACGGGAATCTGGTCAACTGAAATGTATTTTGTGCTCAGCACCTGAGCACAACTAAACATTAAATTACTTGTCTTTTAGTTTCGTTGGATCTCATCTCTATTCGTTCCCTCCCTTAACACTACTGTAAAGTTAGTGTTGATGTGTCTCTGAGCAAGACACCAAATTGCTCCTGATCTGCTGGTTGTGCCTTGCATGGTTTCCACCACCAAAAGCGTGTGAATGTGTGTGAGAATGGGTGAATGTGATGCACAATCTATGTAAAATGGGCTACCTTGGATAAATGTGCCATATACAGTAAATGCATGCACCATTTAACATTTGTAGTTTTTATTTGTTGACAAAATTGTCAACAACATTGATTCAACTTCATTTTCAGTTCGTTTTTGGCTGTGGGGAAAAAAAGGTAGACGACGTACAGAAGTAACATCATGTCACCGGACTTTCCACCATGGAGGAAAGCCTATAGTATTCCTTCAACTGTGTGAATTTGTATTACGGTCTAGACCACGGATACTGAAGAAAGACAACCCCTAGTATTTACATTTTAGAATGGATCTACTAGTCTCACCAGTTGCGACGAGTTGGAATAGAAGTTGTATTTGTATACTGTTTGAGAAGAGGGTGTCATCAGAAGAACTCTGAAGCCCCCTGCTGTGATGCATAATATTCAAGCATCCATTGTGTTCTGTTCGCCCTGAGATACTGTAGCTCTGTGCATTTTACACTGGAGGTAGAGCATTACAGCCAGCGTTGCCATAGCACTACGTGTTACACATGCATTATTGCCTTCCAATGGAATGTTAAGATCCTACCACTTTGCGACAGAGCAAGACCAAATTATGAAGAAAAGCTCTCCCGTCTTTTGCGTTTTGAGACCAGAATTCCCCAGCTCATGAATGCAGCTAAGTAGCCATAATTGGACATATGTTTTTGCCCGATTAAGCCGCTTGCGTTTTCCTCCTTTTTTATACGGACCGATGATCATCATCCCTCCCTCCCCCCTCCAATTCTTGCATGGTATGGGTGACAGCGAGCCGTTTTTTTTTTTCCCTTTTCAAAAATAGACTGTCAAATCCCCTCTAAGAAAATGGCTGTTTCTAAAAATAGCAGCGAGAGGAGAGAGAAGGGAGGAGAACCCCTCCCCCTGGTCACTCACTGCCAGCATATTATTGCATGGAGGGGGATTCCCTAAAGGTCCTCTCACAAACGGGCAGCAGCCTGCTGGTCCCAAGCAGAGGCTCATGGCTGTAGCAGAGGGGTGTCGTGTGGACATTGTCACTTAGATGCACATTTAACCTCAGCCTTTGTCATCGTTTTCACCAGACAAAGGCATGTTCATGCGTGTACAGCTGATCTATGCATTTCCCCTCTAGTTTTACTTCTTTTTTTAGGGAATTACTTCAGCATTTCAGGGACATTTTCCTTTCCCCCAAAAAATAAATCCCAGTAGAAGCTCTTGTTAGTCAGCTATTTATGCATTCAGGTCTCGTTTTGCCACTCAACATTCAATTATTAGGCTCAATGGAGCTGGATTTAAAATTCCCATAGCTGGTGAGGGCGGAGGCTCTCCATGGCAACCGGAGCAATGCTAAAAGATAACATTGGAGTATGCTGTTATCTACGGATATGTAGATAGAAAGCACCTGTAGGCCTTTGGTTGGAACACGAACATGATCAATTGCATAATGTTCTATGGAAAACAGAGAGAGAGAAAAACATGTATCTTCTGAACAGTCATTCTTGTGCTAGCCTCAAAAACCCAGACGCTCTTAAGGACTTTTCACAGAGGGAGGTTTAAACGCACACATTAACACCTGGATCAGCTTCAGCTCTGCTCCAGGTCTCCTCACGAGGGACACCATAATGTGAACATGGAAAAAAAAACTAGACAGAATTCAGCTGCAGCTCAGCTTTAGCTGGGAGACACTGGGTTTGAGGAGAGAGCCTGGAACAGAACAGGGGAACAAAGTTAGTGCAAACATAGCAGATCTACAATACGAAAACCTCTATAGCATGGTAGAGACTGTTCTAAGCAACTGGTTACACTAATCCCATATGGAGAAAAAAAATATGCGAACTGTTGAAAGTGGCACCTTTCATATAAAAGAATAATGTTAATATAAGATCCATAGTATTTCTTTGTAAAGTGAAACATAATTATATGAAGCATATATAATTTTGTGATTTACACTATGTCAATGTCATTTGTAATTTATAAGAATAATTATAAGAAGAATGATTTTTGGAACTTAAGTTCCTGTGGTGGCAGTTCTGCTCTGGTTTTGATCAATATTATGGTGTTCCGGTCATTTTGTGTATTGTTGAATTATTTCTAAATTATTAGCACAGCCTTTGTTCATTTTTGACACCTCTATCACAAGGAACTTTGCACATAGTGATATGGACACAGAAAACACAGTTCCCTGCGATAGGGGGATCAAAAACGTACTCAAGGGTCTGCTAATATTTTAGAAATAGGTCAACACACAAATGACATACGTTACTACGTAGATCGCCCCAGTGATCCAGAATTACTTCATATTCATCGAAACCAGATCAGAACTCCCACCATGGGACTCCACTATATTATTGGCGAGCATTTCATACAGCTCAACATAATAAAAAAACTAAACTATCCCTTTAAGTGCTCTCTCTCAGAGCCTTTAAGTGCTCTCTCTCTCAGGGACCACTTGTGGTCCCTGAGAGGAGGTTGAAAACTCGTGGTCCCCAGCTAAATGATGGACAGTTTGTAACCAAATGGATCCTTATCAATCTGTAACTCTTGAGAGCATTAAAATGAAACCGAAAGGACCCTTACGGGTCCATTTGGTTTGATTTTACGCCCTCAAGAATTAGATTATATTTAAACATCTGAATTACTTAATTTTCAAGAATCTACGCAAAATGTAGACGAATTGTTATTTTGGCCGTTATCTCTCCTAAAATTGTGGACAAAAACTTGAAAATCGTTTTGGGTCAGAGAGACTAAACTCAACATCAAATGGTGGTCCGTGGCTCAAATGCAGAACAAATAGTGGGTAGCAGGGGTGGGACTAATGGGAACGGAGCTTGTGGCCTGAAAAGGTTGAGAACCTGCACTGGTCTATAACAATCAGTTTTATTACTTTTAATGTACAGTATTTGGCTATATAAACTGTCGCTCCTTTTGCTGGGGACCCCCACCTAGTGAATGATCCGGGAGCCCACGATCAGATCTACAATCTTGTAATATGTCCTTTTGGGTTGTGTTGCGAGCTTGTGGATCTGCTATGTTCACTTCTTCTTAAGCATTTTGTTGTCTAATTTATGTATTTTTTTCCTTTATTCCTTCATGAAATGATTGAAAAAACAAAAATTAATGAAGTTGTTTTCTCTTGTTTTTCATTTCTTGAAATGATAATAATTAAAGTCAAGGCACAAGAGACAAAACAGGGACAAAAATGTGGCCGCAACCTCACAAATGCGTCCTGCCCTACTGTATGAGTGTTTGAGAACCAGTGTCATATACAGTACTGTATACTCCAAAGACTTAATGGGGAAGACAACTCACATGTTGGATGAACACGCTGTGCTCCCATCCCCCTATGCAGCGATGCACACGGTGGCTTCTTTATGAATTAGAATCTCCTGTAGCGTTAACTCTGCTCGACTCTCACGTGTATTCATTCAGCACTGTCTGTGTGCATGGCACTTATATAACACAGTACTCCCAATTCATGTTTCCTTCTCTCCTCACTCCTTTCATAAAAAGAAGGTGGGTCTTCTATTGCCTTTGTGGGATATGATAGAGAAAATTGGTTCGTTTTTGTGCACGCACACACACATTACTTGACTCCAGCAAATTATTAGCAGAGATCTTTTATCAAGACAGCAAAACAAAAATAATTGGATTCACACAAAACAGTTTATGGTTGCTGTCAAGTAAGTCTTTGAAGTTGTATCTCAAACCTTTCATTGCCGGTTTTATTAACATTTTATTTTGTAAAGCTCACAACCTGCCATGATGCTTGCATTGCTAGCTTGTAGATCTGCTAAGAATAGCCATAATTTTGTGCAACACTCTTGTTCTTTGTTTTAAGTCGGGCCTTAAATTGTAATTTTTGTGGGTGCGAATCCAGTGTCTATGCCAGACCTTGTCACCTTTCAGTAAGCCCCTCCGCAAACATCTATGATCCAGTCACAGCTAAGCATAACATGTGATAGACAAACCTCTCCACCAATAGTTTTCCTAAATGATAAAACTTCTTTTTCCTTCTTCCACTGCATAGGGTACGCCTTGACAGATCTGGAAACGATTTTGAAGGTCTGGTTCCAAATATATACCAGTATTCTCAGTGTAATGTCCATTATATTTACATTGAAAAAGATGAGCTGGTCTGGAAAGTGTCCATGCCATGGTTGAACACTGGGGAGAGGGGCCAGGGCAGGGGTACTGCTAGCAGGGGCGGATATAACTTGTCCCATGGGGGGGGGGGGGGGGGGGGCAAGAGAACATGTTGGAGGGGCATGTTCTCTTGCCCCCCAAGAGAACATGCCGCTTCACGCCACGGGCGGTGAAGCCGCACCCATACCATTTTCAGTTACAGGACTTGTATTAGGCAAGTATAAGCATCAATAATAAATCAGTTGTTGTTGAAGTTGCAACAGACACGCAGCATGCATAAAGCTAAGCTGTTGGTGCTGTTGGTTTGGTGACACAGCTGTAGTTAGTTAGCAGCAGTAGTAGTGTTTCACATCATTTTAAATATAAGCACTTTAATTTGAAATATCTTGGGTTGTTTTGCATGGCATTGTGTTTGGGGGAAGACTGGGTATTTAGGGGGGCATTGCCCCCCATGCCCATGCCCTGACTGCTAGATCTATTTCCCCATGTTCTGGAAGGGAAACTGAGCTGGCATCATGATATTAGTAATTTAATGTACTTTTATATGGGACTGGGGAGCGTTGGGTGTGAGGATTGCATACACTCCTCACAGTACAGTATGTGTGAGGAGATGTTTCTGCGCGACAAGTGGCCATTTTTGTTTGATAGAAGTCTGGTCTTCCATGCAAATACACTCACTAGAAGGCGTACAGTTTAGCACATGTTGTTTTATTTTATTAAACATAAGTGGTAAAAACATAAAGCCTCATTTAACTTCCAATATACATATTAATATTTTACAAATAATTTACAACATTTCAATACATTAAAGAAAAAGAAAAGGCCACATTGAAAACCTAGCCACACACCTATTATTTCAAGATGACATTATTGCGCATATATGTACGATTCCAAAAAAGCCATACATATATACATTATAGTTTACTCTATGACGACGACTTATTTCACTTTACACCTGTCACACACCTAAACCACACAGTTGTTCAATTTTAACAAAGAAAAATGATAAGAAAAACACATAAAACACAGTTTGAGGTTGTTTTTTTTGCTGACAAGACACCTGTTAAAGTTACGTTTTGATTATTTTTCTTTGCGTAGCTGCAATAAGCGCTGCTGTATCGTGACTTGATGCAACGAAAGCCACGAGGCGTAACACAGTTTTGGCATAAATGGGAGTGTTTGTGGTGCGTGCACGGTGCGCTGTGAAATCATCAGTGTTAATTTTAACTCTTGAAACTCTCTTGAGTTGCAAAATGTATAAATTATTACTGAGGATGTTCACGGTGTACTGTCTTTTCTATTTTATTATTCAAATAATGGTGATCCAGACCAGTTCTTTCATGCAAATTGTGAGAATTTGCAAATTTCTCTATGTCTTCTGGTTTATTTACTGGCGTTTTGCTCAACTAATTCTGCCCACAGTGTAAGAAAACATAAAAGTCACATTCACTTCAGGACACCATTGTAAAAATTGGTTTCTGTGACGTTTTGTTATGGATCATGACAATGTTAATTGCCAGTGTTGTCAAAATATTACTTAAACAGTAAATTATTACTAAAGTTACACAACTTATTACTCCCTGACAAAAGTATATTTAGTTATTATTTATTACTTTAAATATGACTTCTTTCCTCGCCCCCATTGCATTTTTCCCCCAAAAGTCTTGCATAAGGCCTGCCCTTCTGCAACTGATACTTCACACGCATTACATTGTAGACCGGATCAACAGCCTGCAACGCAACTTCACCCCAATCCATTATAACACACACACCTACACCACAACTTGTGAAAATAGTAATACCGGCATTTTAGCAAAATCTGAAATAATAATACAATATTATTTTACTAGTTAAGCAATAATATTACTGAAAGTGATATTATTACTTTACTTGACAACACTGTTAATTACTGGCAAGTGAAGACCGGCCAATCCAAATCTGTGATATTTTCATAACATTTTGCAGATATGCATTTCCGCAAACGTGAATAATTTGACTCTAAAAGACAGCTTGCATGGTTTCAGATCCTGAAGACTAAACTTGCATAATAATGATATTATGATGATATATTAATAATGATATTATGATGATATATTAATATTGATATTATAACCTACTTGGATGACATGCATTCACTGTGCCTCATGGGTCTGATGGACAATCACCCTAGATCCTCTCCTATTAAATTATTAATGTTTTTATTGGGTCTTTTTGGCTGAATAGAGGACCTACTCTTGACTCAACAGTGAAAGAGAACAAAGCATGGCTGTTATGCAAATGATGAAAACAACAGAACTTATGGAAGATGGAGCTCTCTCGTTTTTTTCATAGTATCTCAGAGATGCCATCCAGGAAGACTGCGTACTTTACATTCAACACATTAATTTTACAATATGTTATTTCTTCTGCATGTGCGCCCCCCCCCCCCTTCCTAACGTTATAGAGTGCTTGTCAACTACCTATGGTACTTCAGACATTGTTGGAGGTGTAGCAAACAAGACAAAAATAAATATACACATATTTAAGGCACTATTATTATTATATGCACAAACATGAGCAACCCGGCCTACTGTATACCAAATCTTTGCCGGCAGTATTAGCGAGCCATGCGTTATTGCTTGTTGATAGACTACTATGGTAAATGCTGTGTCACTATATATAGCTGATGGGTCATTCCTAACAATCAGTGCTATTTCAGCCTAGTAACCTTTTCCAAATAAAACATGTTTTTACAGGATTGTTCAGTGGTCAGAACATATTTGTCCAGCTTAAATGTATTATTGAAATATTTCCATATCCATTTACAATGTAACAGGCATGGCACATTTTGGACCGAGGGACATTTTATGATTAGTCCTCATATAATGAAGACTATGCTAGCACACTGCGAACATGCATTAATACATGCATCAAGCATATTTTCAGATTCATGAAAATGCATCATTGGGGATTTAACATTGGGGACATGTTATGCTTTACCAAATCAATAATGGAACCTAAAACATTGATTAAAAAGGCAATTAAACAGTGATATTATACTTTTGAAGTCATTATCTAGAGAAATAATCAGGGGGCAGTTAAGCAGAATAAACGTATGTATTTTGACACTGAATACTAGGAATGACCCTAATGCAAGTGGGTTGCAGCAGCATAACTGTAGTTAACGTAACTTTTGCTACTGCAGTGTTGCTATGGTTACTGCGGTGCTGCTATACTGCTGTGCAACAAAGATTCAACCCTAATAGCTGAGCTTATCCGTTCACTTCGCTATACGATCCAGATTACGTGCTGCGAACTATACAGAGGCATCCCTTCTGCACACTTGACACAGTTCATCGATAGCAAATGTACGTGCATACTTTTTTTTTCATTGAACATTGCCCTGGTGAAACGCTGTAGAATGAAGTCTTTGGGAGCCTGTATCCTTTTCACAGATGTAACAAACTGTACATACAGCAACATGGTGAGGAAAAGGAAATTGATGTGCAAAACCGACCGGCGCAACATAAAAATAATATGTCAATGTCAAGAATAATTATGATTCTTTTAGTTGTACAGTGCTTTGCCAACCTCAGCTCAAAAGTGCAATTTGACCATCCACCTTACAGCTGTGCTTCAAAAACTACCACCCAACCGGCTGCTCTCTCCTTCTAGAGCAGTGGTTTTCAACCTTTTTGATATCAGGGCCCCCCATTAATTCAGCATTTGAGCCACGGACCACCATTTGAGGACATTTTAGCAAAAAGATTTATTTTTGCTTTTGTCCACAACTCCAGCCGGGATTTGGGAAACTACACAGGCGAACATACAGAACAAAATGACCATTATTCTCTAGTTGTGTAGACTTGGGGCTAATTCAGATGGTGAATACTTTAACTCTTGAGAGTGTAAAAATGAAACTTGACTCAACAGTGAAAGGGAACGAAGCATGTCTCTTATGCAAATGATGAAAACAACGGAACTTATGGAAGATGGAGCTCTCTCTTTTTTTTCATATAGTCTCTCAGAGATTTTAGCAAAAAGATTGCTTTTTGCTTTTGTCCGCTTTTGTTTCGTTTTTACGTTCTCAAGAGTACAATCTGGTTAACCAACTTAGCTGAGACCACCTGGAACCCTCTCAGGGACCACTGGTTGAAAACCACTGTTCTAGAGGTATAATCTTTTTCCAGGTCCAAATTGGCCCACTCCCTTATAGTTCCGCTTGTATAATTACAGATTTGTCTATTTGGTTCCGAACTGTAAAATCTTAGCTGGGAGTCCAGCATGTCCACAGGAGCCAGTAGTTCTCAGTCGTTTCTGGATCTGCACTTTAAAATGTTGAAAGTGACCACAGCCCAGTATTGATGTAATTCTAAGTAGGGTGACCAGATGTCCCTCTTTGTGGGCCTCTTTTCTGTCGCCTCTTGCTATAGATGTGGTTTTAAGTCTGTTAAAATAACCCAACTATTCCCCTGGTGCCACTATATTTCCACTCTCACTCCAGAGGGGCCACATTTGGTGTGCTGTCATATAAAAACTAAGTTGATGGACAAGCTCAAAATGTGTCGCACCGTGGTGCATTTTGAGCTTGTACATCAGCTATTTTTGCTATATTTGAATTGAAATCATGAATGATTTATTTATTTATTTTTAAAATATGAAACTACTTCTGTCCCTCTAATGAACAGTTTGGATCTGGTCACCCTAATTCTATGGCACGGCCTGGGTGCTGGCTCCCGGGGATTACTGAAACGATCTTTGGCTGTGAGGAATAAGATGGGACACTTTTTCCCCTTCTAATGTGTAACCCCTATACAGTAATACAGAACCAGGGTTTGTGGCACTCTGTCAGTGCACTACAGGTCACTGGCAAGCTTGTGCGTGTTCCGTTTGTGACACCCTAGTTTACTTAAATAATGTTAATAGTGTTAGTATTGTTTCATTTTAAAAGAGATAGAATTCAAGATCATTTCCGTATATATCGTTCTCATTGCTTTCCGTGTCTTGGACTCCATTTGGAACTTGCATTACAGACAACCTTTTCTGCATAGCATACTGTGTATGAACAATGCACAATCCCATCATTTACACCCGCATGTACTGTAGCTAAGCTGGACTGAGATTCAATCACGTGAGATTGGATTGCATTCAGATGTTCAGAGTCTGCTGCATATATACACCTTACTCCATCAGTGCAGTGCATGGTCCCTAAAACCCTGTAACAACGTTGCAGTGTGCTGCTGCGTTAACAAATATATAAATTATATATACCAATATGCATCATAGGATGAAAGGGGGAAAAGGGCAATGTAATGGCATTGTGTTCTTTGACATGCTGTACCCGTGCACGGGATGAACCGTGCAAACATGCGTGCACGCACATCACACACACACACACACACACACACACACACACACGTGCACGCACGTGTGCACAGGCACGAGCACACAGGTTATGATGCCAGGCAAACACGAGAAAACATAATGCATGGTCCTTTTCTCTGAATCAGCCACGTGAAGATCGAAACAATATAGATTTAATTTATTTTATCAAAAATATATCACAAATGAAGAAATGCAACAATAATAACAGAAGGAAATAATAAGAAGAATCTTCCACTCTTAACACTTGCACTATAATTACTGCCACACGATTACTTTCAGCTCATTTTACATTGAAATGGGGACAGTGGGAACAGCTGCAATTTGCCACATCTGAACTCTGCCATTCAAGCTTATTTTAAGCTTGTTGAAAGCAAATACAGCAAATGCACAATGTATTTAATATCAAAAAGTTAAAAAAAAAAAAAAAGATAGAAAAAGAAAGAAAAAGGGAGGATGGACAGTGAATGGTGGAATCGACCTGATGCGAGCCATAAACAATATGGCTCAAGGACATGATTAGTTAAGTGCAATGTAGAGGACGATGTCTCCCCAAAATGGCCACGGCCAGGCCAGGGGCACTGCAGTAGGAATGCTGACAACCTATAGCTGTTTATCTGACCACGTATAGTTTTAAATCCTCCCCAAATTGATCAGTAGACCATGCAACAATGGTCTAAGGCTGGGCTCTACTTGCATTTGAAGATTCTCAGTGTTAAATTAACACTAGGAAATTGACGTGGATGCAGGGTAACGCCTCTATGGCACTCCTAAATCAGCTAAAATGTGCGTAGTGCTGCACATAGCCAGAATACTACACTATACTGGTAGTACAGAGTCCTATCTGATGCCAACCGGGTGCCTTATTCTTAAATGAAGCATTTGGCTCCCATAAACTTTCTTGGGGATCATAAAGGTTCCTAGCATCATTGTTTTAAATTGAGCTTGGCTATTATTAGAAAAGACAAAGTGAAGTTATATGGGGCGAATGACTGTGTTGCGGTTCAGCTGCTGCTCAGGTAGTGGGCGGATCTGAATCGAATGCCGCTTGTGCCGTTGTGACAATACAAACGCACAAATCGCAAGATAATATTAAGATTAGCATAGTTCATGAAGTCATGAACAATAGTATCATTGTTTCTGGGATACCATAATGTCATTCATGTTAAAGCTTGTGTGGAAATGAGTGGACACTGAGGTAGATGCCATTGATAACGGATACAGCATTCTGATAAGAATAATAATCTGAGACATTCAAATTATTAGAAGGAAATAATAACCATTTTAAAAAATAAAAGTTCACCACCTGCAACAATTATAATCCTGCACCAACATTCTTTGAACAACAGAACAGGACTTTTTAAAGTTATGTAGGCGTGCAGCCTTATTATTCGTATTATTCTTTTGATTTCTCAGGCTATTCGCTGCTGTTTTTCAAGGCAAAAAAAGGCAAATACTTTAACAAAATAATAATAATTATGAAAGAATCCAAAACAAAAAAAACACATTAATTAGCACTTTTTTCTTTTCTTTTTTTCCTTTTCTACAAATTTAAAAAAACGAGTCACCAGTTTAACCAAATCCCCTTTCATATAAAACATATATATATATATATATACTGTATCATGTCACTTAAATAAAAATAGAGATTTAACAATATGAAGTGCACCGGTCGAACAGAACAGATAAAAGTGTTATTTCAATGAATGTACTGTATACATAATTCGTATCATTGAGCTGAATTTGATCCTATATGCTCAGACTGATGCTGCCGGGTCAACTGTCCACATAGAATCCAAATGTGTGTTCTTTGTTGTTGTTTTTTTCCTGTTCCAACATGCTCTACCTTTCAAGCATGCGATAATGTGGTTTTGGTACAGTAAAGTATATTTGGATACGCAAATGTACAGAGAGAGCATGTTCTTGCGTACCTTTAACATCACATGTTCACGCGCGCGCGCACACACACACACACACACACACACACACACACACACACACACACACACACACACACACACACACACACACACACACACACACACACACACACTCACATGCACACTTTGCCCCAGGGCTGGGTGATATGGACCGGATGAAATATCATGACATATTTGACTTAAATGTACATATCAAATACACATCGATGCCGTGAGGATAATATCACAACTCGACCATCGCTTGTATTTCCGAAAACCTTTCAGAAAATGGTTGAACCGATCTACAACCTCACAACAACGTGCATGTTGTGAGCTTATTAGATCGCCTGCTCCTCAAAAGCGTTGAGGTTATCACGATATGGGTATAATATCGACACATTGCCCAGCCCTAGTTTGTTGTCATACATAAGAAGGAGATCCACCCCCAGCTCCGCCCCAAAGACCAGAGACGTATTCTTTAAGCACATCAACGGTTCCTCCACGATCAGGCCATAAATACCTGTAAATAGAAGATGATTCAAGTAACTTATCCCCTGCCTCAAGTCATCGCCATGTTCCGCTCCTGCACTTTGTCCCACTTCGTCGTATGCTTTCTTTCATTCGTTTCAAGTGTGTGTGGCGTAAAAAGAAAAAGGCATCATCACCATCATTGTCGTCGCACAGGAGCTGTGGCGAGTGTCTGTTTGTTTTTTTCCTTCTGTCATCCGTAGTCTCGTCTGGAGCGGAGGATGTGGGTGTTGGGGAGTGTTAATAGACCTTTAGGTAAGCCCCGCCCTCTCGTCTGCACTAGGACACTTTCCAGCCAGGCTCATTCATTCCAATGTAAATATCAAGGACTTTACACAATAAATACTGGTTCATTTTTGGAACCAGACCCTTAAAGTCTCTTCCAAATCCATCTCAAAGCATGCCCTATGCAGTGGAAAAATGTGACTTTTTTTTTTGTTATGCTTAGCTGTGATTGGACCGGTTTGGGGAGGGGCTTAGCTAAGGGTCTATTGTCGAGGCCAGTTGTTTTCCGGCGGTATAGTTTATCCTCATGGCGCTGTAGGACTCCCAGCTGCTGCTGCGCTGGGTGAGGCGTTGGGTGGATGGTGGGCAGGGCAATGTATTTATTTTTTTATTTCTATTTTTTTTTTTTGGGGGGGGGGGGGGGGGGGGGGGGGCTTGCTCCTGTACAGTGGGTCCACTTCAGTGTGTCTGACTAATGTTTTTTTTTTTTTTTGCCGTCATGTTTTTTTTTTTAGGCTGACGTGACCTGGCTTGACCATGTTGAGAGGGAGGCTGTCGCTCGTCTTTCTTCCCCTGAAAACCGAAAAAGAACAATTTGGTTCAGATTTTGACAGGTTGTGGTGCAGGCACATGCACCAACAGGCACATGCACGCACGTAGCCACACGCACACACACATGCACACGACCCTCAAGGACCGGCACTGTAGGTCTCTAAAGCCCACTTTGAGGGCCACTGATTTAGAGAACCCATCCCAACATAGTGCCAATATAGCGGTACTTGCAACAACTTGAATATAGCCTATAGCATCGCTCTTTTGAGTAAACAGTAAAACAACAGCAGCAGCAACAAAAACAAACGATTTGATGATGTAAGCAGAGGTGGTGAGGGGACCTAGAATAATTTGTGAATAGTTAAGGTGGAATAGTACAACCACCTTAAGAAATAACCACCATAGAACAATCTATCAGTAGTTTGCCATGAGCATACTCAAAACGGGACTGCTATGGTGCACAATACATTGGCACACAACGCAGCACAACGACCCGGACCAGCCATAAAAACACATAACATTAACAATACACAGCAGCCCACACAACAGAATGCAACCAACAAAAAGTTGGGTACTAGTCATAACCTATATAAGGCAAATCAAACGACAAACAAAATGTCATGACAAAACTTTTTTTTTTTTTTTTTTTTGCAAAACTAATGCTTAGAATGGATTCGGCATCATGAAAACCAGTTAGCCAAATCACATCCTACATACAGCATGATGACATTTTGCATGTTTTGTCTTAGGTTATGAGTAGTACAACGGCTTTGACCAGTTTTTTTTTTCAGTTGAATTTCAATCTTTTAGTAGGCCTGCATGTCATACTGTCATTAGACCATTAGAAACACATTAGCAAAGAAATGTATTGGTAAGGATTTAGTTCTGACTGTGAGTGACTGAAAGGCATAAACAATACAGAGGCAATTTTGCTGAGACCTTTTTTGATTTTTGTACCACAAGAGGACCCATGATGTTCTCCATAGAGTGAGTGGAATGGGTGAGTGACATCAGAACTCAGGCGGTCTATTGGTTTTGCTGGACTATCTGTACAGAGTGGACTTTACATACTATACCATCCATATGAACCGGACCCCACTTTCTAGGTCCTCGCATGATTTTGGCAATGGTCATCCGGTCACCAGATGACATTGAATTGACAAATTAAGGACTGCAGTTGTATCCGGGTCTGCAACGCCATTGTGCTGCTGTTGATTACTACAATTGTTACTTTTCATGTTGCCATAACTAACAGTTTCAAAAATGCAATAAGCCGCCACAGGTTGCAGGTTGGTGTGGATTTTATCCCGGTGAAGGTAGAAGTCCCTCTGGCCTTCGGCGTTGGGTCTGCCTACACATCCCTGGGATAAAATCCACCGTAACCTGCTCCTTCTCGTGGCTAATATAATTATAATTGGGAGGTAAAGGCAGATGGTTTATTGTGAAGGGCAGCGCCTGCCGGAAACAGAGTGTTAAAACTGGACTGCTTTACAGATGTTTTGCTCCAGGCTGTCCAGTGTGGCTCTAAACAGCATTCAGCAGCACTGCAGACTCTGCAGTCCCCTGGGTAAAGTTCAGTGAGAAAAAAACATAAAAGAACCTGTCAAGCTTGCTTGCGGACCCGGGGGACAATCCATCAGCCACTGTACAATTCCAATGTTGGGAACCACAGAGAGAGAGACACAGGGAGAGAGAGACAGAGACGGGGGCGGATCTAGGTATGGGCATGGGAGGGCAATGCCCACCTTTAATGCCCTGTCTGCCCCACCAAACACGATGGCATGCAAAACAACCGAAGATATTTCAAATTAAAGTGCATATTTAAAATTATTTGAAACACTACTACTGCTACTAACTAACTACAGTCGTGGCACCACTAAACCAACAGCATTTCATAATTGAAAACACAAAACTCTCTGAGTCAGACCTTTCGCTTTATGCATGCTGCGTGTCTGTCTTCAACAACTACTGATGTTATTATTGATGCTTACTTGCCTAATAAAAATCCTGTAACCAAAATGGTATGGCGGCTTCGCGCCTGAGGCGATGAAGCCGCACCCATACCATTTTCTCCTGACCCCCCAATTGGGAAATGTTACGTCCGCCCCTGGACAGAGAGATAGAGAGCTGTTCTGCTATGATGACTGTCACAACACCGCGCAGACGCACCGTTCGGTCATCTTTCTTCCTGCAACGCAGAGCAACCAAAATGTCCTCTTTCTCAAACCGCTGGCACACTCTCTCAACCCCCGGAAGGACAGAATAAGGCTCACGCTCTGTATGAACCACGTCAGAGAAAAAAACATGAATTCTCTCAATGAGCTCGCCAGTGGTCTATTTTCAGCATGCAACCAAGCGTGAAATCAATCATCACAACGACGTCAAGTCCGACATAATTTTTTTGTCGATAGAAATCACCCGCAGATTTACTTGATTTAGCCACCTAATTCTAGCCTAATGCTAAAACATTTAGCACAACACATGACTAGAATATATCAAGATTTGTGGTCCGACTCAACAACTGGTCTCCGGCCACCACATCCGATCTTAAAGGGGACTTCCACCCATTTTCAAAATGTTCCTGAAAGGGTACAAATGTGAACCATTTCAACCATGTTAATGCTTTTTTCAGACCTCCATTTTTAGGAAATACAGAATTGGGAGAACTTTTTTATCGTGTCCACACAATATCTCTAAGGTATATTAATGACATTAAAATGTTGAAAATGGGTGGAGTTCCCCTTTAAAGAGACGAACCTTTACAGGTTGGTAAGATGGATAACTGGTCAAAAGGGAGCCTCTACTCTCTCATTGGCTTACAGTACCCATACACATTCATTCAGTCCCACGTGCACGCGCCCACACATGAACGACACACATGCATGCCTGCACAACCTTCAAGGCACCCATCCCCCACGCACTGCTTCCACACACACTGGAGCTACCGTTCAGCCTCTCAAACACTTCATGCCGCCATAAGGCCTGAGAAACGTGCAAGCCATGTGTGGCGTGTGCACACACACACACGCACACACACACGCGTGCGCACATGCACACACACTGAGCTTGTGTGGACATCTGCGTATTTATGAATATTTTTTTTTTCTAATATTTTCTCTACAAAGCAAACTTGAAAATCGAATGTGATGCATCAGCATGCTCTGCATGCTGTATAATGCTTGTAGATGTAGCAGAGTAGCTTCATCCTAATGCTAAACCTAAATCAAACCCAATATATCTTTAAACATGAAGCTGCAATTTCCCTTAAGAAGGCCAGGTCAATATATTGTCTAGTTGTCCTATTCTATTATGCAGTACTTGTGGGGACATTGGCCTTCACAAGCACACGAGCACACGCGCGTGTGCAACTTGCGTGACGCAAGTATAAGGCCACATGCACATGCCCAGAAACTGCACGCACGATCACATGGCAGTATGTGTGCCCACTCATAAATCTCCTCAGCTGCATGTAAACAAACCCACTTTCTTCCCAAGGTTTCTCCTAAACACATCATGCACACACAGTCTCCCCACTCTCCACAATCTAGAGATCTGTGTGCATGCGTGCTTACATACATGCATTAAACCTCCTCCTCCGTTGAACTATTTAAATCTAGACTTAAAATATCATCTTATTCCCAAGCATTTGATTGCCTGTGACGATGTCTTTGTTGTTGTTTTTTTGTGCACATTTGCTCTTTTACATGTTCAAAGCCTAATTTGCATTATGTACCTTTCACATCCTCTCTTGCAATTACAGAGCCCCTGTTTGGCCTTAATTGGCTCTAGAGCTTTCCCTTCATAATCAAATAACTGATTAATACTAGATCATGCCTGTTGTGAATATACTGTATGAGCACCAAATGATGTGCAGTGCAGGTAATGCGATCACATTACTGATTGGCAGGGAATTGGAGAGATGGCGAGATTGCCTACTAGTCGTGATCACTCTCTTACCTACTGGTCGTGGTCGTGTTAGTTTCTTGTGGCGACTAGGGTTGTGACTAGGACCTGGGTCAATGTGCGGTGGCACATGTGCAGTGCCACCGCCTCCCACAGCTCTAATGTCGTGGATGGCTGTTTAATAATAATATTATTCACAATATTATTGTGAAAGAAAGCAAAGAAAAGTGTTTGCGGTGACTGTGCAGTGTGCTCTACCGAGTCCTCCTGATAGCCAGCCAGGTATGAAGAATTCACAACTACTGCTGTACGGTGCCCAGCTGTTTATAACTCGCTACTGATTGGGACTCGGACACGTTAAGAGGGATGCTAATGAGTCCCAACCCTAGTCACAACTAGATTTTATAGGTCAGGGGAGACCCTAGGCCTAACCTTAATTGCAAGCACGGAGCAGTACCAAATTACAAACCCCATCTCTAATCCTAACTCTAAACATAAATGCAAGCTCAGACCAGCGCAAGTGGCATGTGGTCGCAACCAGGTTGAGACCAGTCCTTTGGTCGCTATTGTGTCTTGCCCTTCCGAAGTCCCTGGGGAATTGTACTGTAGTATGCGTCCTGTAGGCTATGCATGGCAAACATATCAGTTTTATGGGCTTTTTTGCAATACACATTTTATGATCACAAAACACACCAATGGGTATAATTATGTACTGTCACCTCATGTTCAAAATTGTAAAAAGAAATACAAAAATAAGCACTTCTCTTTAAGTGTTGTTGTGATGCCGCAGTTAAAATGTTAAGGGCTGCAGTTATGTTTTATTTAGCTTGCTATGATACCTTTACTGTAAAACAATACTGCACAATGGGTTTTATCCACTGCTTGTTGACGGACGCTATTCAAACAAACACCCATTCTACCAGCGCTGGACTGGCATCTACACTGGACCTGTCCTCAGAGCTTTAGCATAGCCAGCGTAGATGAGGAGGCAAACGGGGCTAATTGTTTTCCTGTTCCCATGAACTGATAAAATGCCCCGCTGCTCCTCGCAATTACCACACATGCATGCCCACACACAGATTGAATTGATTTGCATTTCAGTCTGTGTCTCCCATTACCTCCCATATCCCATTCCACCACACTGCGGTCCCATTTACACACCTGTCTCCAACTCCCTCATCAGCTCACCTGTGAGCACTTATACAATAAACCAGCTCCTATAAAACTGGACTGCAAAGTAAACACTCATGTCAGTTGTTGTTGTTGTTTTGACTGTCTGACCTGCTGCTGTTTTGACTACTTTGTGCAAGGTTTGACTATTCCTTCACTTTGAAATGAATCCAGCAGCGCTACAACTATTCAAGGAGAAGGCGGGGAAATGTATGTTGTGGATTGCCTTATGACCTCTCCAACTAACCTCCTGCGTGCTGATATTCAGGAAGAGATTTCAATTCTGAAACAGTGGTTTCAAAGAGAGGCCATGTGTGAGTGAGCTTTGCTCCCCATCTGGTGGCATGGCTCCACACACCCAGCAGCGATGGCTGCCCCTGAACCGCATGTATCGCGGCCTGTTGGTAAAACGATTGTGCAATTGGGCTAAAAACGGATCCTAAGCTAAAATCCTTCAGTATGTCCTAAAGAAGCCTCAAACAAAAATTGGCGTCTTTATCCGTGTACACCAGGGGTTTTCAACAGGTGGTCCGGGGACCACCAGTGGTCCCTGAGAGGATTCCAGGTGGTCCCCAGGCTAAATGATGGAAAGTTGGTAAACCAGATGTAACTCTTGAGAGTGTGAAAATGAAACCAAATGGACCCTTGCGGGTCCATTTGGTTTCATTTTCACACTCTCAAGAGTTAAAATATTCATCATCTGAATTAGCTCCACTTAATTAAGAAGTTTACACGGTTTTGTTGGCAAAATACAGCCTGGAATTGTGGACAAGACCAGAAGAATTCTTTAATTTTAAATCTTTGCTGTGAAAATGTAATCAAATGGTGGTCCGTGGCTCAAATGCTGAACAAATGGTGGTCCCTGGAGTCAAAAAGGTTGAAAACCCCTGGTGTACACGGTCCCAGAGCATGCTACTGCCCCCATTGCCCGGCATCCGTGGCATCCTGCTGCCCAGCATCCATGCACCCATGCCAGCTACCCCCACTGGTGAACCACCTGTGCCCTGTGCACCTGCACCAGCTGTATCCCCTGCTGACCTGCTAGACTAGACACTGCAGCTCTGGTGTCTGCAGCAATCCTTGGCATTGCATTCAGACCGACTCATGCTACTACAAGCACCTCAAATGCCCTTAAAGGTAATAGAGGCAAGATTTTAGGCAAAAATCTAAATAGATATATTTATATACCTGTTATATACATGTTCGGACTTTGATGCTGCAGCTGTTTCCCTGCAGATAGACACTTGCTTCGTCCTGCAGACGCTTCAGAACTTTGTTCTTTTTGTGGGATAGTTCTTTTTAGGGGGATAGGTTCTTTTTTGGTGTGTACAAGCAGTGTTTGTACACACCAAAAAGAACCTATGCCTCTACACTTGCCTCTATTACCTTATTGCATACCAGAACAAACTGGTCAGGCTACTACTTTGAATTACTCAGAGAACCAAGATGCTGGAAAACTGAGTCACATATCAGAATAAAACAACATTTGGGGGCAGTGCACACCTTGTGCCCCCTGCCTGCTCTTCCTCAAGATGCTCACTGGACATTTAAATCTAGACTTGAAACATGTATTTCTTTTACTATGGTTCTCCGGTTTCACTTTTCACCATTATGTTCGGCTATGTTGTATGTGTTTTTTTTTTTTTTTTTTGTGTATACGTATATTCTTTTTACTTAATGATCCATAGTTATGTACTACTGGGGTCAGAAGGGGCGAAATCAATTTGAACATTTCAAATTGATATGAGCCAGTACATAGTTCATGTGTATGTGGACATATATTTGTCTTTATTGATAGTTTCATATATAGAGCTACATAGAGAAGGGGACAAGACATGCAGCAAAGGTCATCATGATTGGGACTCAAACACGCGACACACTGTCAGACCTATGTAGCATGCACCCAGACTACTAGACCAGTGGGTGCTGGTTCATGTATATTTTGTAACAATTTTGTGCCCAAACTAGAAGGACCCTTGCGGGTCCATTTGGTTTCATTTTTACACTCTCAAGAGTTAAACCACTTAATTAAGAAGTCTACACTGTTTTGTCTGCAAAATCCAGGCTGGAATTGTGGACAAAACCAAAAGAATGGTGGTCTGTGGGTCAAATGCTGAATAAATGGTGGTCCCTGGTGTCAAAAAGGTTGAAAACCCCTACTGTATAACAACAGGACATGGAAATGATAGTCAAGTAGAGTACTCTACAGTAAAGTAACATGCTCTGTTATTTTCTGCCCCTGTTCCTTCCTCGCCACACTGGCTTTATGTCGTCATTGTGAGGACGGCTGTCTTGGTTTCAGTGCCAGCTATGGCCTCATGCCATGGCGGTGAGTGTGTAACCCAACACCAGGCCCATAAACCACTTGGCGTTATGTTGTGTGTTGTTGTGAGCCTGTCACCATGGTGGCCACAACTCACACATCACCACTGTCGGCCAATAACCCCGCATCTCCGCGTTTTGACTGTTTTTGTTTTCTTTAGCTTTCTTTCCTTTCCATAAATTGATGGACTCCTACTCAATCATACTGTACAATAAAGCAGTGAGAATAGCAGATCATCAACTGCTATTCTCAGCTAGATCACATTTTAAATGTTTGTGAAGTAGTTACATACAAGGTTTCCACCACACAGGATCTAAATAAGTACCCAGGGCCAGTGGTATACCCAACAGCAGTAGACTACAATGTATACAGTGCATACTAGGGGTCAAATATTGCCTAAGTGAACGTTGCTTTGCTCTGCTGCTTTGTTGACAAATTTGAACTTTAGCTAAAGTATTCAAAAGTCTGTGTATCTCGAAAAGCAGACGCACTCCTCTAAAGGTTGTACGAGTGTGTAGGACAAACTGTGTATCGGTATTTTATGATATTCAAATGGGGATCTCTGATAATGATATCAAGGAAGAGAACCCACACATTGCTCTCTATTCAATTCTCTATTCAATGTTTTCATTGTTAGATCTTCACCAGGACAGACGGTATGAAAAAAGTAATACAGATATTTGTTCTGGTCATCTTTCAAAAAATTATCCTGAGAGCTAGGGAGACATGGAGACTCCTGTAGTAGTGTTCAGTACAAATTACAATGGAAAAAAAATCCATACCAGAACACATTGGACATCCATCTACCTTTATCCCTGTGACATCTGTATATTGCCCTTGATTGTTGTGCCCCCTGCTCTACATTTGCCCCATTTGCCCTCCCACAGCTTGCATTGGTGCAGGTCGTCTTCATACTAATGTGGATATTATAGTAGTTCCAAACATATAACAAAAATCAATGGCACTATATACTGTATGATGTTACAGGGATCAAGGTAGATGGGTGCCCAAAGTGTTTTGGTGTGGATTTCTCCTTTAAGTGAAAGTATCAATACTGCAATATAGAAATACAAAATCTCTCTCACGAGCATACCTGCCGCCCAAGGGGGTGTGGCGGGGGGCGGGGGGGTGACAACAGAGTCACATGACAGCAATTCATCAAAAATAAGTGACATAAGTCTGGGGATTAACCCTTGGTTTACTGAACGCGTTTTGGTGTTCTAAGCATTATGTTTTAACTATTGAAAAATAGCAGATCTACAAGCTCATAGCGCGCCACCGAGTGGCGCGCTATGAGCTTGTATCTCTGCTATTTTTGAAAAATCGTGAAAACGTGGTGAAATCTTTGAATATTATGTTATTCAGAAACTAGATAAGACACAATGGGTTAAAGAGGGAATCGATGAAATCCAGAACCTAAAATAACCGTGACCTTTGGATGCAACCAAACTGTCACATGCAGCAGTGGTACGTGGGGGCAATGGGCATCCACCGTGGGGACACATGGGCACGTATACGTACATATGATGTGTGTTCCAAACGC
This sequence comes from Benthosema pterotum, assembly GCA_039105355.1. Classification (NCBI taxonomy): domain Eukaryota; kingdom Metazoa; phylum Chordata; class Actinopteri; order Myctophiformes; family Myctophidae; genus Benthosema; species Benthosema pterotum. The sequence goes on along the minus strand of CM076987.1, from coordinate 28,263,625 downwards.
ACCCCTGCATGTACCGCTACTACTGAGGGCCAAAATGTCCACAGACTTAAGCATATTAGAATTTGGGAAAACACAGAGCTCACTAGTGAAACTAAAGGTTCTGGGATGCCTTCACTTCACAAGAGACATTCAGGAGTTAAGAGTTAGGACTAGGCCTTGGGGTAAAGGATTTATATTTAGTTTCAAGCCGGCGTGAATCCCAATCCCAAGTTTGTCGAACTAATCTTGAAGATCTGTTACTTTCAGTGTTGCAACACCAGTACATATTACACATTCTACGGTTAGGGATGAAATGCATTAATGCAAAAAATAGAAAACGTCGAGATCCTCACAAGTATACCAGTGTGTGCGTGTGTGTCTCGGTTTGGAGTCTTGGGGACAGAGTCCCTCGGCGGTGACAAAGACACTAACAATAGCTGTCAGTGTGTTGTAACCCTGCCCTGTCAACAGCTAGTGTCATCCAAGGGGAGACCTGTTTACCGCCGTGCAACATTGATTGCATATGCTGGGTCAGGACAAGTAGTAGGGCAGTGGGGGATGGGGAAGCGCCGGCCGAGGAAATCTCTGCAAAAACCTCCTCCAGGGAGAGCACATCACACAAGGTTCACCCATGCGTGCACGCGGCGTACAGTGCTGGAAAGAGTACTCCCATTCTGAGTAAAAGTAGAAGAAATTGGAATGTATACTCAAGTGAGCACAGTAAGCCTACGTTTCGGTTACTTTAGTTTACACCAGGGGTTTTCAACCTTTTTCGTCTCAGGGACCACCATTTATTCAGCATTTGAGTCACAGATCACCTGATTTCTTTTGCTTCTGGCCATGACCATTAATCCTCTAGTTGTGTAGACTTGGGATAATTCACCTGATGAATATTTTAACTCTTGAGAGCGTAAAAATGAAACCAAATGGACCCGCAAGCAGGGGTGTAGTGGAGGGGGGACGCGGGGGGACGGAGTCCCCCCACTTCTCACATCTAAAATATATTTTGGGCAAAAGTAGGCCTATGTTTTTTTTTTCCTTGTCATTTACTTTTATGGATACAATTAGGCATTGTAAACAAAACTTTCTCAACATGCTATACTTAGTTCCCCCATTCTGTGTTTCCTAGAATTGGAGGGCTGAAAAAAATCATATTAGCATGGTGAAATACATCTTCATGACATCATCAAGATGTGTTTCACCATGTTAATGAGTTTCCTTTTTTCTGAGAGTGTACAAATGGAACCAAATGGACCCGCTAGGGTCTATTTGGTTCACATTTGTACACTCTCAGAAAAAAAAAATGAAAATGGGTGGAATTCCCCTTTAAGAGGCGTCCCCCCACTTCTAAAAGTACCACTACAACACTGCCCGCAAGGGTCCATTTGGTTTCATTTTTACGTTCTCAAGAGTTACATCTGGTTAACCAACTTAGCTGGGGACCACCTGGAACCCTCTCAAGGACCACTGGTGGTCCCCGGACCACCAGTTGAAAACCCCTGCTTTACACCACTGCTTGCATCCGTGCATGTGTGCAGTGGTGCAACAAAGAGGTCTACTCAACCCACGGTTGTCAATATCTATTATCAATATATGGTAAAATTTCACTACAGTATAAGCGAAATTTTTTTTTCTGTGTCAAATTTGACATTTTCCATAAAATATCAATAGTCAAGGTAGCAGATATTATACAAGCTCACACCACACTACATCTCACGTGAATCTCAGTCATTGTGAGATCGCAGATCTGCCATTTCCACTAGATTTGAAACAGAACAGAAGTCCTCAATTTAAATTGCAAGGCTGTTCCGCTTTCTAACGGATTTGAAATGAATGAATGAAACTACTCAAGTAAATGTGCCTTTGTTACTCTCCACCACTGGATGCATGGCTTTTTGTTGGGGTGTGCGGATGTGATGCAGCAGTGCTGCATCGTGCAACCACAGTCCATGTACAATCCACTGTCTGCTCTGTGGTGCCCACAGTTTATTCCTAACATCAGTTACCTAGCGACCGTACCCCCCCAACGCACGTGTGCGCGCGCACACACACACACACACACACACACACACACACACACACACACACACACACACACGCACACACCACCTCTACTTCACGTTGTTTTGTTTCTGCACCCTGTTTTCATTTCGGATCTAAAACGCTGTAATTCCACAGAGCATCATTTCTGTCTAGTCACTTTGGACATAAGCCTGCATAGCGGTGACATCGCCAAAGGTGTTTTCAAACGAATAGAAAACTGTAGCCTTTCCCTTTATGGAAAGTTAGCATGCTGAAATAGAATGTTTATTTCATTTATTTTTTATCTTCTTTGAAGAGGTAGCTGATAGGCAGATTTCTGAACTGTCCTCTTCTGAGACAGAGACAGAGAGTACTGACAGAACCAAATGGACCTGTGTCAAAATCTAAATCTACAGTTGTTGGTTTTTTTTTCAACTAAAATGTATTTTTACAGGTCTTGATGATGTCGTGCCATTATATGGGTAGACCAAGATTTGGCGATGGATTTAGACTGCTACTCTGAATACGGTCTCTTACATTCTGGTAGTTTTACTGAGGAGAGGGTTAAGGTTCGGTTAAGTTTTTACTGAGATTGCCGGATCGATTCTCTGTGAGCCAAGGTGGATCATACGCCTCACTCCTTGTTGATGGTTGGAGGATTTGCTTCGGTGGAATGCAGGTTTCAGACGCATCTCAGGTTTTGTTTCTGTGACTTAACACCATGACAAGCATTTTCATGTAAAGGATGGTCAAAACCAGTCCCTCATAACAGGAGATGTTTTCTTTGATAAGTAACCCGTGGATAGTGATTCTATTCCATTCTATAATTTGGCTAACAAGTGAAACCAACCACTTCAACATGGCTTGGGCAGGTATAAGACTGTGAGCTACTACAGTAGCAGTTTTACAAGTTCACAAGCAAGGTATCACAATGTGCCATATAATCATGTCATTTCTTGTAAAGCTTTAGCAGTTAAACTTCCTCAAAACTCTTCCTTATTTTGCTGTAGCCTAACAGTAAGGCCCTGCCAGGCATAGTCAGGGCCATGGGCTGCATGGTAATTATATAAAGGCGGACACCCCCACCTAGCGGGCAGAATGTGGTAGTGCCGCCTCTGCATGACTCATCGCTGTCTCTCAATGGCTGCACTCAGACATTGGTTGCACGATTTACCAGCTGACTTGTGCTGCACAGCAACATGGCAGAGCAGTGCTGTCTACCATTTCTCCTTGGGAAAGGGGAACAAAATGGCATTGGGGGGCTATACTCTACATTTATATACAATAAACAGAGCAGGGCACCTGAACCTTCAGCTGATGTCGTTGACTGGGCATCACTGTTAGTATGTTTCTCTTTTTATCCATCTACCCCAGTAGTAAGGCCTATAGGCCTGGGTACTGCCAGGTGAATCACCATACATACGATGAGTAGTGTTTTGATGAATGAGTCACACCACTGGACTATGTATCCTGATTCAATATGATGACCAATCATGAAGATAAAATTAGCTGGTTGTTTTGTGGTGTTGGTCTAGCTCAGGGGTTTTCAACAGGTGGTGGTGAAACCAAATGGACTCGCAAGGGTCCATTTGGTTTCATGTTTACACTCTCAAGAGTTAAAATATTCCTCATCTGAATTAGCCCAGGTCTACACAGCTAGAGGATGTAGAAGATTAGTGGTCATTTTCATCTGTTTGACTGTTTGGTTTTCTCCAAAATCCATCCTGGAATTGTGGACAACAGCAAAAGAAATCTTTAGTTTTGGGGTCTGTGGCTTAAATTCTGAATAAATAGTGGGACCTGGTATGAAAAAGGTTGAAAACCACTGGTCTAGCTATTACCCTAACGCTATCCTTAACCGGGCACTCTTAACCTAAAATGTAAGACAGTCTCACTATGTTTTGGCTTCGGCATCAGTATAATAACAGCATACTGTATAGTATGCTACATTATACTGTACATGCAGTATATACCTGGTGGCTCGAATGCATTTGAGTGTTAAGGAAACCACGTGGTGATTTATCGGTTGATAATTGTCGTGTGTTGTTGTTTTTTGTTTAAATGCGTGGGCCACAAACACAACCACTGCTGGTGGCGTTCACACCATTGGAATTCCCATAAGGGAATCCTAGATTGTGTCATGTCAGAACTGTGTTCCAAAAATAGACAAAACACAATCAGTCCTCAGTCACACATAAAAGACAGAATGTCCTCTCTGTGTCTCCTGTGTGCTCCGTATGTCGGAATGGGAGTCACGTGTTTCTTTTACGGGAGAAAACACACCGCCTTCCATGTGTTACCGAGGTCCTCTCCCACATACTGTACTGAACCTTTTCGCTTTGTTTTTTGACAGAATCTAAAGATTCCTCTGTGGGGATTCCAATAATACAGTGGTTTTCAACCAGAGGTCCTTGAGAGGGTTCCAGATGGTCCCCAGCTAAATGATGGAATGTTGTTTAACCAGTTGTAACTCTTGGAGAGCGTAAAAATGAAAACAAATGGACCCGCAAGGGTCTATTTGGTTTCATTTTTATGCTCTCAAGAGTTAAAATATTCATGTGAATTAGCCCAAGTCTACACTACTAGAGACTGTAGAAGATTTTGATCTGCGTGTTTGACTTGTCCCAAATCCAGCCTGGAATTGTGGACAAAAGCAAGTCATTCTTTAGTTTTGGGGTCTGTGGGGATAAAATGTCATCAAATGGTGGTCCGTGGCTCAAATTCTGAATAAATAGTGGTATCGAAAAGGTTGAAAACCACTGCAATAATACACAAAAATAACGCTGTGATGCAGCCAGTGGTAGTGCAGGGTGTGTGTGACATCAGTGCAGTGTCGACACTACTACTCACCTCTGTGCACGATCTGTGCCCGACATGCTGACCAGCCGCCAAAAGGACCATCATACGGTTCAGAGCTTGAGGAGCTGTGCGTGTGTGCGTGGCGTGCGTGTTTTAGTGTGTGCCCGTGAAGCCAAGGATTCCCATTCTTTATAATAAGCCTCTCATCTCTCAGTGAAAAGTGGCCTCCTCTGGTAATCCCAACAGTCTGAAGTGGCCTCATCCGGTGACGTTTGACAGTGGGGGAAAAAGGCCATTCCTTCTCAGGGTTTCCGTTTAACTCCGTTATTCCTCGGTATTCCTCCGTTTTCCAGTGTGGTGTGATTTGAATCTCAGTGTCCTCATTGTGTGGATTGAGTGCTCTAATGGGCTAATGGCGGTGGTGGTAGTGGTGGTGATGGCCGTGTGACCTTCAGATAGCGGACATATTTAATTGTTGCGGTTTCGCATAATGGCATCGGTTTCCCAAGTTGTCGGTCGGGGACCCACTCTGGGTGGGCTGTGAAGAAATGGGTGTACGTAATTAAGGGGTAAAACACCAAGGTCTTTGTTTGGAATCTTGAACATTCACATTTATTTTTTTATTTTATTCATTTATCCGGATTGATCATTAAAATAGGCCTAAATGTACTCTGATCATGGGCATGGCCCATACATTTGACTAAACCGCAAATACACCTTAGAGGGTTTCAAGTGGACCCTGACCAAAACATGGCTGGGAACCTGTTGCCATTACGGAATCAATTGGATTTGTGTTTTTTGTCTGCATACGGTGTCTTTGAATCATATCACAGCGACTAGCTACCGGTCTGAGATATACCAGGCTCACAGCCTCCTTTGTTTTGCTTGTCATGTGGACGAATCGCTCAAGCAACTTATGTGGGTCATGTTCTCAGCTTGCCTAAGGTGCACAGATAACACGTCTAAAATCTTATCTATAGCTGCCAAAATACGCATTTATTCCACTTTCACACAATATTAATTCCTATCAGTGATGTGAAGCAACATAGAAAGCGATCACAGCGTGATGGATGGTGGCCTCGTCTTTTCTCTACAGTTCGTTCTTTGTTTTGCTTTTCTTGCCTCTTATTCCAATCACAGAGAGCATACAGAAAAGTCTGGAACGTTGCTATAGAAACTGCATCCACGGGGGCAACTGCAGAGCACCTCTGGCGCCACAAGGTGTCGCTCTTGTTTTACATGTGCTGCGTTTGAGGTTTAGATTACATTAAGCTCTTACCAATGCAAAATTACAGAATGGGAATTTCAACTATTTAAATTATCAGTGTGTGTTTTTTTCTTTTCTTTTTTTACAATTACAATACGATTATGTTTTGATTCTTGTAGCTACACAGTGCTGAAAATGGACGATAGCCTATACAACAATGGCGTGCAGTAGAAAGAGGACCTACTAATTAGTAATAATCCTAATAGCATCACATTGAGCCTTGATAGATTCTATAGCGCACAACTAAGTCCTTTGATTAGCCATGGGGATGCACATCTATAAAATAATGGATGTTTGCTTTGCCAAAAAAGGGGCAAATACTGCAACTCCACATAGCAGCGTTTTAATTGGGGGATGTTTTATAGCGAGCACATGCAGAGCTTGGAGCAACGCAACAAATGGCAAGCGCTTTTGGCACGATAAATATGAATAAATGCATGTGCTGTTGAAGACAGTGGGAATAACAGGTGTCTACCGTAGTAGGCCTACGTGTCCGAACGCTCTGTGTTCGGAATAACAAACACTGTCACCTCACCGGGCCAATGGCCATGCAAACAATTCTATAGATGAATTGGTCCTATTAGGTATCTGCCAGGCTACTTAACTCCAGAATCAGTAGCCTAAAAATGAAATGTAAACTGAAACACAAAACATTACGATTAGGGTCGATGAAACCCCCCTCTAAAACGAGATGCTGCATCTCAAGGGGCTATCTGTTAAATAACATTTCTCTATATAGAATAAATTACTAAGAATGGTTTCATAAAGTGCTGATAATATTATTTCCCAAGCTTTGCTTTTTCTTTTCTTTTTTTCCCCCCAAACTTTCAACAATGATGCACGTAACGGAAGACTTCCATCGTGTGTGTGTGTGTGTGCGTGTGTGTGCATGCAGGCGTACGTCCGTACGTGCACACCGGTGTGTCTGGGTGTAGCCTACGCCGTGAATATGTTTTTAAACCACAGTTGCTTCCATCCTTCTGTTGCAATTGGCCTATATTCTAGTAAATACTGTAAATCCTTCCTTGTGCATGTGCCGGAGGGGGGGTGCCAGTCAGAAATAAGGAGCAAGCCAGAGCGCAGAATGGAGATGTACTCACAGAGAAAGAAACGCACGTTTCCATCAGCTCAACCAACTGATGGATGATGGGTCTCCGTGTCGCGTGTGGACAGAACGGACGTTTACGAATCATACGTCAGTCAGCTTCCCCGTGAAAGCCTTCTGCGGGCTGCAGTTGGTGTACTTGATGGAGTCGGCGTCCTCGCTGTCCAGGTAGTCCGACTTGGAGAGCGACGGCTTGCTGTCGCTCCGCTGGAACTCGCCGAACTGCGGCTGCTGCTGCTGGCCGCAGGTGACGTGCGTGTACTGGAACTGCTCCTCGTGCTCCGTCTCCCGGTGGTAGAAGTAGTTGAAGTTGGACACAATGACAGGCACGGGCAGCGCGATGGTCAGCACGCCGGCGATGGCGCACAGCGAGCCCACGATCTTGCCGCCGATGGTGACCGGGCACATGTCCCCGTAGCCCACCGTGGTCATGGACACCACGGCCCACCAGAAGGCGTCGGGGATGCTGGAGAAGCCGCTGTCCGGGTCGTCGGTCTCGGCGAAGTACACGGCGCTGGAGAACAGGATGACCCCGATGAAGAGGAAGAAGATGAGCAGGCCCAGCTCCCTCATGCTGGCCTGTAGGGCAAGGATCATCACAAATTCAATTTATTGCACATGATTGCGATTATTTGAGATGATCGCAATTGTTTTGTCACAAATCATCATCATCATCATGTCCATGGCGCATGCATATTAACTCCTTAACACTACCCCAACATACCCCAAATCACCCTATGATCAATAGTTTTGTTTACATTAGCAAACAGGTTTGCCATTGTTTGGTTAGCACATGGGTTAGCCATACCCACATGATTGACAGTGTCATCTGCTAAATTATTACTAGGCTAATTTGACTGGTTGGTATGACCCAATTGCCAAAGACTGCCACTCTGGCAGCACCCATCCCAGAAATGGCTGCCTTGGAAAGGGCTTTCAGCAAGCCCCCTGAACGGCTGTCCACTGTTGAAGCTGCCACTATCTATTGGCCATAACTGGAACTGCAACGCATTCATGGAGGCGCCCTATGGAGTAACAAAGGGACCAAACCGGAGAGATATCCCCGTCCTCCGGTATTAATTTCAAAAGGAGTTGCTCAGTGACGTTTTAAAGCAGACTGCTGGTAGTACATTTTATAAAGTAGATCAGCACTTGGTAGAGTGCAAACTTGCGCATTGGGCATGAGTAGGCCATGGCCTACCTGTGCGTGAGCGGAGCGAGCAAGCAGAGAGCAAGTACCCTGACACCTCCAGGAGACAATATTCACATCAATACTTATAGAGATCTCTTAATTACGTCACCATTACGTCACCCCTCCAACCGGCCAATCGGAGTACCCCGACCGCAGACGACCGACCGGCGGACCACCGACTGCACAGCGATTTCCTAACTTGTGCCTGCTCCGCTCTCGCAAGTAATCAATGGCAAGAGCAAGTGGAAGTTTAGCTAATGCACACTGCGTTATGAATGTTCAAACGTGCTGCTCACCAGTAGGGAGGGGCAGCTTCAACGTTGGATTAAATTAACTGTTACAAACAAATCTGTATGCTGGAAAATTCAGGGTGAGCGACAAGTCAGCAGTCAGGAGGACCCAGGAGAATGCGACTTGCAGGACTTGCAAAGACATCAAGAGCTGCAAACCAGCAAACTGGTGATGTGGGAACCAACATAGCGGCACCGGTCACAAGGACGTCCCAGGCTAACATGTTATGCTCAAAAAAGATGGAGGAACACCAGTTAATTGGCTGGATGTATGGAGAAACTGGATGACTGGAAACAACGATGGTCTGAGGACGACTGGGAGAGAGGGCTTGAGGTGGACAGCTTGAACTTGCAGTCAAACGAACCATTGAAGGCAAGGCTAGGCTAGAATAAGTGGGGCCTTATAACTCTATAATGCTTTCAGTCTGAATAATGACTGAAACAAAATGAGAATTCTGAATGTGAGGGTAAGTGCAGAAAAATGAAGAGCAAATTATGATTGGCCAGAATGAGATATAGGCTATAATAAGAGTAACCCTCACTTTACACTTAATGAAATGTAGCCTATTCATGGAAAATCCAATTGGGGCCTAATTCCTTTTTATATTTCGTTATTTACTAAAATTAGGCTAAATATTCAAATTTCCAATACCAAAAATACAATAAAAAACAAGCAATTCCAAGTATATGATCTGTGTGACAATGTGACAGCCCTAGTGCCCTACTCCACTGACCTGCAAGGTCTTCCCGAGGATCTGCAGGCCCTTGGAGTGTCGCGACAGCTTGAAGATGCGGAAGACGCGCACCAGGCGGATGACCCTTAGGATGGCCAGCGACATGGCCTGCTGGCCGTTGCCCTGGTGCTCGGCCAGCTCCAGGCCCAGCGTGATGAAGTAGGGCATGATGGCCACGATGTCAATGCTGTTCATCATGTTCTTGAAGAACGCGGGCTTGCTCGGCGACGCCGCGAACCGCACCAGGAGCTCGAAGCTGAACCAGATGATGCAGAGCGTCTCCACGATGAAGAACGGGTCCGTGAACGGGTTGGGCTTCTTCGGCGCGCCCGCCGTGCCGTTCGCGGCCAGGCTAGGGTCCATGTAGGGCGCCTTGCCGTCCTCCCTGAACTCGGGCAACGTCTCCAGGCAGAATATCACGATGGAGATGAGGATGACCAGTACGGACACGATCGCGATCCCCCGGGCGGGCCCCGAGCTCTCCGGGTACTCGAACAGCAGCCAGACCTGCCGCTGGAACTCGTTGTCCGGCAGCGGCCGCTCCTCCTCCTTGATGAAGCCCTCGTCCTCCTTGAAGTTCTCGATGACCTCGTCGCCCAGCTCGTAGAACTTGATCTCCTCCATAAAGATGTCCACGGGCACGTTGACGGGCCGCCGCAGGCGGCCGCCCGACTGATAGTAGTAGAGGATGGCGTCGAAGCTGGGCCGGTTGCGGTCGAAGAAGTACTCGTTGCGCAGCGGGTCGAAGAAGCGCATCCGCTTGCGCGGGTCGCCCAGCACGGTGCCCGGGAACTGCGCCAGCGTCTTCAGCTGCGTCTCGAAGCGCAGCCCGGAGATGTTGATGACCACGCGCTCGCAGCACTCCTGCTGCGCCGTGTCGACGACGTGCAGCTCGCCGCCGTGGCTCGCCCGCTCCGGGTCGTACAGCGCGCAGGCATCCTGTTGGTGCGCGGACAGGGCGGCCAGTGCCACGGTCTCGTCCAGGTTCTCGCCGGGCACCACGGTCATGTTTCTCTCCTCTCCCTCCCCCGGAAAAAGGGACTATCACCACCACCACCACCACCACCACCACCTCTCTGTCTCTTTCGCTCCGTGCGTATTTCTGATGATCCGCGTCTATTTGGGAAGCGATCGGGGTTCAGACCTGCCGTCTGTCTTTCTCGACTTTCCCCCCACCACCAGCACCACCCGCCCGGGCAGCGACCCCGTCTGGTCTGTCTGCCGCCCCCCTCCCCAGCTGTCCGCGTGTCGCTCCTCCGCTGTCACGTCTGCGGGTCTGTTGTTTGGGTTGTCATTTTGTTTTTGGTCACCCCCGTGCACCAAGCCTTGTCGCCACACCGTCACTTTCTCTCTCCCGTGCCGTGCCGTGCCGCGCGCGCACGCTCCCCAGTCTGGACTGTTGGCTGTCACATTCAGTGCATTTTAAGCAGCTACTGCCCTCCCCACGCTGACGTCTCTCTCTCTCTCTCCCTCTCCCTCTCTCTCTCTCTCTGTATGTGTGCGTGAGGAGGAAACGCGCGTAAAACACTTGCATGCATGTTCTCTCACATACATTATGACATCGTTTACAGATCCACGCGGCAAGGTTATTTGTTGCGGTTGCAGGGCTTAAATTAAACGGGATTTTGCAATACTGCCGGTGCGTAATGGAACCTGTTGTTGTCCACACTGACTTGTACTGTGTAGCCTACTAATTGCCCAAGGTTATATAGAAAGTATGATCCATTGTTTAACAGTCTGTAGCCTACTCATTTTCCTAATTATGGACAGCATAACCGGTAGTATAGGCTATACGCACGGAATTCTGTGTTCAATTATGTCCGAATTTCTTTAATTGGATATAGATCAAAAGACGAGATTTGAATTTTCGGTCGGGAATTAGAAATGTGATCATCAATTTACACATTAATACACGATTGCAATTTGCACGGTGTCGCTTGCCGGTTTGAGTTCCGTTGATCTACAAGCTCATCATCGCGCGTCTTATTTCGCTATACACCATTCTCCCTTGTTGCACACGTAGAGGCAGACAGGGGACAGCTGAACTGCAATGTCACGCATGAAACCTTGCTGACGTTTCCACGCCGCCGGGCAGATGTGGCTTTTTGTTTTTTTAAGTTGTGCGCGGACTCGGACATATGTTCCGTAATGCTGCGGAACAGTCCGGGACTTTCAGGGGCAACATGTCCTCTGTGCGTTGTTGCTTTCTTTGGCACATTCCTCTAGTGTAGGCTATACACACAACGTGAAGCATGGACCTAAATGGCGTTTTAACGTTCCGTCTTGTTTGCGTTGTCATTATCCAGGGAAACAGCTGGATAGTATAAAGGCTATGGCTGGCTATGCTTAAATTGGCCACAGCCCCGTGCGTTGAGGTTTTGCATATAAGCACCGCCATGCATGCATGCGCGCTCTCTCTGTGCAACAAGTAAAAAGGAATGGATCGAAATAGGCAGTTCTGGCCGGGGCCATGAGCACAACACCAATGACGTCTATTCCTAAAATAGCTGGATTTCTCCCAGGGCCAAAGGAAAGTTTCTTTTCCCATGGAGTGCCTCGAGCGGTTCTTGGGGGTGGGGGGTTAGCTGATAATAAATAGGATTAGCATAACACATAGATATATGTAGTGTAGCATTATATAGGCCCATTAGCACACTCGACTTGACAGAATGTGCAGGCATGTTTAGTACACCATGGTTTTCTTAGAAATGAGGATTGTCTCCAGCATGTAGAAACTGCTGGATTCTGGATATGTTGAGAGCAATTTCCAGAATTGGCATGTAATATGACCATACCATTAACAACATATAGGGAAAAAGTCAAAATTTCATCCTGCTTGTAGCATGTGATAATGGCATAACAAAAATGGGGCAGGAGGAGTGAAATCGACACCGACCACGGCACCGGCTATAAAACGGTCGCAACTGATGTTACTTTCTAAACCTGGCCGAATGACAACGGTCGCGGCAGTTGTCATTCGGCCAACGGTCGCGACCTTTGAGCCAATGGTCGGGTTAAGATTAGGTTTCGGCATAGGTCTTATGAGGTTATGAGGTTTAGTAGCGACTGGTGAAGAATGAATGTTGAAGAATGGTCGGAACCTATAGTGTAACGGTCGTGGCTGTGTGTTGGCCCAACAGTCGCTTATAGTCAGTTGCGTGGTCACAGCGATAAAAGCTGTCGGGGAAAGATTTTTCTGTCTCAACAGTGGGTTTTGATGATGCAGAATCCACTCCAAGCATTTTTTTTATATACAAAGAACAATCATTGTTCTAAAAATATAATCACTTGCCCAAAGGCACTGCCATCACATTTGTTGGTTACTCTATGGTTGTTTTTAGCCCAAGGAGTTGTTTCTGTGCACTTGGAATGGATCAGCATCATGAAACCCCCTAATTTGACACATCAACCATTTTCCTTCTATGGGATGTTGATATAAACTAATATTATGCCATGAAAATTATGAAAATCCACATATGTTTAACTTATATTCTACATGCTTGGTTGGGAACCATATACTCAACATTTCTGACATAAAACATTGGTGTACTCAACAAGTGAGTAAGGCCAAAGCTTCATTCAAAAGTTATCTCAAGGATAGTTTATTCAGTTTCGTTTGGGAGGCTGAAGAATGATTTTTTTGTGTACCAATGAATCAATGAATCGTGATAAAACATGTCGTGTTCCTTTGTTGTCTTCTTAATAATAGTAATAAAAATATATCTCAAATTTATAGCGCTTTTCTGAGTCTACATAAAGATACTTTACGGAGGAACATGAGAAGGCATAAAAATCGCTTTATTAGGGGATAAACAAGACTATTAAGGAATAAAATAAGTTAGAACAGTGGAATGAGGTGGGGAAAGCAACATTGGACTCTGGGGAGGATATAAATATGACACCTGTGGATGGTTCCGGCCCAAGGTTTTTGGGAACGTTTCAGACGCTCAGCTTGTGTTTTGGTAATAGTCATGTTTATCCACGAGGAACCAGCAGTGCACAGTGGTCAACACAAGAGGAGCTCCATGCTTCATCAAATCACACTGTCACCATCATCAGGACAAAGATGTTCTGTACTGTATATGTGTGGTGTGCTGATGATGTATCTTTGGCAGAATGGCTCCATATTTTTGCAAGGTTTCAGCCTAACTTCCGCCATTGACTTCCATTGGACGTACCTTGATGTTAAAGTGTTCATAAACCTCTTGACTCCACTTTCACTGTATTTATAGTTCACAGTTGTCTACCATTGATCACCTTGCTGGTTCAGATGATGATGTCATGGTGATGTAATAGTGCATGAATATTATCTCCTGTTGGGGAACTCGTGCGCTGGCCGCTTGCTCTGCTCGCACACAAGTAGGCCAGGGCGGGCGCGAGTTAAGCATGGTGGTTGGTGGTGCGTGGTTGCCAGCGGTCGTCCCTCAGGGTACTCCGATTGGCTGGTTTAGGTGATGATATAATGTAACCTAAGTAAAGGACCTTTATAGCTAAAGTCATGAGCTCTCCCGCTCACGCACAACTATGGCCTACTTTGTTAGTTAATCAATCAAAATTAATCACATATCAATATTTGACCTGAAAAGGTTTTTTTTATTTTTTTTTTTTATCAGTTAAATCAGAATGGTATATGAGTGTATCAGTGAGTGAGTGTTTCATATCAAATGCCACTGGATGAATTGATTGAATAATGAAAAAGCACAAGAAGCAAGAAGTCTGCTAAGGAGGATTTTCTGATTCAATTAATCAGAAAAGGCAATAGTTCTCAAAGTGAAATTAAAAAGTTTGAGCTGCAATTTGTCTTCTTTTTTCCCCCGTTTTTTGTCAGCATTATCAGCTTTCTGCAGCCATGCATATTAATTATATCTCTATACAAATCAACAGTGCCTGACCTTGTGTGTTTGCATGTAAGGATATACAGGGATGTGTATTGTTCTGAATAGGATAATAAATGTAGTTCCACAGTCCCCTGGTGGGTCCTCATGGCCCACCGCAGGCTGAGAAGCAGGGGTGGCAGATATAAAGTCTGGTCTTGCTCTGATTCACCTCAAAACATGTTCACTCTGGCTGCCTCAGTCAGACTCTGAGGAATTTTGATCAGGCAGTCCGGGACTACCTCATTTCCTATATCCTGTGAGCTCATTGCCCATAATGGTGCGCACGTTCACACATGCACACACACATGCGGACACACACACATGCATGCAATTTTCCTACATATGCCTCTCTTCCTCTGACAGACACATCTTGTCCATGTGGGCGCACAGTCCCCCTCTCTCTGTCTCTCTCTCACGCACGCACGCACACACACACACACACACACACACACACACACACACACACACACACACACACACACACACACACACACACACACACACACACACACACAAAGCACACAATGTTATTACTTATCTCCCTCTCTTCCTCTGAAAGACACATTTGTGTCATGCGCACACATGCTTGTGCACACACATCCGTGCGCACACGCACACATACTCACACAGACAGACACACACGCGCACACTACTACTCGCCCTCCTGACACGTGTGTTGTTGCTGAGAGGTTTTTCAAAATGTCAGTCTCAACTCCCCTGCCATTTGGATACACTCCTGCCACAATATCCTCCGTACGTGTGACTGCATGGTGGCATATGCCTTCTAACCTATTTCTCTGACAGCAGCACACAGTGAGCCAAGCCGTCACAACAAACGGGGGACCACGCACATCCCCAGTGTCATCATCAATGTGTCCATATTATAGTCCATACCAGTACAGTAAGTCAATGGCAAAGACTTGTCCTTGTCTGTGGAAAATGTTAGGTTTGATTTTGTTTTCCACATAACATTCTTATTTTGACCACAAGACCCAATTACTTGAGTGTTTTCTTCAGAATAATGTAGAGTACGACACTATCTCACATTATAGGAGGCCACAATAGGGCACTAAAAAGCTACACTATTTATGAAATAAAAGCAAAATTCAATAATGAAAGGACATGAAAATAAATAGATTAGAACAGATATTTAAGAAGCAGTGGAAATGGCAAATCTAAATGTTCGCTGGCACAGACTATAGACTTTTCAAGGACCCACGTAACTATGTTTGAACTGTGGTAAATTGTAAGAACCCACATTATAATACCGTATATATTTAATTTATAGTATTGATAAGCTTAAAAGTCTACATAAGGAATGGGCTATCCCAGGGGTCGGCAACCCAAGATGTTGAAAGAGCCATTTTCGACCCAAAATTAAATTCAAAATCTGTCTGGAGCCGCATTTTATTATTATTTTTTTCCTGAGAGCGTGCAAATGTGAACCAAATGGACCCTGGCGGGTCCATTTGGTTCCATTTGCACGCTCTCAGAAAAAAAAGTTCTTCAAAAAAAATCATTAACATGGTGAAACACAACCTTTCTTCAGAAATGGAGTTTCTAAAAAAATAAATAAAGGAGTTTTACAGAACTCCATTACTAGTCCACACAACATCTCTAAGGTATATTAATGACATAGTAAACTGAGTAAACCTTTGAAAATGGGTGGTTCAGATTGAAAGCTCCACCTCTGATAACTGCTGGTCTTTTTTGACATGGCCAAGTGCTACTTTAACTGGCAACTGTCAGACAGCGCAACGTGTTTTGGGTGACTGAAATGTTTATATTATTTTAGTGCGGATCACCCCGGTGTGTGTATGTAATAATGCTACAGCCAGGGAGCCACTAGGGCTGTGTTCTAGAGCCGCATGCGGCTCCTGAGCCGCAGGTTGCTGACCCCTGGGCTATCCTCTGAATAAAGAATCAATGGCCTGTATGCAGACTGGGTCTAGAATAGCTGACCTCCCCTTCTACGATACATGTGTTTCATTGTGTTTAACAGGTCAGTTGATTAACAGTTGTGTAACCTGTTTTCTCTGCACCCACACAAGACAGTCACAAACATATGATGGTTGCTTGGTCTCATGATCCAACCTGAATAATTAACATACAGCTGATTAATCAATGGTCTTTGTCTAAAGGTGGTGTTGAGACTGAAGTGTATTTTTTGTAATACACAAGCCAAAAACATAGAAAAGCCTAGTTGATCGGAGAAGAATGGAGTTACAGGCAGCAGTGTTGTTCCTCAGATGGTTTGAAGCTTTATTGCAGCAAGCAAAGTGTTACAGCAGGCAAAGTGCGCCATGGGCCGGAGCCCAGGCAACACGTGTGTGCACCGGCGTGGTGGCACACAGACTGATTCTTACTCTTACAACATTTGACATGGGGTATTTATACATGAGAAATACGTTGCCTACGTGCGATACATCTCAGACAAAATGGCGGCGACAATATACATTCACTCCAGACGTGTTGGCACAAAGTTTCTTTCAACTGATGCAAACCACATTCTAGAAAGTCCTTTGATGACTCGTCCTTTTGCTATGTCAACACCTTATTGTCTCACAAATGTCCTGGCTCCATCACCTAGGGTGCCCGCCAGGGAGCTCAAAGGGCTTCCTCTAACGACGCCCAGGTGACGAATAATAATTAGCACATTGTAGCATATTGTAGATTGACTAGTGAAATCACTACTTTATAGATTATGTCATGTAGATTATGAATATATATTATTAACGAGACTTCACTCCCCCCTTTGATGGTTGATCAAAAACCATCACAAAAACAATAATAATCTATATTCATAATTTTTGATACAGGATTTTTGCACCCCCCTTTGACCCTAGCCAACTTTCTCCTCACAGGTAGCCAAAAAGTACAGTAAATTACAGTACAGAATTTTCTCCCCAAAAAGTTATGGATATTTTAAGACTATACACAAAGTTGCCAATATGACTCACTTACTTTACAATTAGCGGAGTATTTCTTCACGTTATTCAAACTTTTAAGACTAAAAATGCTACGCACAATGAACACATCACATAACCCCCTCCTTTGAGAGTTACATGACCACGAAATGCCTCAATTTTGCCACCTTTAGCAAACCAAGACGAGAAGGCCCCTGTTCCGTCACCTTTTGACGAAACAAAGACAGCACAACATTACCGATAAGAAAATAAAAAACACATTTTAAGCCCGCTTAATTTAAACACATAAAGAGTTACTCTCAACATTGGCCTGTAATTGAATCTATTTTTGGTAACTACGAAATCTCAAAATATAGCAATAATGACGGAATTGAATTTTAGCCTTACATTTACTGACATTTAAAACAAGACGTTTGTCGCTTTTGAACTCTCTCACAAAAGAGCACTTTTAGAATATGAATAATAAACGTGTTTATAACGGATTAAACTCTGCTGTCGTAATCTCACATAGTAGATGGAGCGGACTTAGAACCAATTTAAAACGCCAGAGTCTAATTATTAATAACTACAAATCTCTTCATATTTAGGCAATTTAGCCGCATTGATTAAAATAGGCCGTTTTAAGTCAATGTTCCTAATTAGCACGACAAATAACATATATAAATCAACATTGCCTTCTCATTTACGTTGACTTTAGACTCACATAACGCACAATTATGAAATCGAAAACTACAAGGAAAGGGCATCTTAAATAGTTTCGACATAAAACAACGGAAAATCTTCTTTCCTGCAGCTTAACCGCTCTCTCTTTTACCTGGAAGTGTCCAGTTAAACATGGATCGAGTGGAGATGTTTCTCCTCCGGCTGTTCTTATTGTAGTCCATGTCCATCTGAAACTCTATCATCTCCCCCCTCCCAACTCATTTTGTCCACAATGAGATGGGAAAAAGAAAAGAAGGCCTCTTCCACGTAGTTCATCCACGGCCCCCCTCGCGGGTTCCCGTGAAGGCCGCAAGCTTGGTGGATCAGTCCCCGCGCTGCTGCTCGGCGCGTCGCATGGAGAGCTTGCCCCCCACGTGGAGACCCCGCCGCCGGCCAGCTGGATCCCCGGCGCGCGCTGCCGCCGCCATCCAATTGCCGCTGCTGCCCCGTCCACGTTGAAGATGATGATGAAGATCCCTCGCTCGGCTATGTCGACCTCGTCCTGCGCGCCGCAGTTCACCAACCCGTCGACTGATTGATGATCCGGCGATGCTGGGTTCTGGTCGTCACATTCCTCGCTGGTGGTCCTCGCCGCCATCTCCGTTGCAAAGACAAAGCACCTCGTACGCTGGTCCACTCCTCCGCTCGCAGACAGGACAGCAAAACTCTGCACTCCGTCGCCGATCAAAAACACTGTTCATTAGACTGAAAAATGAAGGTCCGCTGGTTCCACTCGTCTTCTCCTCGCCTGCCACTTTCAGAAGACACGGGTTCTGCTCGCCTGACGTGGAAAGAGTCCACATCAATCCGACCGGCCAATATGCACCAAATGAAGTGTATTTTTTGTAATAAAATACACAGACCAAAGATCGGAGCACGGAGAAGCATGGAGTTCAAGCAGCAGACAGCAAAGATGTACTTCAGATGGATTTATTCAGCATCGGCAGCATTAAGCAGGCAGTGTCCGCCTGGGCCGGAGCCCAGGAGAGCACGTGTGTGTACCGGCGTGGTGGCACACAGACTGATTCCCTTATCACAACATGACATGGGGTATTTATACATGAGAAATACGTTGCCTACGTGCGATACATCTCAGACAAAATGGCGGCGACAATATACATTCACTCCAGACGTGTTGGCACAAAGTTTCTTTCAACTGATGCAAACCACATTCTAGAAAGTCCTTTGATGACTCGTCCTTTTGCTATGTCAACACCTTATTGTCTCACAAATGTCCTGGCTCCATCACCTAGGGTGCCCGCCAGGGAGCTCAAAGGGCTTCCTCTAACGACGCCCAGGTGACGAATAATAATTAGCACATTGTAGCATATTGTAGATTGACTAGTGAAATCACTACTTTATAGATTATGTCATGTAGATTATGAATATATATTATTAACGAGACTTCAAGACCTTTCAATCTCACACACACACACACACACACACACACACACACACACACACACACACACACACGCACGCATTCACTGCATGAGATCACAAATCAATGTATTCTGTCTGTATAAAAGACTGGCTTTACTGTCATTTGATCACTGTTGCAAGGTTCGCGGATCCTGCGAGGTCCATGTTGCGTTTGTAATAAACAAGACATGTTTGAAGCCTAAAGGTCCTGCCTGAGGAGCGTCATCTTTATAAGAGCACCCGAGTTAATTTCTTATTCCACAGTAAATTAATTAAGTCAGAGGAGAGACAACAGAACCAATGGAACCAAATGGATCAGTACAATCCAAGGTAGAGACCGCGTTTAAGGAACCTGCAAAAGTCCCTGGACCTACTACTAGGGCTGTATAGCTCATTATGTGTTTCACTTAACTGTTTGTTTGCTCATGTGGAGACAGTACACTATAAGCCAGTATGGTGGTGACTGGTTGGGCTGTTACCCCCATAAATGTCATGTTACAATTTTATTTGACAATTATCTATTAATCATGACCACGCTTTGTGACCTGCTGTCCTTGTGGCTGCAGGCAACAAGCCAACACGCCACCACAACAATAACATCAGTTCAGCTTGTTTCACTTCCAATTCAAAAGGGACTTTACTAGGATGAGAATTCTTGCCAAAAGTTGAGCAAAACAATCAAACTAAAATAATATTTTAGAGTTAAAATAAATAAAATAAAAATAAAAATCACGAGGACAGTGTATTTGCCCCCAGGAATAGTTTACCTGCACATTATGGGGATACATTTTTGGAACAATTGTTTCAATGTGAATTCTCTTGGTATAAAACCTTTGGAATAAATAACTGCAAATCTTAAATCTGTTCATGAATGCCAGCATATTTTCATCAATGTTTGTACAGTATTTCTACAGTATCTAGTCTACTCTATACTGGGACATCTTTGACATCTTTCCATTTGGCATTCTTCTCCTATCACACTTCTCTAGACATTCTAGACTTGGCTGCTTGTTCCTCTTGCAAAGTCTGGCAACACAGGTTGTAACTGGTCATTTTTCATCCTGATGAAGACCTCCCAAGATCGAAACATGTTGGCCTTTTAATTAAACAAAGGCTGTTCCTCGACCCGGTCGGCAGTTGTTTTTCAACTGGTAGTAGTAACTTATTTTCTGATTCAATGAGGATCTGGTCTCCATGCAGCAGGTGATTTTCGTCCCAGGTCAATATCAATAGGGGCAATATCAACAAGACGCTCTCTGGTTTTGAAATTGAAAGTTCTTAGAGTGATTATTTAAATACATGTGTGAAATGATGATTGATGCAGGCCTATGTGTTGGAAAGTAGGTTTATTTGATGGATGATCATGCTCAGTTGTTTTTATTTTATTATAGAGGTGCGATAATAACCTGCAGTATATAGCTTCTCTCCCTGCATGTCTCCATATATGCTCTTGACAATGAAAGGAAACTGGGTCAAATGTCTTCCAAATATGAGGTAAATCTTGTCCCCACAAGTATCATATTTGCCATTGACAATGAAAGGAGAAATTAGGTCAAATGTCTGCTAAATATGACTAAATCTTTACGAGCGACCCTCACTTCACACAGGTGTGATTTTGTTTAACTCATGCCTAATTGACCAGTAAGGTTTGAAAATTTGTGATCTAAGGCAGTGGTTCTCAGCCTGGTGTCTGGGGAAGTTACACATCTGTACAAAAACACACAAATGGACCACAAAGTACAGCAACATGGCAGTGTGTTAGATAGCAGTTACCATTTTTAGTGCTTAATTTAAAATTGTAAAGTAAGTTGTTAATTCTGCCTCTAATTGTAATTTGTAAATTCAACTAATCTGTATTTATATGATATACAGTACTATGATGTATTGAAATGTTTTTACTTGATGCAAATTTCTCTGGATTAAGAGCATCTGCCAAATACCTAAATTGTAAGTTGACTGACACAATAATCAATAAACATCATATTCTCCAGCGGCTGATGGCTAGCCGGGCTAAAGCCAGACCGAATCAGCTGTTGGCAAAAATGCATGTCATGGGTTAGGTTGCTCAACTCAACGTTTGGCCAGACACATAATTTTTGTGTGTTTTTTTTGTGTCACAGCAATTACAGTGCGTGTCATTTATGTCACTGTAAATCTCCTATTTGATTGGTGTGGTGTTGAATAAGGCCAGTCGACTGCAGCCAGTCAACTAGCATAAATGTTACACAGACACCGTAGACCTAGTCCTATGGTGAAGAGTGTATTACTGTAATTTTGCGGAAGTAGTTGACACTTTACACATCTGTTTACATGTAGAAAACAAATCTTAGGATGGGTCAAAAAATATTGCATCCTGATATTTCCAGCTCTGCACTCTCTGCCTTATATTGTGACCAGGCCTTTCTCTTCACAGACGAGTAAGGCTGGTACCAAGGCTAAAAAACGGAAAATGTTCATATGATTATATTTGCAATTTTGCATCCGTGTGTGTGTGGGGGGGGGGGGTACACACTGTAAAGGCACTAAAGGCAAGTAGCTACAATGCCATGCTTTGAGTTTGACGGATAAACATTGTGCAAATGTGAAGCGTGTGGCACATTAAGCCTCTCATCCTTTTCCACCCTGTTGATGGATCAACAGTTGAGAACAGAACAACACGCAGCATAGCTCTATAAAGTATAGATTATCACTCTGTCATACACCATCAGCCCTCCTACATGAGTGTTGGCAGTGGCATTACTGTAGAACAGGGCTTCCCAATTAATTTTCCTCAAGGGCCATATTTTGACGAGGGTACAGTTTTGGTCCTGGGTTCGATTCTCACTAGGGAATCAATCATCAGTGCCCATATCCGAGCCAGGGTTGGCGAAAGGGCCTTTCTGCGTGGACTGTGCATGTTCTCCCTGTGTCGCCTAGGGTAGATACCCTCACAAAAACATGCAGTAATCCTGGGCTCTAGACTGCCTCCCCCTGGCAGGCCGGGGTGCCTGATGGAGGGACAGGAACTAGTTGGAATAACATGTTACTTCCACGTGCTACGTCCAACCAGGGAAACTCCCCTGTGTCAGGTTAAAAGAAGGCCACTTGGACTCATGAATGAATGAATGAATGATTTTTTTATTGACAGAGATGAGAGTTACAGTACAAGTCAAGTACACACTGCAACAAAACTGATAACAGCTTGGAGAATTACAGTACAATTCAAGTACAACTACATCAAATCTGACAGAGCTGATTGGACACACTAGTTAAGCATACACTTGTTTACAATAGTGGCCAACTTGTTCATTTCATTTAGGCATTCAAATACATACAAAACAACTACTTCAGTGAAGTCAGAAGCAGCAAATCATGGAGGTAAAATCATAGTGGAGGTAAAAAGGGAAGAGAGAAATGTACAAAGAGGAGAGGGGGTGGGTGGAGGCATTTTATATACAATTTTGTTTTACAGAGGCCCGTTTCGAATTGCAGCCATCTGTAGGTGCCCCTTGAGAGCGGTTTTGAAGGAGTCAAGGGATTCACAAGTCTTAATGACTGTTGGTAGGGCGTTCCACATTTTGGTTGCATATGAGCGGAAGGAATTAAGTCCCTTGTTTGTGCCAAATCTGGGTTGAACATGGTTGGTGGCACTCCCTCTGGTGTTGTGGGAGTGAACCTCGATCATCATGCATTGAAGGAACCATGAGGCAAGTCCGCTGCCTCCCCAGGTTGGCGGAGGGTGTGTAGAGCTCAGGATCACATTAGGAATTGGCCCTGGGTGAAAAATGGGTTACAAAATTGTGCGGAATTGATTGATTCCTCCCCGTACTGTGCATGTAGCCGTGTGCTGTCACTGCTGGTGTATGATGCTGATTCACCTCCAGTGGGGAGCCCACACCAGAGCCTTCGTCCTACTCCTTCCGCCCAAACAGTCCCTGTTGACAGGTGTATCCTCAGCCCGTAGGAGTATGTGCAGTGACAAATATCACCCTCCTCACTCGGCATCCCATCCGCAAGCAAGGGCCATTTGTGTTCATATAGTCGTACCCAAAGTCTTTCATGCCACGGACCCCCAAATTGACACTAATTACCCCACAGACCCATAACAGAAGGTGTTTATGGCTCTAGCGGTGATTCTCAACCCAATTCGCTTCAAGGACCCCAGTTTAACATGCATTAGTCTACAGACTCGGCTTTAATCCAGCACAAGCGATAGTTCATGGAGACAAGGAGGGCAGAAGGTTTATTTTATTACTCTCCTTATTCTCAGTCAGTAATTCATCAATTCAAATCTGAGATATCAAATGGTTCTTCTGATCCAATGATTGTCTCCTAGAGATGGGAACCTTGTACTGCATGTCCAAGATAGTTACATTTAAGGAAAGGGGAAAACAGTGGGCCTAATATGTAGTTTAGTCACAAGCTTGTGTTAATAAGCTTTCATTGGTTTACATATTCATACCACTCTTAACCACTTTCAGCTTAATTCAAAATAGACAATGTACAAGCTCACAGTGTGTCACCATGCGATACGTTGTAAGCTTGTAGATCACAATCATTTTTTCCCCTAAACCTTTGGATTTCACACAATGACAAAGTAGGACATTTAACAAGGCCCTAAACCCACCAGACAGACCAGCATCAGCCTTCCCCTGTGCGAACTGCGGAAGGATTTGCACATCCCGCATTGGTTTATTCAGCCACG
Source organism: Benthosema pterotum (assembly GCA_039105355.1). Taxonomy (NCBI): domain Eukaryota; kingdom Metazoa; phylum Chordata; class Actinopteri; order Myctophiformes; family Myctophidae; genus Benthosema; species Benthosema pterotum. The sequence continues at coordinate 28,239,625 of CM076987.1, read as the reverse complement.
CTCGGAGCTGCACCAAGAGCAGGACCCCTATACCCAGAGCGCAACTCCATAGTCTCTCACATAGTCTATCACAATCATTTTTTTCCCCTAAACCTTTGGATGACACCGTCAGACAACACAATGACAAAGTAGGACATTCGATTATAAAATCTAAAAAAAAAAACAACAACTTGGAGATACAAGGTTTCTGCCTGGCGGCGACGATCTGAAACAAAGTGCTTGGCTTCTCTGAGGCGCCTCTCCTCAGGGTCCCCACCCACATCATCATGACTAAATCATGCCAGCCATGCCGGTATAATCATGGAAGGGTCCCAGTGGCATGTCACTCCATCACAGTCTAATAAACCTAGAATGGAATGAACAATTCCAGCTTCTGTCTGTGTGAGGACAAGCTAATGAGATTGAATCTCACATCGCTCTCTCCCGACGCCACTCTGTGTCCCAGTGTTGCTCCACTACACCTCACATGTAATATTATACGTTGTACACTACATATTACACTTTTACTCTACAAAAGCTATTTGAGAACCTGATTATTTTATTTTATTTCCAAATATACAGGATAGTAACCACTTTGTGCCTTTCTGCCCTTTGAAAGTAGCCGATTTACAAGCTCAGTGTGTGAGCGGTGCAAAGCATTGTGAGTTACAGTAGATCTGCTGTTTTCTACAGGAAAAAAAATAAATGATTATAATAATAATGGAACGGGACATTCTGCTTAATGAATAGCTTTACTGTTCATAGCAATTTCAACAATTCGCTCAAGTACATTTTGAATTTCGGACTTTTAACAGAACAGAACATTACATATATTTCTATATTGCAGTATTTAGGTGCATACTTTTCCCTACACTGGTTGCTTTGCACAGGTACACAATACCCATACATGAAGATCTGTGATGTCATATGCCCATATATTCATTTTTGCCAGATTGTGAACCCAGGCATGCTGAGTACACCGAGGGTGTATGTTAGAAATGTTGAGTAGTTTTCCCCTGAGTAGTTCCCCATTCCATCGTCGGGCTAAAACCGGCACATAATTACTGTTCTATCTTTCAGTTATTTAAATACTGTATAACCTATCTATCAGATGGTCTGACCTAGCTTGGATAAAATCTGGGACGGATGTAACTTTCCCCAATTGGGGGGGGGTTAGTAGAAAATGGTATGGGGGCGGATTCACACCCATACCATTTTCAGTTACAGGACTTTTACTAGGCAAGTAAAGCATCAATAATAATCAGTTGTTGTTGAAGTTTCAACAGACACGCAGCATGCATAAAGCTAAAGGTCTGATTCAGAGAGTTTTCTGTTTTCAATGATGAAATGATGTTGGTTTAGTGTGACACAGCTGTAGTTAGTTAGTAGTACTGGTAGTGTTTCAAATAATTTTAAATAAGCACTTTAATTTGAAATATCTTGGTTTGTTTTGCATGCCTTTGCATTAGGTTTGGTGGGGCAGACTGGGCATTTGGGGGGGCATTGCCAGGCTGAGTTTGCCCACCTGCACTGACCACATGCCCTTGGCAGGTAAAATATAACTTAACTTTACACAGTCTAGATATCTGTTTAGACACCTGAATGTAACCAGAGCACTCTATCTACGTGTCTTGTGGGCTGAATGTAGAATATGATGAATGACAATAAGAATAAAATAACAATTTATGAACTCAACATCCCGTCAGTGTCAGCAGTAGACCTCAACCATTTGTGTGAGTTATAATTAGCTGAGCCTCAATGTAATGTGATCTTATCCGATCCAAATAAAATGAATATAATGCCCCCGACTCAGCATTATAAAGCTGCCTGTGGTTCAGAATGCCCATGAGGGATGTCTCCATAAACTAGGTTAATACAGTATACCAGGGAGTGGAGTTAGCGGGCGTGCGTGTTTGTGTGCGCGCGCTTTTGAGAAATGGATATTATTCCGGAAGTATCTCTAAACATAGATCCCCCCCAACCTCCCCCCGCCCCCACAAATACACTTACTTGGAAAAGGTTCAGTTTGGGGTTACAGAAGAATTAAAAATTTAGCCGATATCAGTTGCCTGGTTTATACTTAGCTGCATGCCAGTGGATTGCAGGCCAACTGGGGAATGAGGCCACGAATACAAACGGCCAAAATGAGTTTTCTCCGACGGGTGGCTGGCATCTCCCTTAGAGATTGGGTGAGAAGTTCAGTCATGCATTAGAGCCGCTGCTGTTTCGCCTGGAAAGGAGCCAGCTCAGGTGTTTCGGGCATCTGGCTAGGATGCCTCTTAAGCTCCCTAGAGAGGTCATTGATGCACGTCCCACTGGGAGACCAGGTGCAGACTCTCTGGCTTTGGATTGTTTCGGGATCCTGCGGAGGAAGTCGTTGATGTTGCGTGGGATAGGGAAGTCCGGAGCACTCTGAAGCTGTTGCCCCTGCGACCCGACAACGGATAAGCGGTTGCAGATGGATGGATAGATGCATGCTGGCGTTGCACAGCAAAATCTTTCAGTATACTGTAGGCTACAAGCTCACAATATGTTGCTCAACATCTCATAAGCTTGTAGATCAGCTCTTTTAGACTAAGGTTCAAGATGTGAAAATACTATGCGGTAAAGCAACAGTATGTTTACTTTACTGGAGTTAAAAAAAAACTTTTATGTTTTTTTTTTTTTTCATACATAAACCACCAACATTTTGGTGATTTGTAAGTATAGCTGATATATAGACTGGCGATTAATGCTTCACAATGCGATCTTGTACATTTCTGATTTGCAAAGATGTTTCAAGCTTGTGAAATGGGACCTATTCTGCATAATGACTACTTTCTAATTTCGGTTACTAGTTGTGTTCTGGTTAGTGTTTTAGCATATTGGAATTTGAAGCCCCCTGGTGGCTGGCAATGTTTACAAGTTCTAATAGATGTGAGCTTTTATTTTGATGTTGTATTTTCTGTTTCCTCTTGGGGTCAGTGACTGTCAGTCAGATCTTCTAACCTGCTTCTTTATTGTTCTTCAAAGAGTATTGTTGGTATGTATTTGATACTTTGTCTTTTATGGACGTGCCTTCAATATTTTTGTTGAGCACATTAGCAGCTTGTTTAATTCCACTGAATAATGTGATTACTGCTTGCATGATAACACTGTTTGTTTGTATTGCCTGTGTAGTGATTTGTAGCTGTCTACTATGTAGCCTACACTAAGGTACATACTGTACCATACCTATTGTGTTTATGAAGTAAATGAGTTTGTATTGTATGTTTTTGTTGTGTTGCAGTTTCAACCCCTTTGAAGTCATTGAACCTGTTTACCTGAAGACCACAAACAACATCTTCTCAACATGGTTGTAAAAGCCGGAATCATACCATCCAGTGTGTCAGAACAATACAAGTAGGTTACATTTTGATACGAATAGGCCTATATTTGTACCTTTACTCTGGTACATTTGTATTTCAAACAAACAGGGCATGCGACATAAAATAATACAAATATATGATATATGATATATAAAATAATATGGCTGCTGTCATCACCATTAGATATGATCAACATCTTGGTATGTTTACACCTTTGAATGTTGATTGACAGCCTTATGAGCACCAGCTGTGTCTGGTCATGTGACATGGCCATATTCAGGTATACCTGGGTGTCTGACTGTTGGTCATTGTCTGATGAAGAGCTATGAGGCTCGAAACATCATGCTCCTGTGGTGAAATAAACTTTGAACGGATAGTTCAGATTTTTGAAGTTAAAGTGGAATTCCACCCATTTTCAACATTTTTTCTGAGAGCGTACAAATGCAACCAAATGAACCCTAACGGGTTCATTTGGATCCATTTGTACGCTCTCAGAAAAAAAGAACCGTCTAAAGAAATCCATTAACATGGTGAAAATACATCTTGATGATGTCATCAAGATGTTTCACCATGTTAATGGTTTTCTTCAGACCTCCATTTCTTGGGAACACAGAATGGGGGAACTTTTTTTTATCCACCCAGCACCTCTAGGGTATACTAATGACATATTAGAATGTTGAAAATGGGTGGAATTCCCCTTTAAGCGGTAAAAAAAAAAAATACTACTACTACTGCCATTAATATAGTGGTTGCAACTGTATTAATTGCTTGCCAGAGTCCTGTGGTGGGAGTTCTGCTTTGGTTTTGGTGAAATATGAAGTCGTTCTGCTCTTTTTTTTTTTTTTTTTTTTTTTTTTTGGGGGGGGGGGGGGGGGGGGGGGTCACTGGGGCCATGCAGTAAAAGCACATTAATCCAAAAAACGAAATTCCTTTGTATTGTTGACCCATTTCTAAAATATAAGCACGTCCTTCATTTCAGTTGACCTCTCTATCACAGGGAACCATGTATTTTGTGTTCATATCACTACGCCCAAAAAGTAGTCCCAGGTGATACATTATTTTGGAAATAATTTAACAATACATATTACGTTAGTTTTGTGGGTTAATATTTCATATTTCACCAGAGCAGAGCTCCCACCAATCAATTGGCAATCAATTAATACAGCTGCAACCACTATATTAATGATACAGTGCCATGAATTTTTTCTACCCTAAAACATGATCATCAGGTATTAATCTTATATGAAAAGTAAGATTTTTTCCCAAAAAGTGTACAGTGTTTGTTAAACTGACATTTTTATGATTCCACCCAGCCAGTTCATTAAGTATGCCTGGTTTGCCTGGTGGGTGGTGATGGGTGGAGATCCAGCTGAACTGAAGCCACACCCACAGCTTTAGTTACATGATAAAAGGGGAGGGGCTGAGCACATGATGTCACTATATTGCAGTTTTTTTCATTGGCACATTTGACTGGAAAGGTTCAGCCCCCAGGAAGAAACCCTAAATACAAAGGGAAGACATCATTGCACATAAAAAACACACCAAGGGGTCTATTTACATACTGTCACCTCTTAAACATGTACAAAATTGGAAAAAAATAAAAAATCAGCGGCAACCACACTATTAATGACACCACTACAGTATATTAATGGCAGCATTTCATACAGCTTAAGTTCCAAAAATCTGATCTACCCATTTAAAGCTCTTGGGAGCATTAGTCCACTGCGCGGACCATACTTCTCGCATTTTGTATTCTGGACATTTCTTGTGAAAGTAATTCTCTCATTTCAGCATTCAGACTTTTTACTTAAGCGAAATGTGAATATCTTTGCCACCTCTGCATGCCTGCTATCTAATCATTACACATTCTCGCTCACTTATCGTGTTTTGTGTTGGAGGCCGATGAAGGTCGTAGCTCTCACTGTAAGGATGTACACAGATAGGTGGCTGCACACACATTTATACATTATGCATTACCAGATTGCTTTCAAGTTGAAATAGAGCATACATATGTAACCTCGATTATTCCTCTGGTTTAGTCCCTTATCAATAGCTAAAAAGGGGGAAGCGGAAGGCTCCAAACACGTTCACCCCCATTTTCCTTTATCACGGAGCACAAACGCAGCAGAACCCGTGTCCCATTATGCTTGTTGTTGGCTGAATGCGTCCAAAAGTTATTTTGTAGTGGTTATCTTTGTGATAGTGCCATGACATGTTTAGTTACAGTACTGACAAGTCCCAGTGTTTACCTGATGTAGCGATCAGTTAGTTCAGTTCTGTACCGCATGTCTGGAACAAAATTCCAGAAGATCAGGCCTGGTAGAACTAAAAAAAAAAAAACAATAAAAATGCTCTCTTTGCCAGCACCTTTTTATATTGATTTTGCTTCCTGCGACCCACAATTGGACTCGTGGTGTTGTATTTCTATGTTTCCTTTATATGTTTGTATTTTTGTCGATGTGTTTGTTATGCTCCATCGTGATGTACTTGGAGCACTTTTTGGACTGCCTTGTTAATTGAAATGTGCTATGCAAATACATTTTAATCAGAGCCAGTGATAATTAGATATTTAATTTGATTTGTTTATGAGTAAGTACAATTGTTAATCTCGTGCTGCCATGTATCTGTGAGAGCACTTCACCCTGCTGAGAATGCAGCACAAATCTTTCAGTATGTTCTTTCAGAGAGAATCTTTTGTAGAATAAAATATGAAACTAGTGCTTTACAACTCAAACAAGAACCAAGGTTGGCTTCACAGAAAGTTGCTCATTCCATCACCACAATGCCATATTTATTCACTCAATGATTTACTAAAAAGACAGATGATCAGCTGGGGGTAGAGTAGACAGTCAGTAGAGCAGCTGGATGAGAACCGTGAGGTTACGGGTTCGATCCTGCAGCCTCCCCATGAGTTGGTGATGACAGAGTGTCCTTGAGCAAGACTCTGAACCCCTAATTGCTCCCGGTGCGCAGGTGATGGTTTACCATTGGTGTATGAATGTTGGGTGATAATTGTGGTGTGTGAATGTGGTAATTCACAATCTATCATATCTATGTAAAACAGAGCGGGAGAAAAGTGCCAAGGATAGATTCAGCAGATTCATCTTCTGTTTACCTCTGAGTAAGATGGCAGCCTCAATAGAGTCACTAGGTGACTGCTCTGAGCCGTGGAATACACACTGTAGTGGTAATTGTGTTAATAAACAAACCAATAACTAGATAATTCAGCTAGTGGTGTAAAGTAAGTTAATTTACTCAAGAACTGCAAAAAGCTGGTACTGCAGTTGTTACTGTACTGGAGTATTTTTTCAATTACCAGTACTTTCTACATTTCTACATCTCAGTAGGCAAATGTTTAACTTTTATTCCACTAACTTATTCCAATAGGCCTTTGTGTACACCCTAGGACACTTTCCAGCCAGGCTCATTCATTCCAATGTAAATATCATGGCCTTTTACACCATACAATTAATTCAATTGGTTACTTTTGAAAAATGCCGATCTACAAGGTCACACTGTACCATGACGCAACGCACTGTGGGCTTGTAGATCTACTATAGCCATACCTGCATGCGCAGTCTTGAAGGTGACTCTTGCGGCAGTCGATCAAGTGTCTTTTTCCTGCTGATTCCCATGTGACGGAGAGAGGAGTGGGAGGGAGTCTGTTAGCATATAGATCAGCATGTTCATTTATTTGCTCTGTCAGGGCTGACATGCCGCATGCCCTGGGACGCATTAGCAGATTGCATGGTTCACTGCAGGCGTCCAGCGGCAGTTCGCATGAAGCCATGCATTCATGTCATGGTATGGTATACCCCCAGCACCAGCACCACCACCACCACCACCGCTACCCTCCCCACCCACCAGGGGCGGATCTAGGCATGGGCGTGGGGGGGCAATGCCCCCCTAAATGCCCAGACTGCCCCACCAAACAGGATGGCATGCAAAACAACCCAAGATATTTCAAATTAAAGTGCTTATATTTAAATGATTTGAAACACTGCTACTGCTACTAACTACAGCTGTGTCACCACTAAACCAACAGCATTTCATCCCTGAAAACAGAAAACTCTCTGACTCAGACCTTTAGCTTTATGCATGCTGCGTGTGTTGCAACTTCAACAACAACTGATGTTATTATTGATGCTTTACTTGACTAATAAAAGTCCTGTAACTGAAAATGGTATGGGTGCGCCCCCATACCATTTTCTCCTGCCCCCCCAATTGGGAAATGTTACATTCGCCCCTGCCACCCACCCTCCTTGGCTTGTACTAAACACACACAATTGTCTTCTAAATGTGTACTGTATGTTTTGTAGTGTAATGAATGACATGGTCCCTGCATTGGTTTATTTTTCTAGAGCAGTGGTTTTCAACCTTTTTGATACCAGGGCCCACTATTTATTCAGCATTTGAGCCTCGGACCACCATTTGGTGACATTTTCCTTCACCCCACAGACCCTGAAACTAAAATTAATTTTGCTTTTGTCCACAATACCAGGATAGATTTGCGAACAACACAGTCAAACATACAGATCAAAATGACCATTAATCTTCTACATTCTCTAGTTGCGTAGACTTGGGCTAATTGAGGGCGTAAACATTGCGGATCCATTTGGTTTCATGTTTAAGCTTTCAAAGAGTTACATCTGGTTAACCAACTTTCCATCATTTCGCCTGTGGACCAGCTGGAACCCTCCCAAGGACCACTGGTGGTCCCCGGATCACCGGTTGAAAACCACTGTAATACGTAACACCAGTCATATCACAAAGCTCGGACAATGTATTTATTTGTGCACCTGCGTCTCACGGGGTGAGAGCTTGTAGATTTTGGAGCACGAGAGACACGATAACGTGCAGCTAACCGTGAATCAGGCCCGAGGAAATGATCGCAGATGAGAAATGCTGCGAAGGGATTGGACGCCCAGGTCACGTTCGGCTTCCGGAGATGAGAGTCTCTATCTACTGCATCTTTGAAATTACTTCAGGATTAATATCTCATGCTGCCCCGGGTCAGTGGTGGTAAAAGTACTCTGCGTTTTTACTTAAGTAAAAGCAGCAGTAGTAGTAGCAGCAGCAGTAGTAATAGTAGCAGTAGTAGTAGTAATAGTAGCAGTAGTAGTAGTAGTAGTAGCAGCAGACTATTGCAAGTAAAAGTCAAAATTGGCTTGAGCAAAACTGCAAAAGTATTGGTGTTGAAATGTACACAGGTACACAAGTACTACACATGTAGAAGCTCCCATTTCAAGTATAAAAATGTTTTGAAAAAAGCAGATCTGCAAGCACACAACACGTATGGTTTTTGCGACGCATTTTGATATAATGTATATAATAATAATGTATTATTTAGTTCTCTTTCTTAAGCCATCTAGCACAGGAACACATCTGTGTCACCTTAGCTTTCAACCATTGTTGTATAGGGCGGCACTGAGTGCTGCACTGCGAGCTTGTAGATCTGCTATTTTTGCAAATACGTGCTTTTGGGAACAACATACTTTGAGGTGGGGGTCATGGTCAATTATATTTGTACATAATCTCTGGTGTCTTTGACATTTAGGCATAGAAGACTTGAAATAGTTTGAGTACTACCGGTAACATATAGCAGGTTACAAAAAAACTGCCAGGATTTAGGAGACAATTTGCTTTGTTTTTTCATCTCATCTTTTTTCGTTTTTTTAAAATTAGAAATAAGTGAATAAAAAAGTGTCTACTATCCATAATGTTTGGGAAAATCAGCATTAGCCTGCAGTACATAAGAATCCGACAGGGGCGGTGGAGGCTGGTTTGAAAGCAGTGATTAGCTCTGGGCCCTGTGCCGTTCCACTCACTTAACCACAGCACTCACCTGGGACATCTCTGTGCAGCAGCCATTGTTGTAAGGCTCACAGGCGACAGGTCCTGCGAGCAGAGCAAGTTAGCGCTACAGTGGAGGAGAAGGAAAAAGAAAAGAAAAAAACACTTCGAAAACGCTTCATACCAGAGGTGACCCCCAGTAGTAGAGCCAGTAGTGTAGAGATAACTGAGTGCATTTTTACTGCAATTATTGCACGACTTTAGTAGAGTATTTCCTATTTTTCCCCCCCAACGTTCCAGAGGTGACCTCCACTAATAACACCAAATTTCTCCTTGGAAGAGGCAGAGCTGCAGTGTATTATAATCAGAGTCCCACTTCCCCACAGACCCTCACTGAAAGCAAAACCCCCCTGTTCAGTGATCTTTCTGCCTGCCTCTGTTATGCTTCTCGCACACAACCACCATCACCACACACACACACACACACACACACACACACACACACACACACACACACACACACACACACACACACACACACACACACACACACACACACACCACACACACACACACACATTGTGCGTGAATAAGGAAGATTTAGCATCATAAAAGAGACTGGGGACTGTGGTGGAGAGCGTTTGCGGCGAGATCAGTCGACACATCCACTGGAATAGGCTATACACTGTATGCTTGTGAGAGACAGACAGCGAGAGAGAGACAGAGGGGGAAAAAGAGGGATAATTCAGCCCCCCACTGTGTGTGTGCGTGTGCGTGCATGCGCACACGTGCATGTGTGTCGCGCTCAACATTGGGAGCTGAGCCCAATTTTCCATGGCTTCCATTGAGAGCAGAGCTCAGCACAGTATCACAGCTTTCCAGCTCACGGCACTGCATGAATTCTCAGTGCTCATTTGATTAACAGAGGGTGAAAATGCAGCCCGTGAAGGACCCATTTTCGTTATTTTTCTGTTAAAGGTATAGTATATGATTTCACTTAATTCAGATATTGCTATTTTTTCTTCTTTTTTGGGCTAATACTCCCTACTATATAGAGCGTAGTGACCATATAAGGAGTTTCTCCCTGTCCCCACTGAGCCCCCTGGGGTCATAAAACCTTATAGTTTCAGTTTTGGGGCTCTAGGATAAAAGCCTTTTCGTCCAATCAGGATGAGAGGGTCCTTCCTCCAATCAGGATTGAGTGGGGGTGGGCCTTGATGTTCATCATAAATCATAATGTTGGCTGTTGCATGTGTGCATGTGTGCACATCTTGCTACCAGGGGAACCGGAAGGTTTCTCCAAATCACTTACTATGCCTTTAATGGGGGGGTGGGGGTGACAAGTGGGTCATGGGTGCGCAGCAGGGATGTGATGTTTCTCTGTGATGTTTCAGTGAGTGAAACACCTGATCAGAAGGATGTATGCTAATTAACATGATCAGAGATGAGAGGCGCAGTAGTATTATCGCTGTTAGGATACCTTGTATCTTGATTGTACCACATGGATTTTTTTTGCTTTGTGACGGTCACAGAGAAGTAGGGCCCACGCCATGGACCTACTGTACCTAGCGTTTTCCCTCTACAACAGTGGTTTTCAACCAGTGGTCCGGGGACCACCAGTGGTCCTTGAGAGATTTCCAGGTGGTCCTCAGCTAGATGACGGAAAGTTGGTTAACCGGATGTAACTCTTGACAGCGTAAAAATGAAACCAAATGGACCCTTGCGGATCCATTTGGTTTCATATTTACACTCTCAAGAGTTAAAATATTCATCATCTGAATGGCCTTTATGCAGCCAAACACTTCCTGGTTGTGCTGGCAGTAAGGGATCCTTCCTGTCGGCAGACTCCCATTCACTTTGCATGTATTGGTTGTGATTTTGTATGAATAAAGTTCACTTCCTTAAACCACACTATTTCATTTGATAATACCATTTCCTAGTTCTTCATAGTTTGTTTTATTTGTGGTGTGCTATTGACATGATCACATGAGTTAGAAATGTCTAAAATCTTCAGTTAAAATCATGAGTACTTCATGGATTTCTCCAAGTGTTGCCATGTCCGCTTTTTATAAGCAACCTTTTTCAGTAAATCTGCTTGCAAGTAATGACAGTTTACTAGGTAGATTTTTAAGGCTTGTTCCATATCTGTGATTCTGCTCAAATGAACAATGAGTCAAAGAGCCCCCATGTTCCATGCATCTGTGCACACAGATCCCCATCTGTAATTTTTTTGTGCCAAGCCAGGTTTTTATTTTTCATCTGTATAAAACAAGAATTATTTTGGAAAATATCAAATCTATCAGATCACAGTGGCACACTTTGAGCTTTCAGATCTGCTATTCTCAAGTATGTAATGTACAGTAGATGTATAGCTCATGATTGACTGATTGCTTATCTCTCTCACACAATCTGGCAACACTGGAGCAAGTGCATTGTTCCAGATTGTGTGAGAGAAATAAGCAACCATGGTCTATGACATGGGGTTTCAACTGATTGTGAACCAGGGACCACCAACCTGACTTAGAATCAACACGGGGACCACCACAGTTACCCTAAATCCATTCTGTTACTTCATTCAACCTAGAGAGAAAATATCCGCACTCACATATAGTTCACAAGTTTTTTTTAATTTCATTTCAGAGTTTCATAGAGAAATGAAATAAAAGAAAACTCATGAACTATATGCGAGTGCGGATATTTTCTCTCTACATTGATCTGCAAGAATCTGCACCCATCAGCCATTGAGAATACAAGTTGGACTCTGAGTAGAGTGCGCCTACCTAACGATATACAGTAGCCTAATGATAGTGTAGACATATGGCATTATTATTCCCACAGTGATGTAGGCTAATTATGATAAAATCAGGCAAACTTTCTTGAGATTCTAACACCCATTTCTGTGGATTTTCTTATCCTCAATCAGACTTTCAGTAACTGACAAGGTTGGCATGCTTACTGTACATTGCACAAAGCTTTAGTGTGCTGTTCTATGGAAGAAAAAATTGAATACCTTTCAGGACCACAAGTGGTCCATGGAACACCAATTGAAAATACCTGGACCTGGACTATGAAAACCAAATGAGCTACTATATTACTCTTTAAGACTTTCTTTAAGGCTCTTTAAGACAAGAACTTGAGATTTGTTTTTCATCTGGGGTTTGTGATCCAGGGACATGGGATCCTTTATGAAAATGTTTGAGGAGAATCACAGGTTTAAGCAACATTAGGGAACAGGCTTAAATAAAACATGCAGCTAGTAACTACCATTATTTTCAAGCAACTTTACTGAAAAGGCTTGCTTATAAAAAGTGGATATGGCAACACATGGATAAATCCATGAAAAACTCCCGGTTTTAACTGAAGATTTTAGACATTTCTTACTCATGTGATCATGTCAATAGCACACCACAAATAATACAAACTATGAAGAACTAGGAAATGGTATTATCAAATGAAATAGTGTGGTTTAAGGAAGTGAACTTTATTCATACAAATTCACAACCAATACATGCAAAGTGAATGGGAGTCTGCCGACAGGAAGGATCCCTTACTGCCAGCACAACCAGGAAGTGTTTGGCTGCATAAAGGCCATTAGCCCAAGTCTACACAACTAGAGAATGTAGAAGATTAATGATCTGTTTTTGATCTGTATGTTTGACTGTTTTGTTTCCCAAAATCCAGCCTGGAAATTGTGGACAAATACAAAATACATCTTTCGTTTTGGGGAATGTGGGGCTAAAATGTCACGAAATGGTGGTCTGTGGCTCAAATTCCGAATAAATAAGTGGGCCCTGGTATCAAAAAGGTTGCAAACCCCTGCTCTATACAAAATCTGTTGCTGAAGGTAGTAATCCATCTCCATGCTCCACGTTGTGTCACATCACTCTCCGTTGACAGGCCAAAACACTTATCTAGGTCAAGAAGAGTTCCCATGATGAACTGCAAGCTTACAGCAGCACCTCAAGGCGCCGCTGCATACAGTGATGTTGGTTTGTTTTGCTGCTGAGTGAGAGAACAATGTTGCACATTAAGCTAATCAACTGGCTCCCCGGCCGGCCCGCGTGTTTGAGAAGCTGCAAATCGTCTTGTGCCACACTGCGATATCATTATTGTATTTTGGAAATCATTGCAATTATGTGTCTCTCGTGCAGGCGAGGAGAAACGATAGCCATGAAATGCACAGACTGTATTGTTTTGTATTGGCCCTCTATGTATTCATTATTTGAGCCATTTGAGGACATTTTAGACCCACAGACCCCAAAACTTTTGTCCATAATACCAGACTGGATTTTGGAAACAAATCATTCTCTAGTTGTGTAGACTTGGGCTAATTCAGATGATGAATATACAACGTAACTCTTGAGAGTGTAAAAATGAAACCAAATGCACCCGCAAATGGAGCCTTGCGGGTGCATTTGGTTTCATGTTTACACTCTCAAAGAGTTACTGTAGGTCTGGTTATGTCATTTAGCTGGGGACCACCTGGAACCCTATCAAGGACCACTGGTGGACCCTGGACCACTGGTTGAAAACCACTGTTTTAAAATACCATGATGAGGTGACTGTGGGGGCAAAGAGACCATTTTCACTGTGCCTTTCTCACTGTGCCTCCTATATCTCAATTAAGTTCCAGATACCGGAAGTTCCAAGCCAGGACAACACAGTCACAAGGGGCAGTCCCACACCAGCTCACGCATTAAGAAAGATGCAAGAAAGTTGTGGCAAGCCGTACTGTATGCATGGAGGATGGAGATGTCTGGAGACGCCGGCGGAGGCTCATCTGGGTGACAAGCTAGAGAGGGAGATGTCAAAGGTAAGTTCCAAACTCCATTTCTGCAGTTTGATTTTTTTTTTACGCACGACAGAAAATGTCATGTAATTCATGTTCACTATGAATAGCAGTCATAAAATGCAGGGCCAAGTGTCCTCCTGTTGTATTTCTTTTTTTATTGTCAGATGGAACAGGTGTGAGATCAAAAGATGCAAGCAAAGATTTAGACTTTTGGATCTCATTTTTGTGTGATGCTGTAATATGATCAAGTATGGCATTGATTTACGGGGAAAAAAAAGGAAAAGACATGGCACACTATAGTGTAGACGCAGTGTAGTTCCATTAATATACTCAACAAAAATATAAACGCAACACTTTTGTTTTTGCTCCCATTTTTCATGGGATGGACTTAAAGACTAAAATTCATTACAGAAATACAGATACGATATTACCATTTCTCCCAAACATTGTTCACAAATCTGCCTAAATATGTGATATTGGGCACTTTTGCTTTGCTAAGATAATCCATCCGTGCCACATCAAGATGCAGATCTGACATCATGGTTAGTGCACAGGTGTGCCTTAGAATGTCCATAATAAAAGGCCACCCTGAAATGTGCATTTCCTTTTTCTTTTTTGGGGGTCTGGGGACTCAGAACCAGTCAATATCTGGTGTGACCACCATTTGCCTCCTGCAGTGCAACTCATGTTCTTCGCATAAAGTTTCATATTAGTGGGAACTGGTACATACTGTCGAAATGGTAATAATGTGTTATTACCATTTCGACATGTGTTATTACCATTTCAACAGTTCCCATTAATATCCAGCAACTTCACATAGCCGTTGAAGAGGAGTGGCCCAACATTCCACAGGCCACAATTGACAAACTCTATGCGAAGATGTGTTGCACTGCACAAGGCAAAAGGTTGTCACACCAGGTACTGACTGGTTCGGAGTCCCCAGACCCCCAATAAAACAAAAAGAAATGCACATTTCAGTGTGGCCTTTTATTGTGGAGAGGCTAAGGCACACTTGTGCACTAACCATGATGTCACGTCACATCTGTATCTTGATGTGGCACACCTGTGAGGTGGGATGGATTATCTCAGCAAAGCAGAAGTGCTCAATATCACACATGTAGACAGATTTGTGAACAGTGTTTGAGAGAAATCGTCATATTGTATATCTGGAATGAATTTTAGATCTTTAAGTCCATCTCATGAAAAATGGGAGCAAAAACAAAAGTGTTGCGTTTATATTTTTGTTCTATTGTTCTATAGTACATTCAACATTTAGATGGATGTTAGGTGCTTTCGTATGATTCTTGATCTATTTATTTTAAGTATTCTTTGCCACATACTGTCGCTCTGGATTAACAGTGTCTGCTAATATAAGTTGCGGAGAGTTTTCTCCCCGACGACAGTGTAGTGTTTTCATGTTGCTACTTTCCCCATCAACGGTTCAGATTGATATTCAGTCACGTACAGCTCCTTTGTCTTTGACCTCTATGACCTCCGACCATCTGTAGTAGCATGGCTGAAGGAACTGTCAGACTGTATATGCACTGCACAGCGACTACACACATTTCTGCTGCTGCGCGCAACGCGCTCGGCACACACATATGCCGTATGACAATGTACCTTATTGCCACACACACACACACACACACACACACACACACACACACACACACACACACACACACACACACACACACACACACACACACGCAATACAGTGCACGCACATGCACATAACAAGATTATAGTAATGAAACTCAGAGGCTTCCTGCCCTCCATCGTACATCACCAGGCAGGCGTACACACACACACACACACACACACACACACACACACACACACACACACACACACACACACACACACACACACACACACACACACACACACACACACAGACGCACACATACACACACTACGCTCGCACAATGCACACACATTCTCAAACACAGTGCCGTTTCTAAGCAATTTGGAGCCCCAGGTAAGATGTTCCCTGGAGTCCCTCTTAACAAGGGGGGCTCCAGAGAAAATCTCCTGTGACTTCATACCTATGACAAAAAATGCCGCCCCCACAAGGGATAAAAATCTGAACTATTTTTAAACTAAATAACATATTATATGTGTTTCCCCTTCCCCCTCCCCTCATGGCCCCCCAAGGCAACTGCCTAGTCTGCCTAATGGCGAAAACGCCTCTGTCAAACATGCCCCCTCCATATTCCTCTCTCTCTCTCTCTCTCTCTCTCTCTCTCTCTCTCTCTCTCTCTCTCTGTACCCTATAGTACATACATACAGTACATGCCCATGAACTATAATCACACACTGTGTGTGCCTGCTCACGGACACACAGGCACTGCGTAATTACAGAGTCATTCAAGCGTTGACTTCTTCATATCTCATTGTTGATGATTTTTACACTCCTCATTCCGACGCTGTCCGTTGTTGCCGGGCTGCATATTCATGAGGGCATTAACCTGACCTCCAGTGTTCACCCACCCTGAGCAAAGAGACGCGTCGAAGCTATTCACGTTGGGGAGGCATGCGACGACAAGACGCAACGCGTCACCAAGCGTGTTTTATTAGCCCCCCTGGATTATGTGATATGGCACCCGGCGGCTCGCACTATACTATTTAGCATTGTGTGTGTCCCCCTCCCTCCCTCTGTGATTTATGGCTGCAATAAATATAATTTTAGAGATACATGGCGAGGTGTTCGTCACAAGCCCTGCACGCTTATCTCACCGCAATGTAAACTGCCTGTGCAAAGCTGCACAAAGTGCCAGGGGCGGATCTAGGCATGGGCATGGGGGGGGGGCAATGGCCCCCTAAATGCCCTGAGTGTCCCACCAAACATGATGGCATGCAAAAACAAGTTTTTTTTTTTTTTTTTTTTTTAATTAGTGCTTTTATTTAAAATGATTTGAAACACTACTACTGCTACTAACTATACCCACAGTTATCTCACCACTAAACCAACAGCATTTCATCATTGAAAACAGAAAACTCGGAGACAGACCTTTAGCTTTTATGCAACCTTTATGCATGCTGTGTGTCTGTTGCAACTTCAGCAACAATTGATGCTATTATTGATGCTTATACTTGTCTAATAAAAGTCTTGTACCATCCATACCATTTTCTCCTGCCCCGCCCCCCCAATGTTACATCCGCCCCTGCAAAGTGCCAAGCTAATAAAAAATGGCTTTCAAGTGTTTTAAATGGCCAATATCTTTTTTTTCATAGGAAGTACCGTGTTGACTCCCAAGCGACGTGGGGCTTGTGCACTTGCAAAGAAAAGAAACCCAATGAAAAACTACATATTTTAGAGATTTATATTTGTGCAAGGCAACCATGTGGCCAGACAGCTAGGTTATATTCATTCAGTCCAATCCATAAATACATTTTTATTCCTGAATAAGATGCATGTCTTATTCCAAAAGCTTGCAATAAATGGCAATGCTGCATTTTCCATGCATTTGCCTTTAAAAAAAAAAAAAAAAAAAGCTGAAACACGCTCAACTAGGAATGGCTAATGTTTATTTACAGTATTTTGTCATTTATTTACCTACCTACCAGTATACAGATTCTAATACAATTTGTAAATGTCAAATTACTTCTGCATGGTGACTATACTTGACTATACTGAGTTTTCAATATATTTTAGCCAACATTTAACCCATTATCTACGGGTGTTTAAGTCTCATAGCGTGCCACTCTGTGGCACGCTATGAGACGTGAACACCTGTTACTTTGGGGGGGGAATCGTGAAAACACAAATCTTTGAATTTTATATGTTCTTTCAGAGTGAACGTTTTGTACAATCTATAGGTTGAAATGGGTTAACATGGAGGCTTTAATTAAAAGACTGGAGTATTTTCTTTGTATCGTGTTGTGGTATTTTACTGAAGTATTTTTTCCCTCCACTGGTCAGTTCACTTCAGCATTGTAGGACGTCAGCCCGGCGGTGCTAAGTTCTGTTATCTGGTGTTTATGCATGTGATTGTTGTACAGTAAGCCATGCTGAGTGCAGGCGATGGGGATGACCGCATTGTTGATGTTTTATCTAATAATACCGGAGGGAGTTGTGAGTTTTCACATCGTTTGCCTTCATGGCTTTTTGGGCAGCAGCCAGCATGTTGGTCTTGGCTGTGATAGGGCCAGAGCTGTCTGGGACCCCGACCCATGCCTGCATTTTGGGTCCGATCCCGTTTTGTGGAGAGTCTTATTAGTCCAGAGATTATGTGTAAGCTATTAAATGTTCACAAAATTCCTAGTTTTTAAACACTGGATGGATGATTGTTTTTTGCCAACTGTGGAAGTTGAAGCTTATAAATATTGGTGTTTTTTTTGGTGGCTTTTTTATGGTGTAGTTTCTTATTTGGGGGTGTTTCCTAATGTGGATGAATTTAAAGTCAAATGTATCTCAATATAGGTCTGGCAGTTTAAAAAAAAACAACTTTTGGGGGGCAGGGGTGGATCTGGGCATGGGGTGGCAATGCCTCCCTAAATACCCAGTCTGCCCCACCAAACATGATGGCATGCAAAACAACCCAAGATATTTCAAATTAAAGTGCTATATATGTTTATATTTAAAATGAAAACACTACTACTGCTACTAACTACAATTAAACAACAATTGGCACCACTAAGCGAACACCATTTCATCATTGAAAACAGAAAACTCTCTGAGTCAGCTTTATGCATAATGCATGTCTGTTGCAACTTAAACAACAACTGATGCTATTATTGATGCTTTACTTGGTGAAACATCAAAAATGGTATGGGTGCAATGTTACACTGGGGATGGTAAAAACACACAAAAAATTGTGAAATTAATGGTGGCGCACCCTTTAAACCAGGGCTTCTCAAGTGTTTCTGAGTGTCCTCAATCATATTGAGGACACTCAGATTGTACACTGACCCCATCTGAAAATATTTTGTGCAAAGGAGTGGGATCCCCATACAAGAGTGGTTTTGTTAAGTGTTTCTGTATACCAAAATTACCTTTTTTCCCCTAAAACATTTTCCTTCTCTTTTTTTAACACTTTCACTGCTTTAGGCATTGACCTAAAAAAATACTTTGGTGCATTTTGGTCACAAGAAAATAGAAGCTTGTATCTACGTCATTTCCAAATGACTGTATGTTCACAATAGGCATGCCCTTCTTGCTTATTTCTCCCACGGAATCTGTCAACACTGTGTCCGGGGCGGCCTTTGGTTCAGATCACACACATGCCAGCCACGGCGGCGCTCCGTCAGGACATCGATAACTTCCACGCCTCGCTCACCCACCCCGCCCCAGAGTGTGAGCTTTAGCATTAATGGGGGCTAATTCAAGGGGAGCTTGGCCTAACGGACTGTGACGGCTCGCTATGACCGACTGACTGACTGGCTGAATGACTGATCGCGCTCCCGGCATGCAGCCGACTCCTGGAAAGCCTGCTCTTATTTTTAGTGTATGACCGTGTTTACATAACGGGTCGCGGTAATAATAGCTCCATCGATCAACTGGTGTACCGTGACCGAGCTGCTCTGGGAAAAGCTCGGGGATCAGAAAACATTGCGGCCAGTGCCAGAAAGACTATAGCCTTTTCTTCTCCAGAGAGGGTCCTGCTTTGGCCTCCGGACAGTGGTGCATGGACGGACGGAAACAAAGTATGTTTATTTGAGTCCTACAGTGCTAGCATGCCCTTCAAAAGCCAAAGTGAAACAAATAGAAGAATAAAGCCTTGATTGAAAAAGGGCTTTCATGTGTTTCAAACGGTCGGCCAAATGAGATGTCATTGATATTGCGCTACTCTGTCAATGACGTCATTGTTTATCCCCCAAATTAAACATCAAAGCCGTGTTGACCTTTTGGACAAACTAGACCGGTGCCTGGCTGTGGTAGTCTGGCTAAAAAGCCTGACTCAAAACCCTGACTCATAATGACACTGACGGGCTTTTTCTTTGCCAAGAGCTGATTCAGTTTGGCTTATTAGCCAGGCGTGTAGAGCACCGTGTTGATAACGATGCAAGTTGAAGGTCCATGCCTCACCCGGCTACACAATACCCATTGTACCTGTTGTGGGAAATATGAAATGTTAATCTATATGGTGTAGCATTCCATTAGTTTGTCTGGTCGTGTCTTAAAGCAGCAACTCCTTGGTCTGAAAGTATGTCCTAAGCCAATCAACCCTTTGATCAAGCTGTATGTAAAAGATGTCACACTTATTGTTTGTGAGAGAAGAGAAGAGACCCTGCTGAGGGCACCACCAGACAGGAGACTGTATTGCATCGTACCTTTATGATTTTTATGTTAATCTGAGGGACAGTTTGGGGTATAAGAAGAGACTTGGAGAGAAGATTAGGTTTGGTGGGAAGGAGACTATGACAGGAAGATGTGCTGAGGGAGAGAAATTGCGCGATGCAGGCCAAGCATGATAGACCGAGAAATGTCTTGTGCTTGTTGCTGTTCTTCTGAATAAACTTCAAGAGATACCGTAAGATATACCTTCACCTCCTGGTTGGACATATATTATTTCCATAACATACCCAAGTCACAGTGCCTGTTCCACCCATGTGTTTGTGTTCCTTTTATGCCCTCATAAGGAGATTTCTGTTTATTGGAGTTCTGTGTACCCAAATATATACCCAAATATGAAGTGTTGTGAATGATGTCAGAACAGGCCAGCCCCGCATAGGGCAATATACCTGTATGAGTGATCACATCCAAAGCCCGGGCCGAGGCCTTTTGCAATTATACCTTAGAGGAGCTGTACAAAAGTAATAAATATCAGACCCGGCTGAAGTGAGTGGTCTAAGACTACATCTTTTGTGTACAAACCTTTTTTGCTGCATTACTGCAGGCTGCATTACTGCAGCCTTAGGCGCTCTCTCTCCCATTTCTACAATCTACTGCCCACTAATAGATCCAGTCAGAGTGAGAGGGGTTATTGATTTTCGTGTTCATGACCGGTTGTGGGGAGATCGGAGCGTGACAAGGCCCGTTTAATTTTCACCTTGATGCTTGTTATATCTGACCTGCATTCTTCAGGTTTGCTTTCTTCATACGGAAGAGAAATCCAATCTCGGAATACTGATGAGCTTGTCTTACATTTTTTACTACTGTACATAGTAAAATCCTTGATCTTTGATACATTTGTAACTGTACACTGTACGTACGCATGGAACCAGATGAGGGTCCATCATGGTTCTGTTACACTCTCCGAGATAAATGATATCTTAAGGATGTTTTTTTTTGCTGTATATTTGGATATAATTGTAATAAGCTTAAGTGAGATGAAACTTGCATCAAAAGGGTGGCCTTCAGACGGCGGTATTGGTCACACTGTGAATCGATTTGCTAGATAAGAGCTACATTAAAAGAATGCGGTAGCACACAGGGTCATGAAAGCATGGTGGATTTACACCATGGGGTTTTCAACAGGTGGTCCAGGGACCACCAGTGGTCCGGTGGTCCACAACTAAATGATGGATGAAGTTGAAGTGTAAACATGGCGTAAACATGAAACCAAATGGACCCGCAAGGGTCCATTTGGTTTCATGTTTACGCTCTCAAGAGTTAAAACAGTCATCATCTGAATTATCCTGTGTTTACAGTACACAAATAGAGAATCTAGAAGCTTTAGTTTTGGGGTCTGTATGGCCAAAATGTCATCAAATGATGGTCCTTGGCTAAAATTCAGAATAGTGGGCCCTGGTATAAAACCACTGATTTACACCATGGGGAAGCATAGAGAATGTTGGAACATGCCACGGCAGCGGCTGAAAGTCACTTGCCAAACATAATGTGGATCTACAAGCCACAACTGTGTTCAGAGCTTGTAGATCCACTATTGTTGGGGCAACACCCTGCACTGCGTTGAAGTTCAGGAGAAGAAGATGAATCCGTGCTTCCGGTTATGGCATGGAAAGGGCCATTTGCATTTTGCATTACGTTCACGATAGTAAAGGCTGCATTTGTAGGTCTGGTGAGGACAGTTTTATTTACATAGCCTTTTTACCCATCTGTAAAAAGAACTGCCCTCTCCAGACCACAAAATGGCATGCTCAAGGCTGTAGTATAGGACCAGAGCTATTGTTTACCGTAGCGTAGCTATTGTTAGAGGCTGTAAAGGGCTCAGGTTCTCACTGCACTCCATATAAGCCTAAACTAGGGGAAACTTAATCGTATTATCACAGAATTAGCCAGATATAATGTTTTATGAGGTTAGGGGGGGACAATTAATTTTCCCATCTGGACAAAACACAAAAGGCTGTGGCTTTGGTGTTTTGCTTATGCTAGGAATCTTTATCGAATTCAAAGAAAAGCGGGTGAGACCAGATGGAACGGTATAGGGCAGGGGTTTTCAACCTTTTGATACCAGGGCCCACCATTTATTCATTATTTGAGCCACGGACCACCATTTTAGGACATTTTAGCCCCATAGCCCCACAATTCCAGGCTGGTTTTGGAGAAAACAAAACGGTCAAACATACAGATCAAGATGACTCACAAGGGTCCATTTGGTTTCATGTTTGTGCTCGGGACCACCTGGAATCCTCTCAGAGACCACTGGTGGTCCCCGGACCACCTGTTGAAAACTCCCGGTATATGGGGAGTAGGAAAGAGGAGGTCATCAAATCTATGATCCACGAATCATTATGATTTATGATTAACAAATAACATTCTGTTTAGTACCTTAACACACATGCGCATGGTACGTGTTTACACAAGATTACACGCACACTGAGACGGCTGAGACGGATATAGACCTGGCGAAACAAGGATCCACTTTTACACAGCGGTGGGGGGGGGGGGGGGGGGGGGGGGGTCAGACTGACTCATTGTAAACAAGTATATCTCAGGTACAGTACATGGGCATCTATAAATGGCAAGGCGGCACAGTCCAAATCCTCAGTGTTAGTTACACCCAGAGAGGGCAACAAAATGACCAAAAGGGACACTTATTGCGGGCCAATCTCTCACACGACCTGCAGTGAAATGAGCACTGAATATTTTACTGTGTACATAACATGGCTCACAGCTAGGCACACGGTGTGCCCAGCTCTGCTGTGGGCATGGGTGGTGGAAAACCGAAAGTAACTGAAGTACATTTACTCAAGTACAATGCTGTAGTATTTGTGCTTTGCTTGATTTGAAAATGTTAGTCACATCGCCTTTTTTGATCATTATTACAAAACATACGTTAACCAGTAATCACTTTGTTTAGTTTTTCAACCTAGGTTCATGTTTAGACAAAATAAAAGATTAGTGTTAATTGCTTTCTTGTATTATGTGTTTTATTATGTATTATATTTTTATTATTGCAATTTATTTTTAATTGCCGATGCTGTTGATAAGAGATACACTATAGCTCTGATCAACAACGGGCACTCTACCTTCACATTCAGTTGATAACCTGAAGTTTTGTGGCCAAATATAATTTCCTGCGGTTTATTAGGACTATAGTGGGCAATAATAATATTTTAGCCCTGTGCTCAAATGCCCCCACGCCCCCTGCCAAAAACGGCTAAAATTCGCAAAAGCAGCGAATGAAGAAAAATATAACACCCATCTTTTACTTTCTTTAACCAAAAACAAGAACCTTGGTTGAAAAAACAAAATTGTCCTTTTAGCCCTACAGAATGTTGACGATCTACAAGCTCACAACCACAAGCAGCGATGTGATGCATTTTGATTTTGTATATATGCTATTTGCAAAATATTTTGCTATGTATTTGAACACTTGAAACATGCACATTCGGCATAATGAGCCCTTATACTTTTTGCTTTATGCTTACAGTACCTTTTGTACATTTGGCAAGAGTATTTCTAGATTGCCAGTGAACTCACTGACCCGTGGAGGAATTGAGTATTTCTATACTGCAGTATCAATACTTTTACTTGAGTAAGTAAACAGCGAGTGGCTGTTCCTTCACTGGGCACAGGCAGCCAGTACACCCTGCCAGCTCTCTGGGCCATGTGGCACACAGGGACACGGCTGGATGGAGGAAGTGACTACAGCCGTTGGCCCTGGTGACACTGTTTAACCAGCGCAGCATGCCCCTAACTCGGACACATTTAGTCGGTGTCAGCAAGCCCCGCCGGCCCACCGCCGCCCACCCCCCTCCAAATGCCGCTGACTTAACGTGTGTCCTGCGAAGACCTTGTGTTATGCAGGGTGATCCTCAGTTGTCAAGCAGTGGCTCTCGAATATTTGAACCCATTAACAGGGAATACCACTTCCTTTTCGACATTGAAAGTCAATTTCATTTTGTGTAGACTAACAAATGAGCAACAATATGTCTATCTACAACGATATGATGTGAAAGTGAGCGCTACCCCCTCCCCTTTAAGATCTATTAGTAAGTTTCCATATAAGTGTTTCTCAAACATTTTCACATCAAGGACCACCAAAATTATTTGTAATAGACCTTTCGGTAAGCCTCTCCCCAAACTGCTATGGGGGAATCACAGCTAAGCATGTGATAGACAAACCTCTCCACCAATAGCTTTCCTATATGATAAAACATTGTTTTAAAATTTTAAAAATTCATTTAATGTGTAATGTCCATGGTAATTACATTGGAATGAATGAGCCTGGCTGGAAAGTGTCCTAGCCTTGGTTGGACACTGGGGAGAGGGCGGGGCTTACTGAAAGGTCTATTGGCTACAGACTTCCATCTTTAAATTGTTAGTTCCACAGAGCCAAAGAAGCAAAATATTTTAGTTAAAATTATTTTAGAACAGCCTAGTATAAAATCTAAATGACTTGTTAGTTAACATGAAGGACACCACCCAATTTGATATGGCTTTGGCCCCATAAGCCCCCACCTCCCTGTTTCAAAATCATTTTTGCACAGGGCTGTTCGTTCATCAGAATGTTTCATAAGAATATCAGATCTACGGACTCACACCTTGTGCGACGTGTGACTGTAGATCGGCTCTTTTTCTCATTTCGCTGAAGACAACGGGGAGGATCACCCTCAAAAGGATAAAAATATCACATGGAAATGGAAATTACACCTGAATAAACGTGTACACAGGATATGCGCTCGCAAGGGGCCCTCTGGTATAATTTGAAAGCACTATGCCGGAATATTATTGATGGCAGTTGTAGTTGCCATGGGCCACAGTGCCATGATTACATTCACATTATGCAGTGACCTTGGAATACAATTAGCAGGGGGAGGGGCACTGTGGCTCCGGAGGTAGGCTGTGATCCAAAAGTCTAATTCCATCTTGGAATCCCAAAGGTTCCAGGGAAGATTCCCGGCTCTCTCTCGCCAAGTGTCGGAAGTATTCTGAAGCAAGACGCTAAACCTCTTAGCCACGTTGGACAGAGGGAAAGTCTCAGGGAAAGTGTCAAAGAAGTGGGACTGAGCCTTGTATTTCGATAAACAATAACTGTAGGAGGGGAGTGTTCTCCACTGAATTACTGGGGAGGATGGGGAGGGGGTCTTGTTTCCATTCAGGTCTTGTGTTGAGTTCAAATCATCAAAAGTGGTAAAAAACAACAGTTCAAATTGTCGTAAGAGGTAAAATACCATTCCCTTTCCCTTTGGCATGCTGAAAGGTGGATTTTCAGGCCTGATTTAAAGGATGCCAGGGATTTACTCTGTTTGAGAGAGGGAGTCAGGGCATTCCACACTTGAGTGGCAGTGCTGCTGAAGGAGAATTTGGCTGTGAGAGTAACTACCCTTTTTTGAGGTAGTTTGTCAGGTGTGTGGGCGCAGAGGGCAAAGCTGCTTTTACAATTTTAAGTTGCTAAACTCTGTTTTCTAGCCCGTGCCACCCTAGGCTATCAAAATGGGTTAGAAAGAAGAGATGTGTCATGGGGCCCAAACCAAGGAGTAGTGGAATTAGTTCATTTTGTAAGGTTTGGAGCTTGGCCTTTAGTGTCATAGAGATGTTTGAGAACCAAGAGGTCCAAGCACAGTCGAAGTAGGGCTGAGTTAGGGCATCCGCTAGCTAGAGTCTTGAGCGCACTTTTGTTGGCAAAAGACTAAATTCTGCTAAAGCGCCTCCCATTCTGGTCAAGTACTGGAGAACACACAAGACTCTGAACGATCCAGAGTTTCTTGTTTGTCTTGAACATTAATCCCTAATTAGACATAGATGCAAGTGTCTGTCATCGACCGGACATGTATGCCTCTTCGCCCGCCCGGCCGATCTACAAAGACCTGTGACGCATCGCGTTTTCCGCCGCGTTGTGGACTTGTGGATGGGTTAATGTTATGTCAGGCGCACCGTACGGTGCAGGTATAAACCTAGGCTTAATTTCCTTGGCTGCGTTTATGGCCTGTCGGCTCCATCTTCCAGATAACTATACGGAGGGCATCGTCGTCTGAGGCAACCCTTATCACCCCATCGATGCCTCCCATGCCTGGCGCCAGCCAGCCAGCGCGGAGAGAGACCAGTTCTAAAACGCTGCATTAATTCACTGCCTCATCTCTCTCTCTCTCTCTCTCTCTCTCTCTCTCTCTCCGCTGTGCCCGGGGCTTCACTCACCTGCCACACCACGGTTCCGCCGGTAACCCTGGCAACGGCGGCCCGGCGATGTCTGTTCCCCTTCCTCCTCCAGAGAGGAGGGCAGTGGTGGAATGATTGTGTGTGTGTGTGTGTGTGTGTGTGTGTGTGTGTGTGTGTGTGTGTGTGTGTGTGTGTGTGTGTGTGTGTGTGTGTGTGTGTGTGTGTGTGTGTGTGTGTGTGTGTGTGTGTGTGTGTGTGTGTGTGTGTGTGTGTGTGTTGTGTATATATATATATATATACTGTATATACAGTATATGTATATATTAGGGATGGGATGATATTGGTACCTCACGGTACGATATAGGTGGCGTTATTAGGCTTTTTATAATGAATATATCACAATATTTGATATATTACGATATTTGTGATATATCAAAACAAACAAAAAACGATTAGAACTTACTAATGTATATCCTCATTAATATCCTTATTAATCTTAGCTTTTATTTGTCTCTACTGATTCTCAAGCCGGGCTTTTTGTTTTTATCTCTAGCAGCTATAGAGGTCATTTAACATTTTAGTTCTGCAACCCGTTTTTCATCTCGGAATTAACCCTGTTGTGGATTAGGTATGGAGTACCTACTGTGGAGTAGGTATTCAAATGTTTTCAAATGAAATGTTTAAACATGTTTAACAAACGGCATATTTACAAGCTCATAATGTCTTAAAAATGTTAGATTTTTAAGCTGCTGCAATTACATTTTGCATTAATAGTCAAACAAACAACATTTTGCATCTGAGATATAGGCGTTTGTCGAAAAAGAAAAGTGTAAAGGCACCTCTTGAGTTGTAGTGGGTTTGTTTCCAGTCCACCAGTGGAGGATGGGAGTGGATGGATGGGAGAGGAGAGTGTAGAGCGTTAGATTGACCTGTCACACCCCATCTCCCTCCTAATACATTTATGCAGCCTCTCGGCCAATCATGGCATTTCCGCAGCCAATTAAGATGAAATGGGAGTTAAAAGGGGAAGGGTGATGGAGGTGCACGCCGGATAAATGGCTACGCTCGCACGTCAGATAGAAATGCGCTGCTGCAGGTGGAGTGTTTCCTAATGCCGCCCACCCACCCCCCCCATATGGATGCACACACTACTAGCCTATAACCTTCACCTTGGCCCAAGATCAATCTCTCGATCCGCAACGCTTCCCTCGCGGTCTATAAACCACCTTGATCCTGAAAGAAGATAAGCTAACAAAATGGCGTGTATGTACTCTGTATACTGCCTGCCCCGTCCTTCCCTCACGCAGATGATTCTCATGTTTACATGTCCAGGTTTTTAAGGTTTGATATTGGCAGGAACATGGTCTCTATTTCAAATTGGCTTTTCTTTTTATCACATAACAGTAGTGGCCATAGCTGATTTGATCACTTGTTTAATTTCACTATTTTATGCATTAAAACGGAGAAAGCACTTAGTAGGCTGCATGTTATGTCTTCTTGTATTTTGTATATTGTGATATTATGATACGGCAAAAGTGTTTTGTCTTTTTATTTAAGGCGTATTTGGTGCAGTGTCCACCGAGAAGAGAACGCCTTAATGCATCCATAATAATGCATGCATAATAATGCATGCATAATAATGGCAAAGATGCACTCACGCGCTCCTCTTCTGAGTGCATCACGAGTGTCGCAATTCAGATTTAATTACACGCTGCTCTTGCAGCCACATCTTAAAGAAAGCAGCGAGGCCATTTGCAGGTGTACAGTACCATTGCATTCTGTCAGCTCGCGGCTCGGCGGCTACATGCGGGACCGTGGCCAGCTCTTGTCACGACCGTGCGGTTACACTTTTTCACAAGTAGATGAATGTGAGAGGAAGGTGAGGGCGCGGCCCCAGGGGCTGTCTCTGTGCCAGTCCCCCTGGGGGAGGCAGACAGGCAGCCAAACTGGAAATCACTGTCACGCGCCTGGGCTAGCCGGGGCACGTTGTCACCATGCCCCCGAACGCTGTACCCCCTCCCTGCATGCCATGGCGACCCCGCACAAACAGGGCAGAGAGTCTGATATAAAGCACATCGAACCAGGGCCGTTTTTGCCATTCGACAGACTAGGCAGTTGTCTAGGGCGTCATGAGGGGCGGGGGGTGTGGGGTACCATCAGACATGCTTTAAAAGGATCCACAGGCTAATAAGCCTCATATGGATAAATACATTATACTTGCCCGCTATAACTAGAATTGAACATTTAAAAGACATAATACAGTATGTATTGGTAAGGGGGGGCTCCGGGGAAAATCTTGCCTGGGGGCTCCAAATTGATTCACCACTGCATCGAACGCTTCTTGTCCGCCCAGATTGCGGCCCAAATATCTGCTGGCACGCGCCTGTATTTGTTTGTGTGTTTGTGTGCGTGCGTGGGTGTACTTGTGAGGGCTGCGTGAAACCTCATCATAATGAGATTGCGTGCTGATTTCTTTCCACTGGGATTTTCTCCACTATGAGGCAACCCAGCGATGAAGAACCAGTTATTAGGCGTTCCTCGCTTCATGGGAGATGACATGTAGTTCCTCCTCGTCAAGCTGCTAATTCTGTGCTAGACCAAGAGGGAATGCATTTTATGTTCATCATGCCGCGCCACAAGCCCACAGACATTGTTATTTCATGGCCGTCGGCCACAATACTAATGCAATACAGCGTTACTTTAACCTCAGATTCTGGGCTTGCTGTGTCATAAAGAAATGTGAGAAGTGGATAGACTGGCTCAAGGGGGCACGGACAGTTAAAAAAAATAACAAATATAGTGCAGAAGGTTAATTAATCTATCATCAGTATTATACCGGTAATGATTCAAATAACAAGTGGTGATTGAGGCTCAAACCTTTAGAAATAAGCCTGAGGTAAATATACAATATGATATTAAAGACTGATATTAAAGAGTATATTATTTACTCTTTAAAGCATCTTTAATAAAAGGCAGTGAGAATTTTAGCTGCTTTTAGTGATCAAAATAACCAAGTTTAAGCATGCCATCTGCAGTGACATTTTCTTGTTTTTCACAATCTGAACGAGTGAATAATGAATAGTACAGGTTCAGATTTAGAGTGAACTGTTGCGGAATGTCATGTGTTCATGTGCAATTATAGTTATAGACACCCAAGTCGTCCCTGTCTTTTAAGTATGATTCAAACAGAAAGTAACAGAAAGTTCCACCCCGGGAAGCAACCTGTTTGAAGTTATCTGTTGGCGATGTGTAGGAGATCTGAGGCCATCATGTATGCAATTTCAAAAGCCGCCGGCAGAATATCAGGCAGAGAAAGGAGTCGAGGGGGAGGATTTTGGTTGTTTTGTGATGTCCTCCCAAGCTGTCATGATGATCAAATAATTGCATCATGGTATTCCAATTATTTTTGAGTGGGATCATATTTAGAGCCCGATATGTTATTCGTCAGTGAAGATGGAGGCACATTCATTGCAGGCTCTAGAGGATAAACGTTCAGAGGTTACTGAGACAGCAGGGTTTATTGTCTCAAACAAAGCATGTGCATAATTCTTGGTTTTGGCAGTGATGTCTGGAGAACAGGGGTTTTCAACAGGTGGTTTGGGGACCACCAGTGGTCCCTGAGAGGATTCCAGGTGGTCCCCAGCGTAAATGATGGAAAGTTTGTTAACCAGGTGTAACTCTTTGAGAGCAAAAATATTCATCATCATCTGAATTAGCCCAAGTCTACACAACTAGAGAATGTAGAAGATTAATGGTCATTTTGATCTGTATGTTTGATTGTTTTGTTTCCCAAATCCAGCCTGGTACTGTGGACAAAAGCAAAACCAACTTTAGTTTTGGGGTCTGTGGGACTAAAATATCATCAAATGGTGGTCCATGGCTTAAATTCTGATGAAAACCACTGCCCTAGAAGAAAGGACCACCTTGCATTATAACCAGGTGCACTTTTCAATAATGATGTCCACATTAAACCGGTAAAACAAACATGCCTGCAGCGAGTAAGGTTGGCACAACTAAAAAACTAATTAGAACTAAACTGAAAATTTAAAACATAAAAGGAAATAGAAACTAATGAAGATTTTCAAAACCATAATAGCCTTGGTTGCGACAGAACAGCTGTCCTATAATTGGGGAGGACTTTTTTCAGCGTGCGTGTGCATGTGTGTGTGCGCGTCAGTCACCCACTCAAGGTCCCTCTATCACAATATTTAATTACAGGATTAATTAGCCTTGGATTGTCCAGTGGACCCAAAAATCTGTGTCGTAAAAACACAATCCATAGCTACCCCTATTAACATCCTACACCTGTTCTCTGTGTCTGCTTGTCCGTCACCGTCCACAGGCTCTGGGAGAAGGTGGACGAGGATTTAACTCACTCTCCTGAGGACAGAGACGGCACACAGCAGAAAGTACCGCAATTTCCGGATTATAAGCCGCACCTGAATATAAGCCGCACCAGCTAAATTTGGGGCAAAATACTGATTTTTCCTTGTATAAACCGCACCTGACAAAATGAACATGACTTATGACTTATTAATTAAGTGGTGCTAATTTAGATGGTGAATATCATAACTCTTGAGAGTGTAAACATGAAACCAAATGGACCCTAGCGGGTCCATTTGGTTTTGTTTTTACGCTCTCAAAGAGTTAAATCTGGTTAACCAACTTTCTATCATTTAGTCTGCGGAGCCCCCCTGGAACCTGGAAAATCCATAGATTGGCCACACGTTGTATAAGCCGCAGGGTCAAAAGCATGTGAAAAAAGTAGCGGCTTATAGTCCGGAAATGACTGTAGGCTACCTTCACTCAGGCACTGTTAGTATTCATTTTGACGTACTTTTACTTTATTACTTGTGTAAGCGGAGCGGGTGCAAGTGTGCACAGCGTTCGGTTCTCGGTGTTAGTGTTTGTGTTTGGTTGGTGGTAGTTGGTTCCTTGAGGTTCTCCGGTTCTCCGATTGGCTGGTTCAGGTGATGACGTAATGATGTGAGTAAGAGACCTTTATAACTAAAGGCGTGAGTATTAGCCTGCACCGCTCACGCACGAGTAGGCCATAGCCATACTGTCTCGTTCAAAGGCTCTAGTTGTCTCCACCGTAAGGTGGTGACAGTGTTTCGCCCCCTGTCTGTCCGTCCGTCACACGTCCCTCTGTGCACACATCCCTCTGTGCACGCGTCCGTCCGTCCACACGCCTGTTACGTCACCCGCATGGTGACGTAACAGCATGGTGGTGATCCTTCTGTCCATTCACACGTCTTGTGCACGCGTTTGTCTGTCCACACACCTGTTACGTCACCCACAGGGGTGAAACATAGTCACCAGCAGTGACTGGAGGACAGTGGCTGGAGCAGTGCTGGAGACCTGTGCCCCGAAAATTGTTCTGGTTGGAAAAATGATACTGGCTGCCTGGGTAACTGAAAGGTCGCCGGTTCGACCCCCTCGGCCTTCTTCCAGTCTACACGCTGAAGTGCCACTGAGTGCCACTAAGCACTGCTTGACCCTGTGCCCTAATCTGAGGCATACAAGCGTCCGTCTGCTAGGTAAAGGTCTGTTACACACCGGAAGAGTTCATCTTGTGTGCCTAAATTGAACTAGTGCTTGTGTCGTGAGTACCTTCGCAGAGAGAGTGTGATTAAGTGGGCGATAACGCCATGTAATTATCGTTCAAAACTAGGTCGTTTCGTTTCTTTTTTCAGGGTGAATAAAATGTGCGAATGAGGCGTCACGATATTAATAGGTTGATGTGAGATGAAAAATGCATTTTTGGGATCGTTTATTCGCCATGCTCCCAGCGTGCAAAGAACTTAAATGCAGAAAAGTCATTTTCCCTCCCACGGTGAGAAATATTACCTTCCCTTTCCCCGGTGAATAATTTGGTAGGCTAGATATTTTCTGTTCGCCCTTTGAAGCATGTGTGTGTGGGTGTGTGTGTGTGTGTGTGTGTGGGGGGGTGCTATGGCGAATGAGTTCTGACCAATAGTAATAGTCGCAACCCATAGCCTATCAATCGTGACGGATGGCTATCTGTCGCGCCCCGTTCTTCACCAGTCACTACTAAACCTAACCCTAACCCTAAACATAACATCAGTAAGACCTATGCCTAAAACTAACCTTAAGGCATAGGATACCTGCCACGACGGATAGGGTACTTGCCACGACCAACGGATATCTGCCGCGACCGAAAACGGTTGCCGGATTTGCCGGTCATCTTCATCAATTTCAGCCACGACTCTTTTAATATCAGCCGCGGCTGTCTGCCTTGATTTCGCCCTTCCTGCCAATATGTGCCCAAATACTGTATATACTAGATACAACGATGATAAATGGGCATTGTGACCACTTTAGACCTGTAAATACATTAACGTTAGAAAATTGACAATTTGTCAACAATTATAAACTAGTCTCTTGTTTATAATTGTGGACAAAATTGTCAATATATTCAAAGGTTAGTTGACGGCCCCTTTTTGTTACAGTTTTAATCGATGGAATCAGTATTGCTGCATTGGTTCTATTCCCGCTAGGGGCGCTGCTGTGGGTGGCGGCGTGTCTGCTCCTCCGCGTCATCAGTGCCCATACCCGAGGCAGGGTTGGCGAAAGGGCCTTTTTGTGTGGAGTTTGCATGTTCTCCCCATGTCCCCTAGGGTAGATACCCTCACAAAAACATGCTGTAATCCTGGGCTCTAAACTACCTCCCCGGGCCAGCCGGGGCGCCTGATGGAGAGGACTGGAACTGGTTGGAATAACGTGTTCCTTCCACACGCTACGTCCAACCAGGGAAACTCCCCCCTGTCAGATGAAAGGAAGGCAGCTTGGACTCCTCATGCATTGAAGGAAGCATGAGGCAAGTCCGCTGCCTCCCCAAGTTGGGGAAGGTTGTGTAGAGCCCAGGATCACATTAGGAATTGGCACTGGGTGAAAAAAATGGGTTATAAAAATCGTGGGATAAAAATATATTTAAAAAAAAAGCATTGCTGCATGCGTGTGTGCGTGTGCACTTGACTGTGTCGTTGGGAACAGAAAAGCCAGGCGTTGACATGGTCTATGGAGCAGCTCGATGCCAAACAGAGCTAATAAAGGTTATGTCAGCGCGAGTGCACTGCTGCCCTGTGCCTTCTAACTAATCCCCTGCCAGACAGCCTGCATGCTACTCACATTCTACTCATATCCTCCACTTCTCTCCCAATAGGCAGGGCAATATTTCTGTCCACATAATACCGCATGTTCGATATTGGACTGGACTCGCTCAAGTGGTGTGGCTACGAACCCTAAGGTTTAAAATCAATCCACTCAG
The DNA here is from genome assembly GCA_039105355.1 of Benthosema pterotum. Taxonomy (NCBI): domain Eukaryota; kingdom Metazoa; phylum Chordata; class Actinopteri; order Myctophiformes; family Myctophidae; genus Benthosema; species Benthosema pterotum. The sequence continues at coordinate 28,205,972 of CM076987.1, read as the reverse complement.
TCGCTACATTATTGCAACGCTTTCAATGTTTTTTTTTTCATTGCTGTGTTTGATTCTTCACATGGTTGGCTTTTTGCGTTCATTCAAGGTCTTAGAGACCTTTTGTTTCAATATTTCAATTATTTAAAGTGGCCAGAATATAGCATAGTGGCCATATTGGAACGAAACTAGTCCTCTTCCTCTTATGCCAATAGACCTTTAGGTAAGCCCCTCTTGTACCACCCTAGGACACTTTCCAGCCAGGCTCCTTCATTCCAATGTAAATATCATGGACTTTACACATTAAACACTGGTTCATTTTCAGAACCAGACCTTCAAAATCTCTTCCAAATCCATCAACAACAAGGCATGCCCTATGCAGTGGGAAAATGTGTGTGTGTGGGTGTGTGACTTTTTTTTTAACAATGTTTTATCATATAGTAAAGCTATTAATGGAGGTGTTTGTCTCTCACATTAGTTGTGATTGGACCATAGGAGTTTGGGGAGGGGCTTAGCCTGGCTTACTGAAAGTCTCTGTACCACAATGGTTCTCAAACCTTTTTGTTTTATTTCAAGGACCCCCGCAACACCCATTTGGAACCCCCTCAAGGAACATTTGCCTCTATGCTGTACTTGGAGCATATTCCATGGGAATAGGGCCACGGGCGGCTAGGACAGGACAGTTCACAGTAAAATCCTGAGTGTTAGTTTGCGTCACTTACACGTCCACTCAGGGTCCAATTTGGATTTTACTCTGAGACTAATTAACACTAAGGACTTCAAGGTGTAATGTATATATGCAGTCAGCAGTGAATGTCCTGTGAGTGTGTCCGTGTGTGAGCGTGCATGCGCGTGCACGCACAAATGTGTGTGCATGTGCACACACAAATGTGTGTGCATGTGCACACACAAATGCGTGTGCATGTGCGCAAAAAAGCAAACACAGTGTGACATGATTAAACACATTAATCAAGCAACAAATGTGGAAGGTGGATGCCATGATTGCATGCCACTGTCAGAAATGCTGACATGACATGTTCATGTGTCACTATATGTCACACTATAGGACACTATGGGGGGGAGAGAGGGAGCGCACGTGTGCGCGCATGCATGAGCGATGCTTAGCAAGAGATAAATGCTACGCATAGACAGACAGACATGCATGCTTAAATGTACGTAGGTAACGGAGAAGTACGGAGAAGACACATACTGTATAGTTAAACACTTATTTTATGTAAATGTGTCCCTATGATACAATATGTGGCACGGGGAAAACTTAAGAGAATAGCAGTTTTTCCATCATGATCAATTGATTACAACTTTATACGTTTTCCCACTTGAATCCCTATTCTGGGGGACCATTGACCATACATATCAGATCAACAAGCTCACTACGCGAACGCTGTGATGTTGTGAGCATGTATTGAGCAGTTTTTTGTTGTGGAAGTTTGCCTTGATATTGATGTTTAAAGGGGTACTCCACTTTCAAAAAAACTTCTGGTCATTTTATGGTTCAGCCTCATGTGAACACACCAGACAGTTTATAAGTTACTCCTTTCAGTATTTAGATATTTGATGTTCATTAATCTGCCGGAACGTCCTTCCTATACAAACCCATTATAACTTAAAACTCCATTTTAACCATGACCATGATTATTCGAAAACAACCCGTCTTCCACGGCCCTCTCACGTATTAGGAGGACAATAGTCACCAGAAAAAAGATGGTGACTGTAAACCATAAAATGACCAAAAGTTTTTTTGAAAGTGAAATACCCCTTTAAGTGGTTAAACTAAAGTGATACTTGTGACATATTGTGTGGTTGCTTAGAACAGTGGTTTTCAACCGGTGGTCCGGGGAATCCTTTAGAGGGTTCCAGGCGGTCTCCAGGCTAAATAATGGAAAAGTGGTTAACCAAATGTAACTCTTTGAGATCGTAAACAAGAAACCAAATGGACCCTTGAGTGTCCATTTGGTTTCATGTTTACACTCTCAGGGGTTAAAATATTCATCACATGAATTAGCACAAAGTCTGTATATGTTCCCAAATCCAGCCTAGAATTGTGGACAAATAAATCTTTCGTTTTGAGGTATAAAATGTCCTCAAATGGTGGTCCGTGGCTAAAATGCTGAATAAACAGTAGGCCCTGGTATCAAAAAGGTTGAAAACCCCTGGCTTAGAAGCATTGTTGTAAAAGAGAAAGATCTATAGCATCCCATGGTAGAGAGGTGAGAAGTCACCATTAAAGAGAATGATAGATGAAAGCCAGACATCGAATACGAGCAAAGACCACAAACGGCATTGAAGCTGGTAAAAAGTAAAAAATGCGCCTATGGGGGTCTATGGGAAGGCTCCACTGCACCACACAAGCTATTATTGAACAGTAGAGGTCCAAAGATTTATGCAAACGGAGAGACAAGTCTCTCTCCCATCCTTACCAGTTTTTTTCATCGTCCTTTGCATGCACTTTTCATAATTACAGCCGGACAAAAGCCCCGCAATACGTATAAACCTTCTTGTTTCTTGGGGGGAGGTGGGTTAATAGTTTATATAGCGGTCATATTGGAAGAGGAGGCGTTTCTGCTTCCCACTCCCCACACAATGGCTTCTCCAGAGTGGTTTGATTGGGGTCACACCGCTAGGGGTAATTGCAGTAATTGCATTCGACTCACAGAGCCCTCCCTCTGCGACACTGAGGCTCTCTAGAGGAAGGTGAGTGGGTGGAACCTTGACACCATGCAGTGGAAACAGTCAAAGAACACGACAAACATCTCTTAACACCCACCGGTCATGGAGAGAGGACACAAACAGAGAGGGACAAAAACATGATTTATATGGCGGCGCCACGTTTATCATAATGGTAGTTAAAGTCGCCAGGGGTATAGCCCTCAAGGTTTAACCGTTTAACCCAGTGGTTTTCAAGCCTTTTCATACCAGGGCCCACTATTTATACAGAATTTGCCCAATTTAGCCTCACAAGACCTCAAAACTAAAGATTTCTTTTACTTTTGTCCACAATAGCAGCATGGATTTTGGAGAAAACGTACTGATCAAAATGACCATCAGTCTTCTACAGTCTTCTACATTCTCTAGTTAACTTGAGCTGATTCAGATGGTGAATATTTCAACTCTTGAGTGTAAAAATGAAACAAAATGGACCCTTGCGGATCCATTTGGTTTCATTTTTGCACTCTCAAAGAGTTTCATATGGTTAACCAACTTTCCATCATTTAACCTGGGGATCACCTGGAATCAAGTTGAACCAGAATCCTCTGGTTGAAAACCACTGATTTAACCAATTAAAACCACAGTTCTCAACCTTTTCGGGAGGCTGCACTCGGAAATCTCAAATCACCCGCATGCTAGTCTCCCTGCGAGTGTGCTTTGACGATCGATTACAATGAATTTGTGGAGATGTTTCTGTCCCAGGCAATCACCTTTTTGTAGGTCAGTAATCAATCAAATCCAAGTGCAAAGGCAAAAACCTCAATCACACAAAAACAGCACAATTAACAGCAGATGGGGACATTAGTTCATTTTGGACCTGTGCTCGTACAGCTGTTCTTAAAACAGGGGAGCGTTTTGTTAAACTGGTACAAAATTGTAATCCCACACAGGAACCTATTGTGTTAATGTAGATAAAGTGGCAGCCAGGACAAATATGATCATTTTAAATGGGTGCGAAGTGAACCCAATCGGTGGAGGTCACCCTGAGGCAGCACATGGATGAATATGAAGTAGCTGAGCAGTAGTGGTGTAGCCAGGCCCGGATGTAACATTTCCCAGTTGGGGGGAATGCGAAAATGGTATGAGGGCGGCTACAAAATCTTTTAGTTCTGTGACCCACATGATTTATATCGTGTACAGGACTTATATTTTTGAAGTTGCAACAGGCACGCAGCATGCATAAAGCTAAAGGTCTGACTCAGAGATTTTTCTGTTTGGAATGAAGAAACGGTGTTTGGTTTAGTGGTGCAACAGTTAGTTACTAGCGTAATGTTTCAAATCAATTTAAATATTTGCAGTTTAATTTGAAATATCTTTTGAAATTTGGGTTGTTTTCCATGCCGTCATGTTTGGTGTGGCAATCAGGGCATTTAGGGGGGCACCCCCCCCCATGCCCATACTTAGATCCGGACCTGGGAGTAACTATAAGTGCAGTACATTTACTCAAGATACTGCTACATCTCGGATATTGTAACACTTAATTATTTGCAGTATTTCCACTTCACTTTTATAAAAACAAGTGTTTTGCAATTATTAAGTTATGGTTGGAAGCAGAGGAAAATGAGGTTATTGTAGGATTGGAGGGGAAGGTGAGTTAGAATCTAGACATGATAGCTATTGTTGTCGCAGCGATAACTGAATGCATTAGAGTGGCTGACTGGGAAGTCAAAGGTCCCAGGTTTGATTCCACGCCCTCAGGAAGTGTCGAAGTGTCAAACTAAGCAAGGCACTTAACCTCAACTGCTCCCCGAGCGCTTTACACAAACGCCTACACACTTCTCCAGGGATGGGTAAAATGTTATTGTTGTTATGGAACAACATTTTGGCCTATATCGATATTAGCAGTATTAGCATATTCTTTCGGTCATGACCTTAGCTGGGAGTATAACCAAAGATTGCTCCGTATTCCTTGGGGGGCGCCATTTTACAGGAGATTTTCCCTGGAGCCCCTTGCCTAGGGCTCCAAATGGCTTAGAAACGCCACTGAGACCGAGAGCTCTCTTTTCGTCACAACAGCGACTGCAACAACCAACCCGCCGATCTGATTCCATTTCACGTTTTCAAATAAAATGCAACACAGCTTATAGATAGCTTATAGATATGAGATTATAGTTTTCAAATGGCCAATATAGTACTGTATACGGTGTATATATAGGCCTGAATGAAGTTTATGGTTCATGTACATGTCAAAATCGACAAAGTAGCAGTAGTAAAGTAAAGCAGTAGTAAAGTTTTCAACTAAATGCAGCAGAGTAAATAAAAGTACAATATTTGGATCCCAGATACTCCGGTAAAGAAATATACAAATGCCTCAAACGTGTACTCAAGTGCAGTGCTAAATATAAGTACATATACTGCTCAAATACTTTACACCACTGGTAAATGCGGATTAAAAGGTGAGAATGCGAGGCACTTTGCTGCTGCTCTGATCTGTAGGGGCGAAAACATGGCCTGGCTTTAAGTCCGAAAGAGACCCCCCCCAGCTGCTGCCAGGGGTCCGGTGTCCAGTGTCCGTATCGGGCCGAGGTGTCTCCGCTCCACCCTGCATGCGCTAACTTTCTCTCATGACCTGGTGAACAGCAGCCGACATGCATCATAGGGGGGGCCCCAGTTAGCTGGGATCAAAGGTCATGGGCCTCCCCTGCTTATCCATAGCAACCAGGCAACGGTCGGACAAACAAACGCCCAGGGGGGTGGTGGAGGCAGCGATCGCTGCTAGTGCTATCAGGCCCGGATGTAACATTTCCCAATTGGGGGGGCAGGCGAAAATGGCATGAGGGCGGCTTCATTGGCGAAGCGACGAGCAATGAAGCCGCACCCATAGCATTTTCAGTTAATGTCTTTAGTTCTGTGACCAACAAGATTTATATCTTGGACAAGACTTACTGTCGTACGGCACGCAGCATGCATAAAGCTAAAGCCCCTGACACACCAAGCCGACGTCGCCCGACGTCGGCCAACTGCTGTGTCGCCTTGCGTCGCCCGTGTCGGGCCAGGTCGGGCTCCTTGGACACACCGCAAAGACGACACACGACGGTCAACTAGCCATATACGTTCTGCGCATGCGTGCTGCTTGTGGAAGAAGAAGAAAAGAGGAGGCGAAAGATAAGAAGAAACCCAAGATCACCTCTAAACATCGTGTGTGGGGCATATAATAGTAGTCGCACCAACCCCCAGGTGTCTGCTGTTAAGACGCTGTGAATAAATGAGTTGATGTGTTATAATGACTAGGACCTTACCCGTTTAATATGTGAAGTCCAAATCATGCGAAGCGTGGGTAATGTGTGTGCAATATCAGTCACCAGAAAAAAGATGGGTTGTTTTGGAATAATCTGTCATGGTTAAAATGGAGTTTTAAGTTATAATGGGTTTGGGTCCGACAGACTAATGAACATCAAATATCTAAATACTGAAAGGAGTAACTTATAAACTGTCTGGTGTGTTCACATGAGGCTGAGTAGACCATAAAATGACCAAAAGTTTTTTTGAAGGTGGAGTACCCCTTTAACTTCTTTGTGGCATGATGTGCGATGTGAGTTACAGTACATCTGGTTAACCAACTTTCCATCATTTAGCCTGGGGACCTTTTGGAATGCTCTCAGGGACCACTGGTGGTCCCTAGATCACTGGTTGAAAACCACGGTGTTAGTGTAGAGTCGACACGTGCGCGCGCGCACACACACACACACACACACACACACACACACACACACACACACACACACACACACACACACACACACACACACACACGCATAGAAAAAAAGAAACGATGATGGCCATGATGGCGAACTGCCTGTACATGTCTATGGAGTTGTCGCAACTCTGTCTACTGTCTGTAACACTCTGGCCGTTCAAGGGCATGCAGAGTCAACGTTGCGACATCAATGGCATGTAGAGTCACAGTTGCGACATTGGGGGGTCAGAAACTGAGCGCTCGAGCGCTGTTCGTGCAGCCTGAATAGGCTACGTCCTACTGCTCCTCAAACACCGTGGCGAGTAGGCTAAAGCAGCCGACACGCCGCGAGTCGAGGTTATGTTTTATTTTCTTCATTGACGGAGCAGCAGAGCAGGCAATGCAAGGCGTTGAGGGAGGGTCGGCGATTCGTTGTAGTCATTGTGCTCGAGGAAATGCGAGGCTGCATGGAGGATCGGCCATTCGTTGTATGTCTCACTCGTGTCTATGCGAGAGTCAGCGCTGTTATAATCATGGTGGATTCTATCGTTATATTCTATTTTGGTGTCGAACGTCGCAACACTTAGGGGAAGATCGAGCGTGCCGCGGTGGGTGGAAAAGGGTTTGAGAGAGAGAGATGGGCCGGGCTGTGTGCCATGATGGCGAACTGCCTGTACATGTCTATGGAGTTGTCGCAACTCTGTCTACTGTCTGTAACACTCTGGCCGTTCAAGGGCATGCAGAGTCAACGTTGCGACATCAATGGCATGTAGAGTAATACGTGCGACATTGCGGGGTCAGAAACTGAGCGCTCGAGCGCTGTTCGTGCAGCCTGAATAGGGACAGACGCGTAGTCGAACATACAGTTTATTATTAGACAACACAACACGTGTGTGATAGGCATTGTTCGAAAAAGAGTGAAATACGATCGTGTTTGCACTTTGCAGTGGGTAGTGTAGTGTTGGAATATGGACATTGGGCAGCAGCGGCAGAGGCTGGATGTTTCTAAGTGGATGATGGTAGCTTTGACTGCTAGCAGGGTGTAACATGGACATTAGGCAGCAGCGGCAGAGGCTGGATGTGGCTAAGTGGATGATGGTAGCTTTGGCTGCTAGCAGCGTCCTGCTGCTCCCATAGAAAACACCGTGTCGAGTAGGCTAAAGCAGCCGACACGCCGCGAGTCGAGGTTATGTTTTATTTTCTTCATTGACGGAGCAGCAGAGCAGGCAATGCAAGGCGTTGAGGGAGGGTCGGCGATTCGTTGTAGTCGTTGTGCTCGCGTCTCACTCGTCTCCATGCGCAATGATAATTCCATGTTGGGTCGGTGTGACGTGTGTGATAGGGGGCGGGTCGCTTCCCGCATATAAAGCTAATGGGACGCACAAATAAATTCATTATAAATCAACGGTGTGTTAATTTGGCAAAAGGGCTCCGTCGTCAGTCTCTTCATGACATTATGGTGAACGGCTGTGTGAAAACTTACAGCGATGGCTGGAGCCGTCGCGGAGATATTTGTGTTTCAGACATTCGGACAGACAACTCCTTAATTTTAGTATGGATGTGAAAACTTTTTAAACGATCTGGTATCATCTGTGTTGAAACAGAGCCATAGAGTATAGACAGAGTGACAACTCCATCCACTTCATGGGGTAGTCCAATGGCGGCTCTTCTGCTTAGACTTCAATAGAGAATGGGGACAACTCCTGGACCTGAACCATTGGATTCAGGCAACAGCCCAGCGTTAATGATCTTAAATCGCTTTATTTTATATTGTTTTTAGTGATAGTACAACACAAACATGTCAGCGGTACAATAACAACGTTACTGTACCGTTGACATTTTGAAACCTTGCCTAAAATAAGTCTCTATTCAGCTGCATCATATGAACTGCATGAACAGCAGCTCGAGCGCTTAGTTTCTGGCCCCTCAATGTCGCAACTCTTCTACTATGACCAGATGAGTCTAAGCGGGGGGTCCTGCACATGCGCCGTTGTTTTCTCTGTTGGCTGCGTAGTGTACTCTAGGTGGACAAGAGTTGCGACATTGAGGGGTCAGAAACCAAGCGCAAATGAGATAAAGTGACAAACTGTTGGAAATGCATTGTTTCTCAACGAGGGCGGCGCAAATAAGAGCTAATTTAGGAATCTGTTCATCATGGCAACTGTTGTAAGGTATTGTACAGGCTTACTACAAAAATATCATAAAAGCTGTGCCGTTGCTTGAATCCATTGCATAGGCTACTACTTCCAGTCCAGAACGTGTCCCCTTTTGTTGTGCTAATTCAATAGAAGTCTATGTAGAAGAGCCGCCATTGGACTGGCCCCATGAAGTGAATGGTGTTTGCATAACTGTCTATAGCCTATTATAAGGCTTTGATTTCGAGCCGAGGACCCCTTTGACATGTATTAGTTTAAGGACCCCCATTTGTGGCATTTCTATCTCTGAGACCCCATTTTTAACTGTAAAATCGTTGTTAATTAACTCTTGAATGTACAAATGGTCCATTTGATTTCATATGTACACTTAGTTTATACCCTGGCTATTATGTTACAAAGTATAATGTAGCGAGGGACCCCCTGGACGCCTCTGTCTTTGGGAATCCCTGGGCCACAACAAAAAGCAACGGCTTGTTATCTGAACAGCCAATCACAGAGTGAGCTGTTCCGCCGATGGCCGACGCCGATTCGACATGTCAAATCGGCTGAAAAGCTTCCGACGGGGGGGCGACGTGTGGCGACGTGCGGGACACACCGGGGAAACTAGGCCGGCCAACGCCGACCGACGGCCCGACGGCCGACCGTCGGCTTGGTGTGTCAGGGGCTTAAAGGTCTGACTCAGACAGTTCTCTGTTTTGAATGAAGAAATGGTGTTGGTTTAGTGGCGATACAATTGTAGTTAGTTAGTAGTGCTGTTTCAAATAATTTTAAAATTAATCACTTTAATTTGAAATATCTTTGAAATTTGGGTTGTTTTGCATGCCATCGTTTTTGGTGGGGTATTGCCCCCCCATGCCTAGATCCGGCCCTGGCCACTATACGGCGGTTACGGTACGTGAGCTGAAATTACAGCTCTCGTACTGTAACACACACACACACACACACACACACACACACACACACACACACCCCCACACACATACACACACACACACACACCTGCCCCCTCTCTCCATCTCCGTTCTCTGCAGTGTCCCTCGTCTAAAATGCAGATAAGAGTTAAATGAAACGCGGTGGCGGATGACGATCATCCTTCACAAAATGTCACTTCCTTCCTTCCTTCCTTCCTTCCTTCCTTCCCCCATTCCTTCCTTCCTTCCTTCCTTCCTTCCTTCCTTCCTTCCCCCTTAGCATCAGTAATCCATATCATTTCTCCCTGCTTCCTCTCCTCATATTGTCCACTCTGCCTGCGTGTCACCCTGTGGAATAGGCTCTGTGTGCACAGCAACCACACATAGGGGCCTCTTCCTTCACTTATTTCCTTCATATAGTTCTCACCTCCAATATATACTCTGTTCCATTGAGGGTAGCATGGCGGCTCTCAAACACTTTTTTGACCCATTATAGACCTGAATCCAATTCTCAAAACGTACGCCACAATTTGTGTACTCACTGTTGTCTTCAATGTTTGTGTTTACACAACTCATCATTGCAAAAATCATACCCATGTGAAATGAGGGCCGTTTTCATCGTTGTACGTTGTCATGGCGTGAATGGAGACTGTATAAAACAAGTGTTTTATAGGAAACTATAAAACGCCTCGACTAGGCCACCTTTACTGTGTCCAACCAGAACAAAACAAAAACAAACATGTGTGAACTACTGGCACAGAGCCTGTTCAGTGGCTCTTGCATGTGCCACTGCACTGTGCCATGCTTTAGTGTGCCTCCCCTCTCTCACCACATGATCACCAGCACCTCCTCTCTCTGTCGGCTCCGCAGCAGAGAGCTGCCAAGCCACGACATGATT
>CM076987.1:27960625-28190625 GCA_039105355.1 Benthosema pterotum | reverse complement strand
GTACTAACAGAACAATAATCCACATATGAATAGGTTAGCCAGCGTTTTCTGCTATGCTAACGTTGCAAACTTCTGTTAAGCAGGCAGGTGCGTGTGTGCCAGGCCGTGTGTGTGTGTGTGTGTGTGTGTGTGTGTGTGTGTGTGTGTGTGTGTGTGTGTGTGTGTGTGTGTGTGTGTGTGTGTGTGTGTGTGTGTGTGTGTGTGTGTGTGTGTGTGTGTGTGTGTGTGTGTGTGTGTGTGTGTGTGTGTGTGTGTGTGTTGTCGTCTGCAAGGCAGAATCAAGGACTAGTCTAGAGCTATGGATGGACCAGAGCTACTTTTTTGACATTATTCAGCCTCAATAATATTGCATTTTGGTGAGTTTGGGCATCAGCTCTACAAGCTCTGGACATGCCATGCTGCAATCCATACGTGTGCTTGTAGATCAACTATTTTGATAAAAATAGGAAAAAATACCCCTTTTGCCGCAAATTACATTATATATATATATATATATATATATATATATATATATATATATATATATATATATATATATATATATATATATATATATATATATATATATATATATATATATATATAGCTAGCGCATTCTAGCGCATTTTGGAAGTGCATCTAGCTCCTTCTGTTGTCTGGGAGTTGGCAACACTGGTTATGGCTGAAGTACATTATAATCCATCCCTATTCTTTGTTGGCAGCTCCCTCCGCTGTGAGATCTGCTGCCCCATAAATCTCAGGAGCGAATCATCAGCCCCTCAGGAACACTTGGGGGTTGTTGGCTGGAATTGTCCAGGGGAGGCCTGAGGAATTATGAGCTTAGCGGCGCAATTCTCCATACGCGTGGCATCCTCCCAGGTGAGAGATGCTATCCCCCGTTAAACAGGGGTGAACCGTAATGAAGTTTACCTGAGTGTAGCAAATGGCCGCTGACCGCTCCTCACAATCCGTGAAGGCCACATTTGGGGAAAAAAAAGTGCTGACTGTGTCTGTTCCCTAATGTGAGCTGGAGTGGGGAAAGTCAAAGATGACTCTGGCTAAATATAATAATGAATAAAATATCTTAGGTATAGTGACTAGCAGTGTTGGGCTATTTAAATATTCCATCCATCCATCTTCATCCGCTTATCCGAGGTCAGGTCGCGGGGGCAACAGCTCCACTAGAGAGCTCCAGACTTCCCTGTTCCGAGCAACATTAGCGACCTCCTCCTGGGGAATTCCAAAGCGATCCAAGGCCAGAGAGTCAATGTAATCCCTGCATCTGGTCCTTGGTCTGCCCCGGGGTCTCCTCTACGTAGGATGTGCCTCGAGGACCTCCCTAGGGAGACGCTCGAGAGGCATCCTAACCAGATGCCCGAACCACCTCAGCTAGCTCCTTTCCAGGCGAAGGAGCAAAGGCTCTACTCCGAGTCTCTCCTGAGTGGCTGAACTTCTCACCCTAACTCTAAGGGAGATGCCAGCCACCCGCCGGAGAAAACAAATTTCGGCCGTATAAATAGAACAGATTTACAAGCTATCAACAGATAACAACAGAGATGCACTGTAGTTTGTAGACCCTAATCCACTGCAGCATGACGTACAAGAAAGATTTATATATTCACGTAACATTACATGACATACATGCACAAGGTTCTGTGATGTCTCAATGTAATTTAGCAACCACTGGCCTAATGGTTAAGAAAGTAAAGCGAAAGGGCACTCTGGAGGCAACAATTAGACAGCTCAGTGCTGATCTGCCTGCCCTGCACAAAGGATTATAATTATCTCTGGGACAGAGGCAGGCTGATCAAGATGGCTGGCCTTTGCCATTATCGAGGCGGAATTAGCAGTGGCTGGTGCCAGAGAGGAGCTAGAAACAGAGAGAAAGAGAGAGAGAATGAGAGAGCCGAGGCAAAGATGAGTTATGGACAATAATTGGAGAATAAATTATTCATTCCTATGTATGATCTGTATGATCCTAGTCACGCTCTCACCGACACACATGCTTGATTTATAGTTCGCTTGTGAATCGAAAAGAGACGATTTACAAGCTCAGATTTGCAGGCCCCCGATTGGCTGATGGAGTTGTGTCTGTCAGGGCAAACATTCCCTCCCACTTAAAGCTGAATTCCACCCATTTTCAACATTTTTTTCTGAGAGCGTACAAATGCAACCAAATTTGGTTCCATGTGTACGCTGTAATGACATGGTAAAATGTTGAAAATGGGTGGAGTTCCCCTTTAAAGGCTTGTGCGATTAAGTGCCAAGCTCAGTTTAATGTAGCAACAGCCAGCAACATAGAGCCTGGGGGCACGTAGCTAACACTTTTCACACTGAGAGTGCACGCATGACTTACAAGTAGATTAGTGGAATCGGGGGATTTTACTATGCACTAAAACGTGCGATATATATTTAAATTGTGCATCCGATCGGGGATGCAAGACACCGGGTCTGAGTGGGAAAAGGAGATGAAATATGAGTGTATTTATGCCTTGTGGCACGCCAAAGTGTGATTTCAATCACTGTGTGTGTGCATGTGTCTGTTTTTTGTGCATGTGCAGTATGCAACATACAGTAACTAGGCTCTGCACTGGTAGCCTCAGCACCCACACATATGTCAATTTGGCCTTGGATGCGGTCCCAGCGGAGCCCACCCGCCGAGCCTCCTCCAACTGTGCACGTTCTGCCCCCCGTGAGGCTCTTTGTATTCAAGGGACGCATCATCATACATCTCTATAAGAACCCCAGCCATAAAAGAAAGCATGGCAGGTTTTTATTTGCAGCATGTACAAGGCATTCTTTAAATGAGCCCATACGTCACTCTGCACAATTGTACTTTATTATTGCGTGTTGTTAGGGGGGGGGGCGGGGTGCACACACGTGCTTGCAATGTTCCTGACATGAGCTATATTTAACCACTTAAAGCTATACGTAGTTAATGGGAGTCCCCCTGGACTCTATAATAGGGCTCCTCCTGTTTTCGCTGTATGCTAAATGTCTTCGCCGAGAATAGCCATATGAGCACACAGCCAGAGTCCAAGCTGTTATTTTTTGCCTATAATGCTCAGAGCCAGAATATAGGGTCAGTGTGGTCGAGGTTAGGTATGGATTGATTAGGGTTAAACGTGCATGCATATGATATGTGCATGTGTACTATCATCAGTGGTGTGAAGCACGTAAGTGCATATAGACTCGCTCCTAGTAACATATTGTAGTTTTACCCCTACAGCAAACTTGCTTGGATAAGTTATTTGGATTATTACACTCCTACAATACCCACTTCAGCGCTATACTTTTCAGTTCGAAAATAGCCCGTCTTCAAGCTCACAATGCATCGTGATGCATTAAAAAAATGCCAAGTTCTGCAGAATAACTCAGCTTTTGATAATTTAAAGGTATAGTAAGTGATTTTGCTTAATTCAAATATTCTTCTTTTTTGGCTAATTCTCCCTGCTATAGAATGTGGTGAGCACCTGGGGTCAATGATCCCTAGTTTCGGTTTGGGCTTTGGTTTCGTCCAATCAGATGAGAGGAGGCCTTCCTCCAATCAGGATCGAGTGGGCATGGGCCCTGGTGTATATATGCTGTTGGCCTCTTGCACTTCCCCTCACTGTAGAGTGTGTGCATGTGCCCATCTTTCTACCGGGCGTGGGGGGACTGGAGGGTTTTCCAAATCACCCAAACCACTTACTGTACCTTTATGTACATTTCGAAGCCAATTTACTCAAGTAAAGATTTCTAGTATTTCTATATTGTAGGAACCACAACTGTCATGCACAGCACATGCATGTGTGCAGAGCGTAATGTGTTACATGCATGTATGTGCGTGCCAATGAAAGTGTTATGTTGAAGATGTAGGCCCCCCTGTCACCGGACACTCCGGAGACCCCCGCCTGTTCCCCTAACTGTGACTCAACAGTTACGGCCCTACATGCCTATATGGTGTCCCCCTCTTTCTGAATATAGTACACAAGCATCTCCGCCCTTGACAGACTGAATGCTGCATGCCTGCCTGCCTGCCTGCCTGCCTGCCTGCCTGCCTGCCTGCCTGCCTGCCTGCCTGCCTGCCTGCCTGCCTGCCTGCCTGCCTGCCTGCCTGCCTGCCTGCCTGCCTGCCTGCCTGCCTGCCTGCCTGCCAGCCTGCATGCATGCAGTGCGCACATGTAACCATGTATATCTGCAAGCGTGCACAAAAGCATTATGGTATCTGGACATATCGCAATGCAACAATGCTGCGGTACGTTGCGATAGACGTGCATGTACTATGTGTGCTGCATGCGTGCACACGGTTGACAACTGATTTTGCACCATGTGCTTGAGCCCATCAACACAACATGCACGCAACACAAGTGGCGAGAGTGTAAAAATGGACCCATGGCTGCTGCTGGCACGGCCTACGGTCATCTGTGCGCTTTGACATGTTGCCATAGGCTGTTCGTTTAACTCATTAAGTCCTGTGTGAGGCCTTCATGAAAAAACGTATGGAATTGCTATATCACTGCAGGGTGCTGAAACCGTTTCATGCATTTGTCCACTGACCAAAATATTTAGTTCCAGGGCCCTCCAGGACCAATCATTTTGAGTTTGAATGTTTGCTTTAAGACAGGGGTTTTCAACCTTTTTTACTCCAGGGACCACCATTTATTCAGCATTTGAGCCATGGACCACCATTTGATTACATTTTCACACCAAAGACCTAAAATTAAAGAATTCTTTTGGTTTTGTCCACAATTCCACAATTTTGCCAACAAAACCCGCAAGGGTCCATTTGGTTTCATTTTATGTTCTCAAGAGTTACATCTGGTCATCCAACTTAGCTGGGGATCACCTGGAACCCTCTCAAGGACCACTTGTGGAACCCCTGCTTTAAGAGAAGATATTCAAAGATGAACAACGAACAAGCTTGTAGCGCGGCATGAAGGCCTAATATTAGTGTTGTAGTTCTGGAGACATTGTCTCGTCTCGAGCTCTCAGGAACTTTTCTCGTCGTTCTCTTGTTTTTGCCTCGCCCTCAAATTGTCTTGTCTCAGTCTTGCCGCTCTTGCACTTCATTATGTCGTGGTCTTGTCTTGGTCTCACCCTCAATTTGTCTTGCTCTTGTCGCAATCTTGGAGCCAATGTCTCGGGTCTCTTTCGCCACTGAGACCACTTGGGATGACACGATGCCAAGGAAATGTTCTATATCCATTATGAGGACTGAGGAGCCCATTCATAAAGACAGTGGTGCACAGAACTGGGTGGTTGGCGTTCAGCAGTCCACAACTACAGAGAGAATTTAGACATGGATGGAGCACAAAAAATAATGTCTTGGTCTTGACTTGGTCTTGCCTCGTAGGGGTCTTGGTCTCTGTCTTGGCCTCGACTTCTATAGGTCTTGGCCTCAGCCTCGGTCTTGACCCCTCTAGATCTTGGTCTTGTCTTGGTCTCGATTTAGGTGGTTGACTACAACAATACTTATTATAATAGAAAATAACCAACATTTGACCTAAAGCACTGCCTGAGGTTTCTTCTAATATTATTCCTAAATTGAGAAATGCACATTTTGCGCAAGTCCACTTGCAGGAAATGCCCATAAGCCACTGTTAAAGTCACTGTTGAACTGATATGCTTTGCTCCCATGCTTGCGGTTATGTATAGGGTTAGTGATAGGGTTGGTAATTTTGGAACAAATGAGCCTTCGAATTAATGACTAAACTAACTAAATTCATTGTTTTTATACGTTTGACAAATAAACCTGAACCTTAGGGACCTTATTCTTCTTGGAACTACAGTATACTGAAGCTAGGAAACAAGTGAAATGAGCTCACCCCATTAGATGCTGGAGATAGATAGACCTTTATTGATCCAGCGAGGGGAATTCATTCCCCATAGCAGCACTGCAGTGTGAAACTCTACAGACGTGGGTAAAGGGATACATCTACATGGCCTAAGCCAGCGGTTCCTGAGCACTTTGCAGATTGTGAAAAACATCCTTGCGTCTTCAATGAGGGATACAAAGAAAATGGGGGACAGTACAATATCCTTCTTTCAAAATAAAAAACAATGCAGCGGGGACATTTGTCTTTTTGATATTGCTCCCTGTAACAAATGGACATGGAGGTTATCTCCGGTGAGATGCCGGTAGAAATACCTGATTGATGACATTTTGTCTAGACTTATTTTATTATCCTCAATCTTCGTTGAAGACGGAGGGGTCAGTGGTTTTGTGTCATATGATGACATATGATCTTATTTTATTCATAGGATTGTATTTTATTATTCATACGATGTTTGCACCAAGCTCAACACATGCCCAGTTTGCCCACCCATTTTTGGCATGCCATTGTCAAAGATTTGACTGCTTTTTTTTAACATCATCTACTCTGATGTCGCAATGTGTCTGCAGCAAGGGGCTATTCCGACTATTCAGGGAGGTTATAATCCTCCTCGGTTGTGGAAAAGTTTTGGGAAGTCCATGCCCTAGAAACAATGTTTGTCAAGTAGAAAAGGAAGTGAGACTTGACCTTCAGGCAAAGAGAGAGAGAGAGAGCTCTGTCTCCACATACCCGTCTTCTAGTGGAGTGAAATTACAGCTGTTTGTGGAGCTGTGTCATCAAACCCCGTAGTAGAACACCCACGTATATACACTACTAGAGAACAGCCATGCTCAAGCCGTGGGCCGAGGCCCACTAGTGGTCCGTGAGGAAATTGCACAATGTGGACCCCTGAATAATTGCCAGGTTATTCATGATATAGTCTACGGTCGAAAATTATAATAAATGATATCATGGCATATTTTTGTTAAAATCTTCAGTTTTTCGTTGTGACAAAAGGCACTGGGAGACTGTGGCTCAGGAGGTAGAGCAGTGAGCAAGTCGTTCAATGATCCGTTCGAATCCGCGCTCCTCCTCCTGTCTACATGTTGAAGTGTCCTTGAACAAGACACCTAACCCCAAATTGCTTCCGATGTGCTGGTTGTGCCTTGCATTGTTTAGGTATTGTGCCTTGCATTGTTTAGGTATTGTGTTTAGGTATTGTTGTATTCTCTTTAATGTGCATTGATCCAAGCAAATGATTTTCCCTTGTGGATAATAAAGACTAATCTAATCTATTCATCATGGAAACCATACCCATAATAAGGCGGTCTGCCAAGCAGGGAATACTTAATCATGCAACCGAACTGCAGTGTGTGTAACTTCCATGGAACTACCACTACCACATACTCCCTGCAGTTGAATGAATAATAAATGATTCATGTCCAGGGGCAACTGTGGTGAACCCGTGGGCAAAGCCTATTCTTGTGCCTCACGAGTCCTCGACACTAAGCTGTCAGTGATGGTCATATGCCTTTTGTGTAGGCAGTGTTGTTGTTTATATTGAAGAGAGATAGTGCTGCTGTCAGGTAAACAGCATGCATACCTGGGTTTAGCCGCATGTGCTGAGAGAGTGGCAGTGGTACAGAGTTCACAGGAAACATGTGCAAGTTTAATCCACCGCTGATCCATGGACCAACATGCTTTACGCACCGTGCGCATGCGGCACGCCAGGTCCCATCACGGAGACTTAACACGGCCGAGGTCATTCATTTACTGCTACATTGTAGCCATTTAGTTCTCATACAAAGATGCTTGCAAATACTCCATGTTTTATTGGGATAACCCTCCACAACAATGTAAAACCGGAGAGCAACGTTTCTGAACTGCTTTTAGAGGTTGGTGTACAAACATTTTGCGACACATGTTATGTTACACAATGTTACACAAGGTATAGTAAATGATAAACTTAATTGAAATTATTATTCTTTTTTGGCTAATCCTAGTATAGAGTGTGGTGACCATATAAGGAGTTACTCCCTGTCCCCAGTGAGACCCTGGGGTCAATAAACCCTAGTTTCAGTTTTGGGCTTTGGGATAAAAGCCTTTCGTTCATTCAGGATCGAGTGGGAGTGGGTCTTGGTGTATGTGATGTTGGCCTGTTGCACTTCCACTTACTGTAGAGTGTGTGCATGTGCACATCGTGCTACCAGGGGGACCAGAGGATTTTCCAAATCACCCAAATCACTTACTATGTCCTTTAAGCAACTTAAACCCTATAGAGTCTGTTCTGGAGCTTGATCCTTCAGTTGAGTCGGCGCGCCTCTGCCGTGAACAAAAAATAAACTTTATCGGGCTGAAACACAGCCCAAAGTTGTTGTATTCGAGATTCACAAGTCCGCATTTGTCACAGAAGCGGTGAGTGGTTGTTAGCAAAAGCGGTTAGTAAGCATTTTATAAGCATTTGCAAGAGCAACTATAAAGGTGGCAATTCTCCGCCAGGATGCGTACCCTAATAACAATAGAAATGTATGCTGTTGCAGTTCTACCTACAGCAACAAAAGTAGAATTGTGCTACAGCTACAAAAGAAGACTTGTGCAGCATGTGATTGCCAGCTGTGTACCCTTTCCTCTGTATTTCTCCCCATCTCTCATAGCCATTCATTATCTACACCTTTCTTTGTGATTTCTGTCATTCAATTCCTTGTTAATCAGCTAAGTGGGATTCATAATGCCTTCTGTCAATTATGTTTCTTTCACCAGTCAATCAAAGGCTGCAATTTCAAAAGCCTCGCACTCACATGGTGAGGGAGGAGGAAGCAAGAGCTGCAATATGATTGACGTTGTGGGTACACAGGTTGACAGTCAATTGTACAGACATGAACATGGCTAATGGTACCATGCCAGCCTAGTCTCAGGAAAGAGACCTCCCACCTTTTGTGGACCCCTTTTTTGAAATTATTCTTAAAGCTTTTCCATTGGTGTCTTCTGACATCTGAAGAAGTAGTTTTAGTATAGGTGTTGTTGACTCCAGAAGTGTCAGCGTTTGGGTTCTCATAGGATGGCACTCCCTTAGTGTCCAGCTTGAACCTCAAACTCGGTTCTTTGGTGTCTGCTTAGCTCTGTTTCTATAGCTCTCGCGTTTGGACCACAAGTTCATGGCTTAGATCCTGTGCACCACCACCTATTCGGCATAGAAGTGTACATGTATTTTTGCCACCCCCTATTCTTTTCCCCCCTTGAAAGGACGCATGTGGTTTTGTCTCCTGACTCCTCTGGGTTGGCACGGGACCGCCCGCCTCTCCTCGTGTTTCCATACCTGCTTCATTTCTGTATCGTCTGCATAGCTCTGCATTGTTGTGGCCCTTGTAACATTGCTGGTGTAATTATTTTTCCATGCCATTAAATAAATGCCATTTAAAACACAATGCACTAGTGGCCAGCAGGTGTTGGGAGGAGCGGTGTGGAAGCATTCTTCTCGTCTCCAGCCCCCACCAGCTGTCACTCTCTCAACGCCCCTCTTCTTACTGTGGCATGTCCGGAATCAGTGATTATTGGTGACCTAATCTGGCCAGTCAACTATTTATATTGTTTATTTGTCGAAAACAAACAAACAAAAAAAGCATGACATCAAATGATCCAGGGGAAGGATATCAAAAACCGAGTGTGCGTTTCCCCTCTCTCACATGAAAGCGGCTGTGTGTGTGTCTGCTGGATGAATATTGAACCAAAGAAATCCATTAACAACAGTGTGTGACGACTCGAGCTTGATTACCTGAAAAGTAAGGGTGTTAGACATGGGCGGGTTGCAGCCGTCAGTGACGAATGGCTGCTGGGACACCCTCCAATGTGTGCCTGTGCAGCTGTGCTCACTGATGCTGTTATGATGATGATAGACATGTCGACTGAGATGACCCTGGCTTTATGCGCTTCCCTTCCGCACAAAGCCAGTGCGCTTCATGTGAGGCATCTCATCATACAGCAAGTCCCCCTCCAACGCAATAACACAAGCATCGTTGCATACAGTAGATAACGCACAGTATATATGTCATGGTGATTTATGTGATACATGCGCGGCATGGCAAGCAAGCAGGGGGAGGGATTGTGACAACACTTGCGGTCTAGAAATCATACTAAACTAGATCAGCACTCGGTAGAGTGCAAACTTATGCATTGCGCACAAGTAGGCCATGGTCAATACCGACAGTCGACGGCCACACATCTTTTGCTTAACACAAGTAATAAATAAACCTGCATCCCAGTGAATACAATACAGTTATTTAGGCAACAACTCTCGTACAGTAAACAGCGATACTTCACATTGTTTCAATATTTATATAACCCCCAGACTCTTGCCGTAATTATTTTCAACTGGGATGGTATTTTGGGCATGTCATAATGCCATACAACAAAATAGGAGGAGCAGGCGCTTGATGGACAGATCAGTGAGATCCAATCAGGTAGTGTGAAAATCTGGCCCACGCCCCGCCTCTCTAGGGCAGCCGCAGCACCTTCGCTCAGGCAGCATACCACAGCGGTGAATTCACATTTTTGCAAGCAATAATAATAATAATTCTTTGGGAGAAACAAAATTTTATGAATTATATTATGAAGGTACAAGTTATTTCCCCAACAAGACTGACAGTTTGTTACATTGTATAGCTGAATGCACACTCCCCTATAGCCCCTTTGGAGAGGCTTGCAGCACACCATGTTGACAACTAGCGGACAGGTGCTCTATGCAGTCACTTGTCTAAGTATAGTACTCTCCCCACCGCCCCACCTTCACTCCAAAACACCCCACACATACCTACCGTGTTTCTCAACAATAATACATGGTGGCTCAAATGACTGATGGCACTGAAAAGCTGTCACTTCTGCCAAAGAGACACAATTCTCTCTCTTTCTCTCTCTCTCTCTCTGGTCTGTGCGTGTATGTATAACTTTTTGAAAAAGGTCACACTGAATTCAGTACAAGCATTTCCTCCAGGTTATGTGTTATTAAACCCCCAAACCCACGCAGGCATGGGCTTGGCGTTTTTTACCCCTTGTCGCCAAATCCGCGCTTGCACATATCTACTAGTTATGTATATAAACATTTTTTGTCAAAATCCCACTTTTGTCCCCGACATTTTAAATGAGCTGACAATATTATTACCAGAAACGCATAAAAAGCTGGCTTTGAATGGTCATAAAAGGCATTCAAGTAAATGTGCTCTAGTACTGTGCATTTTGACATGTTTTTCCTTGAGAACTTACAATTTACAACTTACAAAGTGTTATTCTACTATACAGTAGAGTGCAATATTGTACCTTTACTCCACTTAAAAACAATAACCACTTAATTATACTGTATATAGTTTGAGAAAATAGCAGATACTGTACAATGGTACGTACCTCAAAAGATACTTTTTATACATTTTGAACTTGAACACTTGAACAATATCTCTTTTGATGCCTCAAGTGCATTTTGAAGACCGAAAAACAGAAAAATACTTTTACATACACTCAACAAAAATATAAACGCAACACTTTTGTTTTTGCTCCCATTTTTCAGGGGATGGACTTAAAGACCTAAAATTCAATCCAGATATACAATATAACCATTTCTCTCAAACACTGTTCACAAATCTGCCTAAATGTGTGATATTGGGCATTTCTGCTTTAAGATAATCCATCCCACCTCACAGGTGTGCCACATCAAGATGCAGATGTGACATCATGGTTAGTGCACAGGTGTACCTTAGACTGTCCACAATAAAAAGACACCCTGAAATGTGCAAAAAAAAAAAAAAAATGCCTTATTGGGTGTATGGGCCTCCAAACCAGTCAGTATCTGGTGTGACCACCATTTGCCTCATGCCGTGCAACACATCTTCTTCGCATAGAGTTTATCAGATTGTCAATTGTGGCCTGTGGAATGTTGGTCCACTCCTCTTCAATGGCTATGTGAAGTTGCTGGATATTAGTGGGAACTGGTACACACTGTAAAAATGACAACACATTATTACCATTTCGACAGCGCATGCCAGTTCCCACTAATATCCAGCAACTTCACACAACCATTGAAGAGGAGTGGGCCAACATTCAACAGGCCACAATTGACAATCTGATAGACTCTGTGTGAAGATTTATTGCACTGTATGAGGCAAATGGTGGTCACACCAGATACTGACTGGTTCGGAGTCCCATACCCCCAATAAGGCAATTTTTGCACATTTCAGGGTGTCTTTTTATTGTGGACAGTCTAAGGTATACACCTGTGCACTAACCATGATGTCACATTTGCATCTTGATGTGGCACACCTGTGAGGTGGGGTGGATTATCTTATCAAAGCAGAAGTGCTCAATATCACACATTTAGGCAGATTTGTGAACAGTGTTTGAGAGAAATGGTTATATTGTATATCTGGAATGAATTTTAGGTCTTTAAGTCCATCCCCTGAAAAATGGGAGCAAAAACAAAAGTGTTGCGTTTATATTTTTGTTGAGTGTATTAAGTAAAAACATGTGGGTAGCACCTCCATCATTGCGCATTTACGATTTGATGCAGTGAGGTGCGGCACCGTTTAGCGGGTATAATTAACACATGATAAACATTTAGCTGTTTGAACACATGAAGGGATGTGATTAGGACTTAAATGACAATTAATGAGTGGTGACAGAGTGTGTGTGATTGCTTGGATCCGAGTCATTTCACTGACACCACTTCGCTCGACTCGTCTGTGGCTCACGAATGAATTCAACGGGGGAGGAAATGAGCGCGGATGTATGTCTGATGATCCCGAGAGATCGTCCTGAATCTGCATGGCAGAAACGGATGGACAAGTGCAATGGAAAACGTCAGAGCTTGCGGGATTACTACTTTTGTGGGCGTGACTGTATTTTCGCATGCACACGCACATGTGCATGCACACACACATGCATGCACTCACGCACACTCACACATACATACACAATGGTAATCGCAACAAAGCAAACAAAATATTTAGGAATATACCTTTAAGTAAGCCCCTCCCCAAACTGCTATGGTCCAATCACAGCTAAGCACAATCTGTGATAGACAAACCTCTCCACTAATGGCTTTCCTATATTAGAAAGCCGATAGCACATGTCTTAAAAAATAAATGTCACACACACATTTTTCCACTGCATAGGGCATGCCTTGTTGATGGATTTGGAAGAGATTTTGAAGGGCTGGTTCCAAAAATGAACCAGTATTTATTGCGTAAAGTCCATGATATTTACGTAGGAATGAATGAGCCCAGCTGGAAAGTGTCCTAGGGTGGACAAGAAGGCGGGGCTTACCTAAAGATCTTACATAACGTTATATTTCTACAAGGGAGACCAGGCTGGAATCTTGGGTGTTATGCTGTATGTACAGTACCATACTGTACATGAAACCAGATCAAGCACTGTTAGTAGTATTTTAAGAAGGGTTAGAGTTTGCTTTTTTTCTCATCATGTTTGATGTTCTCAGAATGAATTTCCACTTGGCACTGCTCACCCCCGGGTTACATGGGTGCACGCTCAAAGTTTAAGGCTGTTCGCTACGTCGGCACCCTAGCTATGCCTTTCATGCAGACAAGTGTTTTGTCAATTAATAGATCGGCATGTCATGCATTTCCCTCCACTGTGAGCCGATGCGTTGTGTATTCTCGTGAGTCGTGCCGTTCCGTGCAGTTTGAACAGTACCTGATATTTGGGTTGTGCTTTGCATAACAAGCCACGGAGATAAAAACACACTCGCTGTCTCGCGTGTTGTTTGCAATACATCATGTTTTATAAGGGTGGGACGATTCACTTACCTCACGATACGAAACAATATTGATATTTAGGCTTATGAATCGATTTATATTGCAATTCTTAACTATGCTGCGGTTCGATTTGATATATTGAAATATCGCGTCTTATCCCCACAAATGACTGAGCTTTTATTATCCTAGAACATTTTAAAGGGAGGTTTTTTTTTCTGAGGGCGTACAAATGGAACCAAATGGACCCGTTGGGGTCCATTTGGTTCCATTTGTATGCTGTGTGTACGGCGTGTCTCTGTTTTCCTCTCAGGCTTCGCCGGTGTGAACCACCGGGGCTGTGCTCTCTCTCTCTCTCTGGAAGCAAGTCTCTTTGAGACTTATTTTATGGCGCTTGATTTCACTAGAATCAGCAGCACAGCTTTTCGAATGCGCAGAACAGTAGAACAAATCCCCCACCGCTAACCCCCTGTGGCCTCTGCTTTTCTTCAGAAATTCCGCCTGGCAGAGGTCCCCTCGGGTGACTGCGGGCCGACTTGAAATGGTCTCATTTTGAAACCGTTTCAGACATGACTAATTCTGCCTCTGCGAAGAGGAGGGGAGGGGCGCGCTCAAACCCTCCATTCTTCCCCAGAGGCGGATCTAGACATAGGCAAGGTTGGGGTCAATGCCCCCCCTAAATGTCCTGACTGCCCCAGCAAACATGATGGCTTGCAAAACAACCCAAATTTTAAAGATGTTTCAAATAAAAGTGCTCATATCTAAAATGATTTGAAACAATACTACTACTGCTACTAACTACAGCTGTGCGGCACCACTAAACCAACAGCATTTCATCATTGAAAACAGAAAACTCTCTGAGTCAGACCTTTAGCTTTATGCATGCTGCGTGTCTGTTGCAACTTCAACAACAACTGATATATATCATAATTGATATTGATGCTTATACTTGCCTAATATAATCCTGTAACCGGAAATGCCTCTTGCAACTTCTACAACAACTGATGTTATTATTGATGCTTATTTACCTTCTGTAACTGAAAATGGTATGAGTGCGGCTTCATCGCCCGTGTTGCTTCGCGCCACGGGCGATGCAGCCGCACCCATACCATTTTCTCCTGCCACCCCGCCCCCCAGAAATGTTACATCCGGCCCTATTCTCCCCCCTGGTATGTCACCTTTTAGAGGCCAAGTATTGTGCTACTGTCTGAGCATGGTGACAAAACTGCACAATATGCTCTGGTCACATCTCTCTCTCTCTTTCTCTCTCTCGATCTCTTCACTGCTGAATGCAAGACCGTTCCGCCTGATTTATAGCAGGTTGTGCGCCAGTGTCGCACGCCAAAAATAGCCGATGTGGAAGACATCGATGTGCAGCGGCGGAGTATAAATGATTCCCACTGGCACTGTGGAACCAGGCCCTGGCATCGATCACATTAGAAGAGGATTATGACATTGTTTCTGTGCGATTCTGTAGGGACAGCGTCTGATATCCAGACGGTGGTTGGTTGCCATGCAGGCAGGCGAAAAAAATCTAAGCAAAAACGGAAGATGTTATTGTCATACCGTGCGTCTGGTTAACAAGCTTAGCTGGGGACCACCTGGAACCCTCTCAAGGACCACTGGCCTATGGCCTCCAAATCTTCATGTGCCTGAACCCTATGGCACCACTAAAATAAGATTCTTGAGAGCAGTGTTTCGCTATGTGTGTTGGTTTATATGGCTGGCATGTTTTCTAAATACCTCACATAATCAGGCAGCACACCCAGGTGCTCTGAGCCTTTCATCAGATCCCATTGATTTCATTAGGTCTGTTATTGAGCTCAACGGTCGTTATCTAGAAATTACACTCGGCTGCATTCAGTGATAGTAGACCAATCAGAATCAAGCATTCAACCAGGCCAGGTAATATACGGTACTATAGTATTGACACGACCGGGAATTGTGAGTCATAATTGATGCAGAAATGATGATATTGTGATAGCGTTACTTCCAGGTGCAATCCTTGCATGTCGAAAATGTAGATCAGCTATTTTCATTACTCTTGGGCAACACTCTGTTAAAGTAGGCCATTCAATAACAAAAAGTTTTTGTATTTTACTTGACATTTCAACATTTCAAAACATACATTAACTACTTCAGCCCTAAATACATTTTGGCCATTTGGAATCTAATATAGATATGACAGATTGTGAGCTTGTACTGTAGGGGCTTCATTTTCGTTACATGCTAAACCCCTTATCCCAAACTCCTTATCCATTTTTTTTTTACTATTTTTTAGAAGTTAAGGGATAAGGGTTTTTGCGGTAATAAAAATCTAGGCCTAGATCTGCTATTGACAAAAGATTAGTTTATATTTGAAAATGTTAGGCTACACATTTTGAAGTCTATAGATGTAGTCAATTTTGAAATTTATATATCTCTATATTGCAGTATAATTTGAATGTGTGTAGATGTGTTTGTGTCCCATCCCTGCTGACTGAGAGGGTTGTATTGTTGCATCGATATGTACAACATCGGTGTGGACGGACTGAGACAGTCTTTACCACTGACAGGTCGCAGTCTAAAACTGTCACGCCCGATGTCCATCCGTGCCTGGTGGCCATCCGGACACGCGTGTTGACCACTCTAAGGCCGGGATGATGAGTCTGGATGAAGGATGGCCAGTCAGACATCCTCCAGCCATCCCATTAACCTCGTATCACTCTCCTATAGTGAGCTCGGTCTTGCTTACAGACACGGGGTCAAGATCTCTCCGTTATCATAAAACGTGTCTGTCCGGCTGGCCGCTGAGGCGGCTCCCTGTGTGATTGATGGAAGAGCTTTCATGTTCCTTGCGGGCGGTCACACACCACCCTGTGTGAGAATGCTGTGCACGCCAAAGTCCTTTTAGTGGTGCCGGCTTGATATAGTCTGATGTCAATTTCGCTTTTGGGTGCCATTTCACAGGTTTGTGTATGTTTTATATTTGTATACTATAATCTCCTAGAGCAGGAGTTTTCAACAGGTGGTCTGGGGATCACCAGTGGTCCTTGAGACAGTTCCAGGTGGTCCCCAGCTAAATGATGGAAATTTGCTTAACTAGAAGTAACTCTTTGAGAGTGTGGACATTAAAAATTTCACCATCTGAATTAGCCCAAGTCTACACAATCAGAGAATGTAGAAGATTAAATGAATGGTCATTTTTTTATGCGAGAATACACAAACGTTAGAAACAGGCAATACAGAGACACCACCTTCCTGTCAATATCACCAAGTTTATTTTTGGAATCACAATTCTTGTATGAGACTATTTTAAGGTGACCCAATCTGATTCTCCATGGATAAATTCCCCACAAACCAGGGAATGAGCGACTGACGTCACAGTCTTCTGCACTCTACGGCAGTGGTTTTCAACCTTTTTGATCCCAGGGCGCACTATTTATTCAGAATTTTACCACCGTTTGATGAACATTTTAGCCCCACAGACACCAAAACTAAAGACTTGTTTCGCTTTTGTCGACAATTCCAGGCTGGATTTCAGCAAACAAAAGTCAAACATACAGATCAAAATGACCATTAACCTTCTACATTCTCTAGTTGTGTAGACCTGGGCTAATTCACATGATGAATATTTTAACTCTTGAGAGTGTAAACATTTTTACACTGCCTCTGGCTCAATGCTTTGTGAAGTCTAATACAGTGATGGTGGTGAATCAGAGAGAATCCAGACAATTTATATTCAGGATGAAGCCAAGGGGTGTAGAAAGAGGAGGGAATGACTCTGTCAGACGCTGTCACCTTCTGAACCCAAGCACCATGCCCTTAACAGGAAGTGATGCGTGCAATTCCCGAGAGCACCGACGCATCTGAAAGAGAGTTTATTATGCTCAGACATGCCACAAGCGATATTGTAGGTGTAGCCACCTGTCTAATGTTTGAGCTTGTGGATGTTGTTAAGTGACCAAGCAGTGACTTGGTCACTTAATTGATATTGCTGCTTTTCTCCTTCTTACTTCCGCCAGAAATAGCTGTTCTGGCTGAACCGTGCAGTCGGTTTTCGCGAAAATTGGTAATCTGGTAGAGGGTGATGCCAAACGGTGATGATGCGAAGCCTGTGACCACTGGTCAAATGGTGGCGCTATAGCACTCAACTGAAATTGCAAACTTTAAACACTTATAACTTATGAACTGCTTGACTCTCAGAAATGTAACTTATATTCACTTATGCGTCTGCTTATGCCGAACAACTTTTGTATTCTGACTTTTGACCTCTGACCTTTAGATGAACCGCCATCTTGAATTAT
This sequence comes from Benthosema pterotum, assembly GCA_039105355.1. NCBI lineage: Eukaryota > Metazoa > Chordata > Actinopteri > Myctophiformes > Myctophidae > Benthosema > Benthosema pterotum. Next base: position 28,172,814 of record CM076987.1, on the reverse strand, counting down.
ATGTAAAACAGTTAAAATGTCTGTTCTCCTACAATCTTTGATCAAAATGCATAACAATGACCTACACATGAACTTTGGAGCCATACGAATATGAAAATAGGTGTGAATTTTGTTTTAAGTGAAAAAATTATGTTTTTACGAGCCAATGAAAATTGCTCGTTTGTGAAAATGATTCTAATGCCCCTAATCTACACATGCAGCGTAATATGCTTCTGATATTTTACAGTTTTGTAGAGGGGGATGCCAAATAGCAGCAAAACCAGTCTTACTCAAATTGCTCAAATGGGGGCTGTTACGTGTATTATTATGGGGGAACTACAGACAGTGCAGGCAGCATGTGTTCCTCCCCTCTATATTCTGCTCTCCTCTCCTTCTCTCCAGTCTGTCAATCATACTCACAGGTCCAGCCCACTCATCTCCAGTACCAGCCCACTCCTCCACCTCTCACCACCGGTTGGGCCACCACGCATCTGTCTCCTCCAATCACCTCCATCATCAGACTATATAAGTCACCTGTTGTCTTCCACTCACTCTTTCCAGCCTGCCAGCAGACAGCAGCTCCAAACCATTCAGTGTCCTAAGCATACCAGTTTTGCCAGTTTGTCCAAATACAAGTCAAATAGTAGTCCTTAGAAGTTGTCCTAAACACAGCCATTTTGTAAAACCAGTCTTTGTTGTTAAAAACGAGGCTATTCGGTAAAGCCCTACTCTAGCCACAGTCTCACAGTAAAAGTACTGTTAAAGTACCGTACTGTACTGTTTATAATCAGAGTACTTTCTTTTGTTTGTAGTTCTAGTATTTAAGTTCAGCCTTCCCATTTTGAGTTAAGTTCTTCAGGGAAGGGACAGGGGAAGACAGGGTACCCTGTACATTTTGCAACACGTAGGTAACTCCCGTGTTATTTACACCAGGTTAGAGGTGAGTGCCACATGTTGTAACTTTTTTTTGAAGGTAGAGTAGGAAGTGTTTGAGTAATGGCCTTTATGCAGCCAAACACTTCCTGGTTGTGCTGGCAGTAAGGGATCCTTCCTGTCGGCTGACTCCCATTCACTTTGCATGTATTGGTTGTGAATTTGTATGAATAAAGTTCACTTCCTTAAACCACACTATTTCATTTGATAATACCATTTCCTAGTTCTTCATAGTTTGTATTATTTGTGGTGTGCTATTGACATGATCACATGATATGAAATGTCTAAAATCTTCAGTTAAAACGGGGAGTTTTTCATGGATTTATCCATGTGTTGCCATATCCACTTTTTTATAAGCAAGCCTTTTCAGTAAAGTTGCTTGAAAATAATGGTACTAGCTGCATGTTTTATTTGAGCCTGTTCCCTAATGTTGCTTAAACCTGTGATTCTCCTCAAACATTTTCATAAAGGATCCCATGTCCCTGGATCACAAACCCCAGATGAAAAACAAATCTCAAGTTCTTGTCTTAAAGAGCCTTAAAGAAAGTCTTAAAGAGTAATATAGTAGCTCATTTGGTTTTCATAGTCCAGGTCCAGGTATTTTCAATTGGTCTTCCATGGACCACTTGTGGTCCTGAAAGGTATTCATTTTTTTCTTCCATAGAACCGCACACTAAAGCTTTGTGCAATGTACAGTAAGCATGCCAACCTTGTCAGTTACTGAAAGTCTGAGGATAAGAAAAATCCACAGAAATGGGTGTTAGAATCTCAAGAAAGTTTGCCTGATTTTATCATAATTAGCCTACATCACTGTGGGAATAATAATGCCATATGTCTACACTATCATTAGGCTACTGTATATCGTTAGGTAGGCGCACTCTACTCAGAGTCCAACTTGTATTCTCAATGGCTGATGGGTGCAGATTCTTGCAGATCAATGCAGAGAGAAAATATCCGCACTCGCATATAGTTCATGAGTTTTCTTTTATTTCATTTCTCTCTGAAACTCTGAAATGAAATTAAAAAAAAAACTTGTGAACTATATGTGAGTGCGGATATTTTCTCTCTAGGTTGAATGAAGTAACAGAATGGATTTAGGGTAACTGTGGTGGTCCCCGTGTTGATTCTAAGTCAGGTTGGTGGTCCCTGGTTCACAATCAGTTGAAACCCCATGTCATAGACCATGGTTGCTTATTTCTCTCACACAATCTGGAACAATGCACTTGCTCCGGTGTTGCCGGATTGTGTGAGAGAGATAAGCAATCAGTCAATCATGAGCTATACATCTACTGTACATTACATACTATGCATTATACTTTAAGACCATATATTGGCAGCTACTTGAGAATAGCAGATCTGAAAGCTCAAAGTGTGCCACTGTGATCTGATAGATTTGATATTTTCCAAAATAATTCTTGTTTAATACAGATGAAAAATAAAAACCTGGCTTGGCACAAAAAAAATACAGATGGGGATCTGTGTGCACAGATGCATGGAACATGGGGGCTCTTTGACTCATTGTTCATTTGAGCAGAATCACAGATATGGAACAAGCCTTAAAAATCTACCTAGTAAACTGTCATTACTTGCAAGCAGATTTACTGAAAAAGGTTGCTTATAAAAAGCGGACATGGCAACACTTGGAGAAATCCATGAAGTACTCATGATTTTAACTGAAGATTTTAGACATTTCATATCATGTGATCATGTCAATAGCACACCACAAATAAAACAAACTATGAAGAACTAGGAAATGGTATTATCAAATGAAATAGTGTGGTTTAAGGAAGTGAACTTTATTCATACAAAATCACAACCAATACATTCACAGTGAATGGGAGTCTGCCGACAGGAAGGATCCCTTACTGCCAGCACAACCAGGAAGTGTTTGGCTGCATAAAGGCCATTCCCGGTAGGTTAGAGGGTTGGGGTTCTAGGTAGGTGTGTTTTGATTGTAACTTTTTCTGGCACCACCAGTCCCTTCCCTTACCGTTTTGTATTTTCTGTTCAGTAACCTTACTACTTTAATTCAATAAATTGTAATCCTCAGTCCTTAACCCTTTGTCTGCCCATCATTTCATTTTCCGGGTATTATATGTAAATCCCATCTGGGATATTACAGGGGCGCTATAACAATTCTTTGAAACTGAAACATTTTAACAACCATAACTCGGGCCTCGTTTGGCCAAAAATCATGGGACTTGTTTCTACATGTTCTGTGATTCATGTGGAACACATCTGTAACTTTGACCGGTAAGCTCCACCCCCAGAGTGTCTGCCATTTTAAGCAGTTTGAAAAATGCTCATGCCTGATTTTCTGCCTGGATTTTTGATCAATTTGCATGACACCTGCTACATGAGAACTTTGGCCCCATCCGGACAAAAGTTCCGAAGCAAATTTGTTTTCATCAAAAAATGACGTTTTTATAAGCCAATGAAAATTGCTGCTTTGTGAAGAGTCTTCTTCTGCTTGTTTCTCTCTGGCAACACTGGAGCAAGTATATTGTGCCAGATTGTGTGAGAGCAATAAGCATGTGGAACTTATGGAAGCATGTGAAATATGGTCTTCCAATTTCCAAGGTGAGTTTTCCATTTTTATATGGCTTATTGTGCATATAGTTCTGTTTGCATATTGTCAGACGGTTTGGTGGTCTTGCATGTATCTGTGATGTGATGATGTGTTACGAGCATGTCAATGTGCAAAGTTTGAATACGTGGTACCAAGATATAAAAGCTCCCATCATGTGATGAATATATATATATATATATATATATATATATATATATATATATATATATATATATATATATATATATATATATATATATATATTAGGGCATTAACGACTTGAGATTTTTTCAAGTCGACTTGTCAGACAGTCAAGTCGAAGTTGTATCGATTTATCGTTTTTGTGTGTGTGTGTGTTGCATGTAGCAGGGAGACCTGTCTCCAGACAATCAGAGCCATCTAGTAGAAGAGTTGTGACATTGAGGGGTCAGAAAACCGCCTGGTCACGTGGTCCTCGCACAAGCCCATAGGCTTCAATGCATTCAGTAACTTCCGGCTGTCACTCTTCATGTCACTATCCAACAGAAGTCTATGTAGACGGACTGGCCCCATGAAGTGAACGGAGTTGGCGTAACTCTGTCTATTTCCAGGGCTCTGCAGACAATGATCTGTGGCCACTCCCCAAACACTCACCCACTTGCAGGTGGCCACTGAACAGCCCCTCCCCCACTATAAAGCCAGGGACTTAGTCATTCAGTCCTCCTTTTGCTGTCAACATGCACTGAGTGAGCAAGGTAGGCATTAGGTGTTTTTTATGCTAAACCATCACTCACATTATTGTATGTAGTAAATGGTCCTGCTGTTCCTCAGGTGCTCTCCTCCTAGTTCTGGGCGCTGAGGGACAAGCTCCTGTTGGGTTGTTTGCACTTAACTGGAGGTATGTTTATGCACAAGGAGCTTGTAGATCAGCCATTTCTAAATTCACATTTTACTATTTGTATAATTTTACACTGTGGTTCAGTATTCTTCAGGTGCCCTCTGCATAGGCCTCAGTACTGCTCAAGAGCCTCTTTTGTTTTTCTTGCACTTAACCAGAGGTATGTTTTAAGCAAGGAGCTTGTATATCGGCCATTTTTAAATGTTCATGTTTGAATGTTTTATGATATATTGTGATTTATGTACTCATATGGGTTTTTGTTACACTTCCGGTGTAGCCTACATGCAGGCTGGTTGACCTGTTGGTAGACCTGTTGCGTGTGGCCATGACAGCACACACACACACACACACACACACACACACACACACACACACACACACACACACACACACACACACACACACACACACACACACACACACACACACACACACACACACTCTGTCAATCAGTGTCTGTGCTTAACTCCCTCTGTCTCTCCCTCACTCAGAGTGACACACCCAGCTGGCACCTGCAGCCGGTTCCCCAATCAGCCATGCTCCTCCTCCTGCATAAAAGCCAGCTCCTTCAGTCTGATGGCAGATAGAGACCAGGCAACAGCTCAGCAGCCCAGCTCTGTTCTTGTTAGCCTTTGTTTTCAGTTCTCTTTAGTTAGTTTATTTCTGTTTGGCCTGGAGATGGCCGGCAGCCTTGGTTTTCGTTATATGTTTTAGTTCTCGGTTTAGGATTCATTTGTTAAGTTAGGGGGAGGGGTGGGAACAGCTTCGACGTCCCTAGGGGTGGCCTGGGCCCCCCCTCCTTCTGTTTGCGGCATCTCCAGGTCTTCCTTTGTTCTCCTTGTTTGGTAAAGTAATCATGTAAATAATTCATTACAAGTAATCAGATTACTTAAGTATCCCTACCAGTTCAACCAGCAATGCTGCCCTTGTACAAATGTAATCTAATACTTTTGGGAGTGGTTGTTAATAAAAACCGTTAAACCTTGCCATTCTCTTGATGTCCTTCTTTTATGTTGGAGTTTCCATTTTAGCCACCTCACTGCTTTTACAATGGAACTTGCATGGCTCATCAATGAAATGTTTAAATTACTTCGAAAATAATTCATTTGACCATCAAATATATAATGCAGCCTGGCATTGGTCATTTTATGAATCACATTCACTGTTAACATTGATGTGTAGGCTCTTGTTTTGAAGCATTTTTATCATAGATAATCATTGATTAAGGGTAGTTGTTTGTTTAAAGGATACACTTCATAAAAACGTACTGCTGTAAACCAGTATACTTTTATATTGTATGTAGAGTTTCACATCAGAATGTGGCAGATTGTCACACCCCCATGTCCTATTGCTTCAGTTTTCTTTATAAACTGATTTGTCTTGTGTTTTGTTTATCCACTGCTGCATGCTGATCTAAAATCCAATTTTAATGCAACGCTCCAGAGCCATTTAGAGACGGAGTTGCGCCAATGATGGGGTACACAGTTACATTTGGTTAGTCACGTGATCAGTGGTCATAGTGAGCCTAACGGTGACAAATCATAGTCTAGTGTCTGAAACACATTGAAGTGAGTAAGATGAGATGTAAAATGACAGCCGGTTTGAATTATTTTACAGTAACAATTAAAGTCTCTGCAATGTGTATGATTTGCTATTACTTAAAAAGACCTAACATAAAAGGATTCAAGCTGGGCTTTTACTTTGAGTCCAATGCATTTCTGCCTACTTCTCAATAGCACTGAGTTACACTCGCATATCATGAAAGTGACATTCACGGAAATGTCACTTTGTGATTGAGATGATAAAACTCAATGTAATGGTAATGGCACCAATGCAGTGGCCTTATGGTTAGAGTGTCTGCCCTGAGACTGGGAGACCGGGGTTCGATTCCCGGACAGGTCATACCCTGACATTCTAGATTTCCAGTAGTAACCTACCCAACGAAAGCTTTGCATTGTACAAGCCTTGATCATTTCATGTAACAGTGTAGTGGTTAAAACATTGTGCCAGATTATGTTAGATTAACTTCTTGAACAAAGTGGCCATTAAAGGTAGGGGAAGTGATTTCACTTCTGTCAGATATCACCAAAAAAAAAAAAAAAAATCTGTTAAAATGCTCTATTATAAGGTGTGGAAACCATATATGGAGTTTCCCCCTCCCCCATGTTAGCAGAGGAGCTAATAAAAGTTTCCCAGTTGGTGGCAAATTCTCCTCCAATCAGGATCGAGCAGCAGGTTCACATAGTGTAGCTACTGTTAGGCGCCCCTAGTGCACCAGGCTGGTACTACACGATGAATTTCAAATCACTTACCCTACCTTTAAACAACTGTTGTTAACTAGTGTCCAATCACATTTATTTCACAATTTCTTCTAGTTGTACTTGAATTGTACTGTAATTGTCCAAGCTTTTATCAGTTTTGTTGTAGGAGGCCAGGTTGTAGGCTACTGTAGGAATTTTACATTTCATTTATTCATTCACTATTGTATGGACCCGGGGCAAAAGCACCCCCCTCAGATAATTTCTCAAAAATATGTTCCTTCTTCTGCATATTGTTCTGACTCCTTATTGCTGCTTGCTTGGTCACGTTTTATTGCTGCTTGCAGCTATATTTTCCACTTGTTTCTTTGGTTAAGATGGAAAATAGAGTGAACCGAGCATTGAAGCTATATTGAGGGTTTAAGTGGTTAAATGTCTGTACACATTAACATGAGATCACGTGTATACAAACACAACCCCATGAATGGAGAGAGACAAGACCCAATGACTTTTTTCAGTGTTGCCATTGGTCATTGATTGTATTGTACTCTGTACTGATTTAATTTATTGTCTTACTGTACGCTACCCTGTACAGATTTCTGCCAGTAAAGTATTCATTCAAATGATCAATCAATCAATCAATCAATCAATCAATCAATCAATCAATCAATCAATCAATCAAACCTAGCCAGAACCAGGCAGCTGTTCTTAGACCCCATACGTTGTTTAACTATCTATGAAATGTATAATCAATCAAATCAATTTTATACAATAGGAGTCCCTTCTTCGCTGCTCTAACGTACAGATACTAAACACTAAGCCATCCACATATGCTTTTCACACATGTATTCATTATTTATTTATTTTATCGGTAGTCCCTGAAAATCATTTATCACTTTACTTACTTCCTGGAAACGAGAACGCTTGGGTGCTGGGTGATGTCAAATATCGCAGCAATAAAAGCCAATAGAAATTGAGTCCCATCACTGTGTTGTCCCCTGTCAAAAACAGCTGGTTGTGGTTAAGCAATTAGTTCATTTCGACGCCCTCTTCACTGACATGCAGACAGTGTATTACTCAGTTTAAATTTAATCTCCACGCTAAAACTTGTATATTTGTACAGTATAGGTTAGAAATAATCGCATGGTTTTGTTCCCTGTCACTTTCTTTACAATGGAAAATGTGAAAACGTAAATGTAGAAAATAAAAAAATGAAAATGCGGAAGCCCACACACGGATTTGTTCTGCAAAAAAAGATTCTCCGTTTGAGGTTGAAACTCAAACAAAATGCGAGAAATTAAAGCTGGCTCATTTCCTGGTGGTGAAGAAGCACCGTATCTCTCTTGTGACTCAAGATCTCTAAGAGAGATCTTGTTGTCATCTTGCCCAATGGCATCAAAAGTATAGCAGCTCCTTGGTGCAACGCTTGATGCATGTTGAGCTGTTTTGCTACTTTTGATTTACTTTTGAAAGCAATCATTACATGTTTCTTCTTTCTTGTCCTCCATTTAAACTGGGGTTCCTACACCAATAAGGTCATAGGCTAAATATCTGCTCCACCTCGTGAGGAACAAAACATGGGAGGCACATGGTTTCACATTGAAGTTTCACTTCAGTGTGACCTCGAGTTGATTGCTGTCATGGCCTCTCGTAGCACTACAAGCAGACCCTATCATTCTAGGAGGTCCCTCTTTCCTAAGTGCTAAAATGGAAGGTTAGTAATTGCATTGGTTCTTCCTTTGGTCTTCTAGGATTATAGCCCTCTAATCTGTGGTGGCAATTGTCAGCAATTTTGCTACTTTACTGGTGAATTCCAGTTTTCAATACTAACCTATTACTTCTCTACATCTCCTCGGGAAATGTGTTTTACTTTTTAATCCATTACATTTATTACTTTAGTAGATTTTGATTATTATTGTAAAACATACTGTACATTGACGACTTGCTCCGTGTTGTGAGCTTGTGGCTTTTTTCTAGACATTTTTATACATTTTGAAAATCTGGGAAACGGGACATGGTATGAGTGCCATGATTTTTGTTGTTTATTTATTATTAAAAAAATCTTCATTTTTTCCATGTGTTTAAGAGGCTAGGGAATTTTGAAAGAATTCTTTCTCGTTATATAACAATTATACCTGATGATCATGTTTTAGGGTTGAAAAATATCAGTCACTGAATTTTTAATATGGCTACTTTTCATATGTATAATTTTCATGATATACAAATTTTACTACTTCATTCCAGGAAGTCGCACACTTAAAACACAGTCTGACTCTGTCAGTTTCACTCCACACGACTGCTGGGTGTGAGTTTCACTTTCCAAAAGAATCCATGAGCTCATGCATTCTGGATGGCCAGCAAGTCACTGTGAACAATGTGCCCATTCTGTTCTCAAACATTTTCATGCCAAGTAACGCCGACCAAATTGATATGTAATTGGGCTGTGTACCCCTATATGAAAATAATGTTGTGCTAGGAACCCACAGAAATGGAGAATATACATTCTCTGATTTTCTTTTACTATTTTTTGTGGCTGGTGAAATAATTGTGAAATTACCCTTACTTTGCTTTGAGAACCACTGCTCACTTTAGATTCTTTGCAACATTTTTGTTGTTATTTTGCTATTTTACACGGACATAAACTAATTTCTCCTGCACTCCAATACCATCTACACTTCAAAAGCTGTTCTGCACTAAAATAGAATGTCAATAAAGTGCAAGCGTTTATTAACTCTGATAAACAGCAACGGTATGCCAGCCCAACAAAATAACAAATATTGATCTGCGGAAAAAGGATGAATCGGGAGCAAATCAAAAAGACGAAATCGGAAATTGCATCTGTGGACTATAGTGTGGGGAGAGAAGGCAAGTCTGGAACACATGGAGCATTGTTGTCCCTGCTGTTTTTAGTGAAGGTTCTGACAGCTTCCGCGTGTCGGCTGATCTGCATGACTGGGGAGGCGTTGTGGGGTTGGATCACGCTTGGAGAATCTGGTGAAGCCCTCGGGCATCCAGTCAACTGTTTTAACCCATTAAAACCAGGAAAGAAATCTGTGGCACCTTAGATTTTAGCGTAGGGTATTTTTTGAAGATATGTGTGAAGTTGATTTAGAAGGCGTTTCTAGAATCGGCCTCAGATCTTAAAGGAGTAATTTAACCAAAAAATGCATTTCCCAACGGTACAAACCCGCTTAATCATTAAATTCATAAAGACGGATGTGTAATTGATGTCGGACTAGTCCTTTAATGTGTTAGGTCAGGGGTTTTCAACAGGTGGTCCGGGGACCACCAGTGGTCCCTGAGAGGGTTCCAAGTGGTTCCCAGGCTAAATGATGGAAGGGTTGTTAGCCAGCTACATCTTCACACTGTCAAGAGTTAAAGTATTCATCATCAGAATCAGCCCAAGTCTACATAACTAGAGAATGTAGAAGATATCTGTATGTTTGCCTGTTTTGTTTTCCAAATCCAGCCTTGAATTGTGGACAAAAGCAAAATCTTTAGTCTTGGGGTCTGTGGGGATAAAATGTCATCAAATGGTGGTCCGTGGCTCAAATTCTGAATAAATAGTGGGCCCAAAACCACTCTGTTAAGTGGTTAAGTCAAGTATAGTGTATGCTAAACGATTAAATTAAAAGCTATGGCCTGGGTTTGATTGCATGTGCTGTACTCCCCGTTGGCCAGAGATCAGACTCATTCCCATTGTGCCTCAAATGTTTTCCCATCTCCCCTGAGCACCTCCTGCTCAGAGAAATAAAGCATGGGTTCGTGTTTCAGCTTCATCCAGCTGATATCTGCTCAGATGAGCACACCTATAGGAGCTACTAGAGGTTAGAGGTAGAGTATCATAAGTTATATGAGAAAAGCAGAAATGGTTCAAAGGTTAAAGCACTCTATTTTGATAGTAATTGTTGGAGATGGAGTTTGTGTTCACAACAAGATATCTACCAGACTTTTTTTTTTTTTTTTTTTTTCTTTTTACAATGTTCCAATTTTCGGATTCTGTTTTTTAATTTGTATCCTGGCTGAGCTCTCTGATTGGATTGCAATTAGTATTCTAACCTGCATCTTCTATTTAATAAAGATCTGAAAAGACTCTGAGACTCTGAATACTAAACAAACACTATAGACTATAGCAATGAGCACAATCAGAATATAGAGTAATTAACACATAATCAAAGAAAATAACTTACTCTACAGCAGGGGAGCCCAACCAGTAGATCGGGATCCACCGGTAGATCTCGGCCTGATCACGAGTAGATCTCGGGAGATGTGGCGAAGAAAGAAAAAAATGGGGTGGAAAAGGAAAAAAGCGCTTTTTGTGTGTGTGTGTGTGTGTGTATGTGGACTGTTCTTATTATGATTGCATTTGCAATGGCAGTGTTTGTCCAAGTCTGTTGTACTTATGTTGTACTGTTCTAGGCCTATTTATGACAAGTCTGTTGTACTTTATGCTTATGGACATAAAGTAAAGTGGTAAAACAAAGTAGTGTTGTGTTGTTGTGAAGTTACTGCAGGCTGGCAACCATGCGTGTGGTTTGAAATGTTGATATTGGACTGGTAGATCCCGGAGGGGTTGGCTGCTGAAAAGTAGATCTTGGGTCAAAAAAGGTTGGACACCCCTGCTCTACAGTATATGTATTCTAGTGTTTGGGATTTGTAGTCCCTGCAGAGACTACAAATCCCAAATATGCCACTAGGGACAGGTGAACTGGCTGATACTCTGATTACCAGACGGCGTCTCTGCCCACCAAGATAATTAATCCTGGGAACCCCATGATAGGACCATATTGTTGTATCGGTTAAGATGTTGTGTGCTGTTTTCTTTGTCAAACGCTGGTGTATGTATGGAGTGAGATTTTTTATCTTCTTCGGCTGCCCGGGTGTCTCTACTTTTGGTGGTTTTCAATTCTTTTCATTTCGAGGTCCATTATTTATACGACATTTGAGCCACAGGAAATCATTTTGATGAGATTTAGATTCTTCTGTTTTCAATGAGGGAATGCTGTTGGTTTAGTGGTGCCACAAATATAGTTAGTAGCAGTAGTAGTGTTTCAAATCATTTTAACTATAAGCACTTTAATTGAAATATCTTGAGTTATTTTGCATACCATCGTGTTTGCCTTGGCAAATTGGGCATTTAGGGGGGCATTGCCCTCCCATGCCCATGCCTAGATACGCCCCTGCTACACAATGCACCAATGCGTGTGTGCAAGCATGTAGATTGGCGTACAGCGGCTTATAAATCACTAAACTCTGTCACTTTCATCTGATCACCCATGCTGCTCCATCTTGCTTTCCTTCCTCCCCACGGTGAATAAAACTTGTCTTTTTTTCCATCTTTCAAATGCTGCTCGTTCAGCTGTCTGGAAATACCTCGGCTTCCGAAGTATATGCTGTAACTGTATCGAAACTCTCCTGTTGCGTCAGACTCATGTTTCATTCATTTATACGCCGTTGTATGATGAAGTAGTATTTTACATCAGGCTTAAAGCAGGTGCAAGTGTTCAAATAAGCATTAAATAGGGTCTGTATTCTGCTATATTATATTCTATTTTTTCCACTAACAGGAGTCTCAAATCCCTTGAGCTGAACAAGACCCAGGAGGAGTCCTGTATTATTTTAAATTTATCGGTCGATAAGTAATCGCCAGTCTACCACGGCCTGGGGGTATTATAGCCACTAGCCAGGTTTACGAATTAACCAACCACAGTGAGAAAACAGTGAATTATAAACAGTCTTCATCAATCACTTTGATCCCGCCCCCCCCTTAACGCCCCCCCCTTAAGGAGGGGTGGGGGTGGGGTGGGGGGGGTGTCCCCGGGGACCACATGTAAAAGCCATCCGTGTGGGTATACAGTTATGTCACCTTCTCCGAACAGTGCCTTGGAATCTGTTAATGTCACTGTCATTGACCGTTGATGATGGATGTGTCTGTGAGTGGACTGCCCACTGCGCTGCTATACCTGCACCATCGCATTCCCACTTGATTAAATGGCTAATTCTGTATTGACAGCATGGGTTTATTATTGGCCTGCTTCGGTGATTGTTCCTCTCTCACACACATGCACGCACGTGTGTAGTGTGTACTAGAGTTCTCAAACTCTGCCCGAACCCGACCAGGACCGAACCCGAACAGGCCCGACCCGACATTTAGGGCCGGGTAGGGCCGAAAATCTATCCTAATCAATAGGGCCGGGTAGGGCCTCGGGCCCCATGAAAAAATAATATATATTGAATTATTTTAATATAGTAAGAAAAATAGTTATTTTCTGTATTTACCTATTATGAACATGGTGCTGATTGCCATTTCAATTTGAATCTGTGGCGGATTCTCTAATTTTGCCCAAACCCGACAGTTTAGGGCCGGGTAGGGCCTAAAATCTATTCCATTTAGTAGGGCCGGGTAGGGCCTAGGGCCTGAACTGTTAGGGCCGGGTAGGGCCGGGCCTTCATTTTCAGGCCCGTTGAGATCTTTAGTGTGTACACACACACACACACACACACTCTCAGTCCTTTGCATGGGCCGCTGTGTGCCGTGATGCAGAGAATTGCCATTACATATAGGATCTTCTTGGTCATTTAGAAGGGAGGATTCCGCACCATTTGGCCTGCCATTGGTGATCCCTCAGTAAATTGAGTTTCTTTTCTTCATGGGCATTTCAGCACACACCGCCGGGCGAGGCGCATGCATGCATGCATGTGGCACCAGGGTCGGATGTTAATTTCTCAATTGGGACGGGCAGGAGAAAATGGTATGGTATCATCGCCTGTGGCGCGAAGCAACACGGGCGATGAAGCCGCACACATACCATTTTCAGTTACAGAACTTTTATTAGGTTAATAAGCATCAATAATAACATCAGTTGTTGTTGAAGTTGCAACAGACACGCAGCATGCATAAAACTAAAGGTCTGACTCAGAGTTTTCTGTTTTCAATGATGAAATGCTGTTGGTATAGCGATGTGACAATTGCAGTTAGTTAGTAGCAGTAGTAGTGTTTCAAATCATTTTAATTATAAGAACTTTAATTTAAAATATCTTCAAAATGTGGGTTGTTTGCATGCCATCATGTTTGTTGGGGCAGTCAGAGCAGACCAGACGGGCTGGTCAGGCGGTCAAAGACAGCACTCGTCAAAGCAGGAAATTGGCTCTCTGCAGGGACATACGGATGGACGGACGGACGGGAGAACGGAGCACCACAGACATGGAGTGAAAGGCAGAGAACATGAGCGGATAGATGGAGGGAGGCAGGGAGAGAGGAGAGGAGCAGAGAGAGAGACAATCCTGCCTCAATATTGTGTTGCGGAACGGCAATCACAATGGGCTGTGACCTGGTGTGTGTGTGTGTGTGTGTGTGTGTGTGTGTGTGTGTGTGTGTGTGTGTGTGTGTGTGTGTGTGTGTGTGTGTGTGTGTGTGTGTGTGTGTGTGTGTGTGTGTGTGTGTGTGCGTGTGCGTGTGTGTGTGCAGGGGCGGATCTAGGCATGGGCATGGGGGGGCAATGCCCCACTAAATGCCCGGTTAATCCCACCAAACACGATGCCATGCAGAACAACCCAAGATATTTCAAATGAAAGTGCTTATATTTAAAATTATTTGAATCACTGCTACTAAATAACTACAGTTGTGGCACCACTAAACCAACAGCATTTCATCATTGAAAACAGAAAACTCTCTGAGTCAGACCTTTAGCTTTATGCATGCTGTGTGTCTGTTGCAACTTCAACAACAACTGATGTTATTATTGATGCTTTACTTGCATAATAAAAGTCCTGTAACTGAAAATGGTATGGGTACTTCATCGATGAAGCTGGCCCCATACCATTTTCTCCTGCACCCCCCCCTCAGTTGAGAAATGTTACATGCGCCCCTGCGTGCACATATATGTTGTGTCTTGCATTGGCGTGTGCGTGTGAGCGTGTGCATGTGTGCGAGAGGTAAAGGGGGGAGTTGTTCAGGAGCCTCCTCACACTCAATCTATACATCCATAAATCACTGTCAGGAGACTCCGCATAGGATATGGCCACCTTGCTTTAACAGTGATTCTCTCCTGCCATCACTGGCAGTTCTTCGCAGAAGCACCAAATACCAAATACCAGCAACTGTTTGGTTTCATTTTACTTGCTTTTGAGTTCATTTCTTGTTACACGACTTCATTACTTCACAAGTCTTCACAATTAGAGAATGCAGAAGAATTATTATTTTGATCGATGTTACTGTTATCTGTTATATGGTACCTCCCAAATACAGTATGGAATTGTGGATAAAAAGTAGACAAAGATATCAAAACATGTCTTGGACCCTCTGTCAATCCCACTCCTCCACAGAGTCCTGATAGAGGGCAGACAGGGTTGAGGTAGAAGGTTTTGAGCGGTACTAAAGTGCTGCTCCTTTTTGCAATAGGTATGTGGACTTGTTTTCTTTGTTATTTATAATATAATTCAGCATTTGAGCCACAGACCACCATTTGATGACAGTTTCACCCCTCAGACCCATAACTAAAGATTCTTTACATTTTGCCCACAATTCCAGGCTGATGATGAACATTTTAACTCTTGAGAGTGTAAAAATGAAACCAAATGGACCCGCTAGGGTCCATTTGATTTCATTTTTACGCTTTCAAATTATGAGATACATCTGGTTAACCAACTTTCCATTTAGTGGGGGACCACCTGGAATCCTCTCAGGGACCACTGGTGGTCCCCAGACCACCTGTTGAAAACCCCTGTGCTATATGAATGGGAGAATGTAATGCGTAAAGCACATTGGGTTAAGGCACTATGGGCTCCATTTTCGTCACACGCTAAACTCCTTATCCCTAACGTCTTTGCCTTTTTTCTACTATTTTGAAAAACCTTTTGGAATAGTTCAACGTGCCAATCTATTGACATGTTGTGAGCTTGTAGACTGGCCATTTTAACTATTGAAAAATGTTTTTTTAAATGGTTTAAAAAAAGTAAAGTTTAGGGATAAGGGTTTTAGCTGTGACGAAAATCTAGGCCTAAATATACTATATATGCACCATTTACTGTTTCTGGATGTTTTTTAATGAATCAATTAATACACAGGGCGGCAGATTCCTGTCCGACATATCATAGGGCCGACAGTTAGGTTGAGGCGTCAACCGAGGGTTAGGCATTGGTCCGATGGTTAGGTTTAGGTGCATCGGACTACTGATATGTGAATGAGTGAATGAACAATGAATCAATGCATGAATGAATGAATGAATGAATGAATGAATGAATGAATGAATGAATGAATGTGAAGCACCAGAGCCTGGAGGTGGCGAGCCAAGGAGCCAATAGAGGAGGAGGATGTTTCAGGTGGTGGCTGAATTTGTGGCGCTTTGGCACTGAATTAATTTTCATTTTGGAATCAATCGTGAGATAAACAAAGAGAAAGCGCCAGTTCCCCATGGGGAGGAGGGATCGGCGCCCCGTATCAGAGCCACAGTGGTGGTGTTGTTGTTGATGTCTGCCGCTACAGCTTTGTCGAGGGACCTTGTTTATCTTTCATGAGCACGCGGAGCTCTTGTTTTCCCGGGGTGTGTGTGTGTGTGTGTGTTTTAGATTTTAGTCGTGGTGTGTCTAATGAGCATAGTATATGTATAAAGCCCCGCGATGCTCTCTCTTCTATTTCTATCTTCGCTCTGGTGCTCTCGGGAGGGGGAGGAGGGTGTAGAATACAGTTTCCTGCGTGAGGCATGCCACAGGCTTTCTCTCATTACGAATTCTTTGGCGGTTCAAATGCCGTCAGCCAAACGAGTGTACTATATGGTTTGTGTTTTTTTTTTCTTTTCTTTTCTGAAAGACATTTCTAGTGTAAATATGAACCGGGGATGCAATCCGTGCTCCAAGCTCCCTTACATTGTCTTTGCACAGCAACCTTGTGTGTGTTATTTCAATTAAAACCTCCATGTTTTGTGATAAACACACAATGAAGCCGAGGGCAAATGCTCTGCACGTGGAGGATGGAGAACAAAACATCTATCTATACAATTTCATTTCTGTTCTGTGTGTTCCTGTTTGATTCTATATCAGCTGTTTTCAACCTTTTTGATCCCAGGGCCCACTATTTATTCAGCATTTGAGCCACAGACCACCATTTCATGACATTTTAGTCTAAATACTGAAGTGAAATGAAGTGCTCGTTTCACTTCAGTATTTAGACTGAAGTTGCTCTCTACCACAGCAGTTTCTGGGATGGGCGTGATCAAAGCAGCAGTCTTCACGGTGATTGGTTCATACCAACCCACATCAATATTGGGAAAGCAGACGACGTTGTTGTCATTATTATGCTAATGCATTAGCATTAGCATAATATACGTCGCATAATGACGTCGCTAACTAAACAAACACAGCCGACGAGCGTTACTAGCAGTAAAATATGTCGGATGATGATGTTTATAAAACCTAAAGCCTGACGCTTCTTTAAAGAATAATAAAGTGAAACGAAGTGAGTGACAGGGCTGTTGGCCAATCAGGTGCTGGGCATGGATTTCCAACCGACAAACGGCCCCAAAGGCAACGAAGCCAGTCCTTGAATCACAAAGAAAAAATAAGGTAGTATTTTTACGGTGCTGATTCAGGGCTGAGCCAGGCTACCACAGACCACCATTTCATGACATTTTAGCCCCAAAAGTTCACTAAAACTACTAAGATTTCTTTTGCTTTTGTCCACAATTCCAGGCTGGATTTGGGAAACAAAACAGTAAAACATACAGTACAGATCAAAAAATGACCATTAATCTTCTACATCCTCTAGTTGTGTAGACTTTACTTTGTCTAATTCAAATGAATATTTTAACTCTTGAGAGTGTAAAAAGAAAACCAAATGGACCTGCAAGGGTCCATTTGGTTTTATTTTTTACGCTCTCAGAGTTACATCTGGTTACCCAACTTTGCAAGATTTAGCCTGGGGACCACCTGGAACTTTCTCAAGGACCGCCGGTGGTCCCCGGACCACTGGGTTGAAACCCACTGGTTCTATATGATAGACCTGTCAGCAGTGTGGTGCAGACAGAAGGTAGGTGGATGACAGGGCCATCCATCTAAAAAGCAGAGCTGCAGGTGGCCGTCTCCACAGGCTGGGGGGGGGGTCCACTCATTCTCTGGCCAAACACGCTCCGATGGGGCCCATTAATTGTGACCGATCTCTGGGAACAAAAAAAATGAGACTTCTGGCCTGTTTCATCATTAAAGCGTTGCATAGCCAGCTCAGCTCGTCTCCAACCGGATAACCTGGGGATGGATGGACGGTGCAAACCGCGTTTCAGATGACTATGATGAAAATGTATTCAAAAGACTACTGCTATCTTCTTGCTGTCAAAGTCAACAGTGCTCCACCCGCCCCCGCCCTGTGCCGCCTGCTCACCCGGGGATCAGGCGTGCCGTTATTGCCGTTTGGTAGGATGTTTGAGGAGTGCATGGAGATAGCGCTGATGTCAGTGTTTTATCTCGTTTTATAACGTTAGAGGTGTGGTCCTATCAAAAGAGTACACACAGTCTTTATCTGTCCACGGCACTCCTACACCAAACACACCATGGAGATCCTGTATCTGTAGTCAGGTGTACAGACATGCCAATGCCGGGTGGAAACTATAGTGATGCGCCGCATGTTTGCCTGCACAAAATATTCAGCAGAAAATGTCTAAGAATGCATTTTCTGCCTGTTTGGTTTCGACCCAAATTGGCAGAAAATAAATCACCGAATAGTGTATGAAATGGATACATTTGAAAGTGCTGAATACATGTTTTATGGACCCAACATTTCAATTCAATTTCAATTTCAGTCAAGAATTTTCCTTTCAGTGCATCCCTAGTGGACACCTTTGTTTTTAAGGAAAGGGATCCTTGGGTGTCCCAGTGGGTCTGGAACACCTAACTACTCATTACTACTCATTGTGTATTATACAAAGAATTGAATGACATTAAAAAAGATAGAAGGTTTCTGCATATTGTGACAATAGGCACACAGAGGCACAATGCACCACGTGCCCAGGGATGTAGAAAGCTGTTATCTAGATTACACTAGACACTACATATACACAGAAAGGAAACGTTATTACCGGTACTGGTAAAATATGTGGTTTAGTGACATGTACAGTAAACGGTACTTGCCCATATACCCTATACTTTATGGCACTGGTTGTTAAGGAATGCAAACACAGAGCCGGGCAGATGTAGAGTGACGGAATGACTGGCTGTTAATCATTGAGAATCCTTTTTCCCTCCTCAAATAAAGGAGCTCAGATAATGGACTTGTCAATGAAAGGCGGGAACACACGACCCAGTGCAAGAATAGAGCTCTGTGCACTATTATATAACTGTACCATATGTTAGTGCTGATAAACTGTAAAGAATGTTCAATTCATTTGATAAAGGTGCTTTATAGGCCTAAGTAATATTTTGTGGTAAAAAACACATTGTGCATTGAGGTGAAATCTTGACTGCTCGGTTTATTGGTCTCTCACCCAATTTCACTTCGTCCTTTGTCCTCTCTTTTCTCTCTTTGGATGAAAATGTTGGATCCTGATCTGAAAAGACCATTTAATGAAGCATTTAAAAGATTCCTTGCATGGCTAATAAGACAAATATACCTTAAAACACTATACTTGCCTTCTATAACTAAAACAGCAGATAAAAACACCTTCAATAGTTTATTTCTTTCATAAATAGAGAATCTTTCACTCAATAGGAGGTGCTCCTGTCACAGTATGATGATGTTACATGAGCATATGCATTCATTATATTCCATAGAGCTAGACCACACAAGGGCATATGACATCATCATCCTGCGAGAGGAGCAGTTCCTGTTGAGTGAAATATTCGCTATTTATAAAGGAAATGAAAGATTTATGAAAGATGCCAATGGTGTTTTTGTTCATTTTAGTTATATAGGGAAAGTATTATGTTTTAAGCGATGTTTGTCTTATTAGTAGTAGTAGCAGTACCTCAAATTCACTGGCCACTAAAGGACACTGGAGCTGCTGTTTGTGATGGTGGACAATCTGCGGTGCTGTCCGTTTGGCTGTATGTATGGTCAGGTCAACAAGTGAACCCAGGGCATCAGTCTATACATAACACGCTATCTAGATTACATTTTAACCTTTGCGTGAGCCTGCAAGGTCACCAAGGCTATATGGCCAATTGCTGATTGAATTGGGATCTCAAATGAATCTAAAGAACGATAGTGGTATATAATCACCCATCAGGGTAGTATTATAGCCAGCCTCACCTCGGCCCCCACAGCACGGTACAACAGTATATCACGCTTTCAGGACATGGTCATATTGTATTGACTTGGGAGGACATAACCATACCTCCACAGCCACAGGGCAGAGCTCATGTGTGTCTCATGGCTGCTGACGGATGGCACTCACACCCAGGGAAGAGATGGATGGTTATGGATGCAGTCATTTGGCCAAAGTCACCTCATGATTTACGAAGCTACTGAGAACTGTCCCTAACCGTTCACATTGACCAATGTTACCTGAGATCTCTGCCTACCGGTATATTACTGTAGCTCTAGCTTCAATACTACCCAGGCTTTTCTTTTCGTCCGCACTGCGCAAAAAAGTGAAAGCCTGGACTAAATCACTGGCCATGGTCGCCTAGATCAGAGTAACCACCGGTCTGAGTCAGTCTCCTCCTCTCTAGGCCAAAATGCTTTCAGGTTAACCTAGGCTGCATCTAAAGACAAAGAATGGGCTATAGCAGCGTTTAACCGTTCCGCCATTCCGACTCGCCTGCATTATTAACCATATCCCTAATTCACCTACAGGGTCGGCCACAACATCATGTGGGGACGGCTCTTACACGGTCCCAACCCGACGATTGAAAACCGATGCTCAAGTGTACAGCGTGATTTGTCACTGAAAATATGATATGGATATTGTCTGTTCAAATCGATGGACGTATTCAGAGCTGTATTGAAAATAAAAAACAAGCAAACAAAACAAGCAAACAAACAAACATCAATGATTTTAACAATGGGACGTGGATTCTAATTAGGTTATTGTTCTCATGGTCTTGCAGCGATGACAATAATGACAAAAGACGTTAGTGCTGATAAAGACATTTATTTCACACACACACACACACATACGTGCTGATGTATGCGTGCGTGCGTGTGTGTGTGTGTGTGTGTGTGTGTGTGTGTGTGTGTGTGTGTGTGTGTGTGTGTGTGTGTGTGTGTGTGTGTGTGTGTGTGTGTGTGTGTGTGTGTGTGTGTGTGTGTGTGTGTGTGTGTGCGCCTCTGTGCGCACGCACGCCTGCCCGCGTGCGTGTGTGTAATTTCCCCTGTAGATGGACTGAGAGCAGGATTTAGAATCCGTAGACTCAGCCACCGTTCAAGCAAGCAGCAAAGTGACTCTGAGCTAAAGCTAAATGAGAGCTTCATGTTCATTTCCACATGATCTCTGCTTGGCTTGGTCTGGCAAAGATCTGCACGCCTGCTAGCAAGCATGATACTGTATGTCCCCTATCCTATACCTTTTCTGTCGAAAATGGTAGATGTGAGTATGTATATGGACTTTTTGTTTTAACTGCAGGCAAACGACAAAGAAGTAACAATTTAAGGTCTTTTAAGACGCTTATGGTGCCCCCAGAGTTTTGCGGAATGAGCAGATGAGAGGGAGGTTACTTTGAAAGCCCCCCGTTTTCAATTTCCACCCGTAGCCTGGAGACGAAATCTTCATATTTTACTACATGGCCAGCGTAAGACTGTGTGTGTGTGTGTGTGCACAGCAAAAACGGGACCCGAAATAGCTGAGCTTGTAGATCAGCTATTTTCACAATATTTATCTGTAGAACCGAAGCAAGTTAATTAAAAGGCCTCAACTCCCACATACCAAGTTCCTATCATTACTGAGAACTGCTTGGGGGAGAATGGTTCTAACTTCTGAATACCCCATAGCGACAATTTGACTGGCTGAGCACTCCATATTGCAATGATCTGATTGACTGATCCATGCATGTTTTGAAAAAATAAAAACTGAGGACAGACAAGTGAGAACGCCAATTATTGTGTTTGTGCCGGAATGTGAATGTATGATGACAAGAGTTCCCCTCGCTTCTCAACGCTTTCCCGGTTTATAATGGATTAAATGGTAGAATATGTGGGCAAGTATATGTAACAGTGTGAATAGTGAACAGTGTGTATAATTACACAAAATATCATATCAGTTCTTCTACCTGACACGATTCCCCATGATTCTCTACGTATAGTCCCTTTAAGTTGGTACAGTCTGCCTCGTGTATAATTTCCCATGATGCCTTCACCTCTTTAATTCCACGATTGGAACGAGGTGGGTGTCTTTTGTTACGTCCTGTATAACAAAATAAGAATTGTATCTACAAAATGATTTATACAGCGTGTTATTTCTGTTTTATAGAGGAGACCTGTGTACTGTATGCACGAGGCTAACGTGGAGACGTGTTCTGTGTTATTTTCTGTCAGAATAAACATCTGTAGTCTCCACAAGAGTCCTGGGTTGTCCCTCCTAACACAACGCAGAGTGAGACGGATCCAACCGGTTACATATAGCCGACCTACAAGCTCACACAGCAACACGTTGCAGTGCATGGTGAGCTTGTAGATTGGCTAAGAACGCGCCCCCTCCAGGATAGGGAATTCTTAGCGGTTACACATTTTAAATTGTAATGATCCCAGAGAATCCAGGAAGCCCAGAGCTAATCGTAATCACCAAGCTGAGGAAGAATTTGGTCTAATGCTCAGCTCTACAGTAACAGCATATACAGTAGTTCAGACACATGTTATTACTAGTAAGACTAGAGGTCCCAATATCTCTGCTGTTGCTGACGGAAATGCCTGTAGACTGCAGTGGTGGGAGAAGTACTCACATCTTTTACTTAACTAAAAGTAGCAATTCCACAATATAAACATGCCCTATTACAAGTATAAGTTCTTTACTACACACAGCACTCATGGTACACTTTACAGTATACCCAAAGTAAAAGAAAACACATTTCTCAAGCATCTTTGAGGCATTAGCTCAAGATTGGATATTAGCCTTAATAGTATAAATTAAACCTCAAGTGGCTGAACATTTTTTTTTTATTAAATAATAGTTTATGACAGAGGTTTTTAATCCTCCCTGAGAGGATCCCAGGTGGTCCCCAGGCTAAATGATTGAAAGCTGGTTCACCAGATGTAACTCTTTGAGAGCGTAAACATGAAACCAAATGGACCCTTGTGGGTCCATTTTGGTTTCATGTTTACGCTCTCAAAGAGTTAAAATATCCATCATGTGAATTATCCCAAGTCTACACAGCTAGAGAATGTAGAATATTAATGGTCGTCTTGATCTGTATATGTAACCGTTTTGTTTCCTAAATCCAGCCTGAAATTTTGGACAAAAGCAAAATAAATCTTTAGTTCTGCGGTCTTTGGGGCTAGAATGTCATCAAATGGTGGACCATGGCTCAAATTCTGAATAAATAGTGGGTCCTGGTATGAAAAATGTTGAAAACCACTGGGTTACGATAATCTAAATATGCAGTAATTAGTCACTTGAGCACAAGTAAAGTAAAGATAGGCCTACCTCGAAACTTTTCTTTAAATACTGTGCTTCTCTCAATCAGAGAGAGAGAGAGAGAGAGCGCACAAGCAGAGAAAGGGAATAAACAACTTGAAAAGCAATAAATGCAGAGTGGCACAGAGCTATCAGATCCTTGTTACTGGCTTCTCCTTTAATTGCTTTGTAAAGAGGAAAAAGAAAAAAACTTGGAAAGTGCTTTCACCCTCCCAGCCCGCCGCTCTTCACTGCTGCCTTAATTGTGTCGTCGCTGCAGTCGATAATCAAGCAGCCAATATATTTTCCCCTGAATCAAAACTTAGCATTTTAACGATTTCCTCTGTGTGCACTGGTGCGAACATTGCTGCGTCTTGTCTCCCATTATGGACGTGCCACTTAGTCAAAGATGTGAGTCAAATGTATCCACAGACCGTCAAATAATACAGTAAGATTGATAGCCACAGACCGAGGAGAGCCATCGGCTACTGGTCATATCATTCTCTCTCTGTCTCTCTCTCTCTCTCTCTGAAGTGGCCATTCTTCTTGTTCTTTGTTTTTGCTGTCTTGACATCGTACCTGGAGTAGTGCTTCTTTCCCCAAAACAAACGATATAAGCATTTTGACTCATTGTGTCACAGTGATTTCCTATAGACAGTTTCATTATTTTTTGACCACGATTCCTTATAGCCTCAATTCCACACAGTGAAAGCCTGGACCCACGGTACCCCAGAGTGACTGTCAAAAGAGGGTCTTCTGGTTTGTTAACTTCCCCCGGAAGTTGCCATTTTTCAGGCAATCGCAGCGCGGTGCTCCCGAAAATGTATACCCCACAGAAACATTTTATTTCTCCCTTTAAAAGATGGTTTAAAAGATGAAATTGTGTGCACTTTGCACACTTCTACGTTGTATAACTGCTTTGTTCGTTGAAATCATTTTTTTCTGAAAATAAGAGTGAACAAGTCAAGAAGCTAGTGAGGACTGAACAGGGTTATTTCATTGCGGACTGTAAATACTGTAACTTCCGCAACTACCGTTAATAGTTTCAAAAGCGCACCCTTAAACCAGGGTGCGATTCTTATATTATTCAATTCTAATAAGACCCAATGCTATTCACCGTATGTTGAAATGACTAATGTAACCCAGTCCAGTCCAGTACAGGGGATGAGTGAGTGACGTCAGGACGTTGGGTACTTTACCCCACTTGAATTATGACCTGACAGGCATGTCTGTGGGTTTATAGGCCAGCGCTCTGGGCTGACGGATGGATCCCTGGCGGATCCCTGTGCTTAACCTACTTGCTCTCGGCGTTGTAAGTGTTTCACCCTGTCTGGAACTTAGAGGCCTCTCGGGATTACCAACAGTTCACACAGTGGCACCTGTCAAAGTAAAGGTCCATAACGCCTCCGTGTTACATTTAAAATATCTTTGAAATATAGTTTATGGAATATCATGGCTATCAGGTAAAAAAAAAACCTTGTATCTGCTTCCATTTTTCGTGAAAATTTGAAACCTTTTCAAAAAAGTAGTTAAAGCCACCCATTTTTAACAATTTATGTCATTAATATACCTTAGAGATGTTGTGAGGACATGATAAAAAGGTCCCCCATTCTGTGTTTCCTAGAAATGGAGGTGAAAAAAAAGAGGAAAAATCATTAACATGGTGACACAACTTGATGACATCATCGGTCGGACGACCGCTATACCAAACAGTCATTGGTTATTTTTCCTAATGGGTTTGGACATCCGGCCAACTGGGAAGATAATAGGCTATATTCCTATGTAGACTGCACAATTCTAATTGTAATTTTAAGAGAAACGCACGAGCAGCTCCGATGCAAGCAGCTCACATAACGCGCATGCTTCAGCGCTCTTAATGGCATTCCAGCCATGCCTGCACTGTAGGTTAAACTTGCAGGTCATTTGTTTTAAACAAGGATCACGACAAAGGGTATGGCGATAATTAAACTCCCAACAACGGCTCCCATTGCACTCCGGAGATTCCTAAACATTTTACCATGAGAGCCAAAAGATAAAATTGGTGTCTCTCTCCACTTCAGGATGCTGCGTTGGGGTTGGGGGGGATTAGTAAACATAAAATATATATATTTTTTTAATATGAAACAAATGTGTCTTTCTGTGATAAAGAAATGTGGACCAGGCCAAGGAGGCAGCAGAAAGAAACAAGTGTGAAAACAGATATCCAGCCTCTATTAAAATTCCAACCCTGGATTTAAACCACACTCGGGGTGACTTGAATCCTAATCGAATGAGAAGCATAACGTTATGCTGCAAACGCTAGCAGCGGTTCCATAACAGAGGGCCGCACGGACCCATTTCTATTCTACATATTCTATTCTCAGAGGGGCAGATTTGGTGTATAATTAATGTTAATTAATATCATATAATGGTTTACAGTTTAGCATTGGCTCATGTAGCAGATGCTCTTAATCCATAACAACTTTCATCAAGCTTTCAAAAAGCATGGTATTACTGATGCATCATATTCACACAAGAATAGTAATCAAAAAAGCTAGGAATGTAATGGTATAAAGTCAATATTGGCTAACTATACTATACATATTACTATATAATGCTGAGTTTACATGAAATTCCCTAAGTGCAATGAGAAGAGCGTTCCATACTTTTGGGGCCCGTTGTCCTGGTGTTTTTAGCAAGTCGTACTTCCGGCTTCCCTGTGTCGGCTGATCTGAGTGCCCAGAGGGTTTGTAGGAGGCAATCAGACTTGCAAGATATGGCGGTGCCATACCTTTGGTTGTAGTTTGAAAGCCAGGACTGGGTTTTGGAATCTCTGCGGGCAGCGACCAGGAGCCAATGGAGGGAGTGGAGACAATGCAATACAATACAACGCAATACAATACAAAATGAAACAATAATATGTTGCAAGTTGAAACTAAACTTTTTTTTTTTTTTTTTAAGTAAAATGAATGGCCAAAATGACAGTGTACATGGGCTAAGCTAAGCCGTCTAAATCATAATGTGCTGTGTTTTGGTACTGAACCACAATGTATGTCAATTCCTTTTTAACCAGAAAGCAGCGGTCATTGTGTGCTCAGCTGAGATATCGTATCCTGCTTCTTGCTATTGAGGTAGTATGGTTCTCAGCTGTGGCAGAAGAAACTAGCATATGAAATGTATGTGACCAGAATAATGTCACAAATGAATTCCATTTTGTTGTATTGTACACTGTATGGTGAATTGAGAGTTCCAATATTTGAGGTACTATTAATGCACAATAACCAGATCTATTCTGGGAAGATGATGGCCTACGGGAAGAGCATGCAATATCATCACAATTCTGCATCACATTGCAAGCTTTTAAGATCCGCTATTTCGGCAAAGACAACCAAGTATGGAGATGACTGTGGTCGATTAAATTAGTTTGATTAATTAGATTAGTTTACTTTAACATATAGGGGGGTTGCATAAGAATAACAGTGGTAGAATATAAAGAAAATTGTGTGTAGAGTGATCACAGCACACTCAATGGCTCCCCATCAAAGATAACATAGCCTTACACTCATTGTAACCACTTAATCCGTAGAGTACAGTATGCTAGCTATTTCAAAATAGCAGATTTATGAAGTCTATGCTCAAAACCTTTACATGGAAGGAATTCTGTGACCAAAATAATATCATTTTGAGAGTCCTTTACTTCTGTGTTATAGAGGATGCTACAGGTCAATTTGACACTCTCAGGTCAATTTGACACTCTCAAATTGAAATGAACACTTGATGTTGCATTCCCTACACTTCTGTTTCCACTGCCAGTCAATGCTACCTGTCTACATGAGCTGTCATGATATATTTCCCAGATAAAGAAAGTGGTTTCTAGCATGATTTATCATTTAATTAGCATTTTAAATAGAGATTTTGACCTAGAATTTCACATAGCAAACTAATGATACATCTTGCTATGCGGTAGGGGTTTGATGTGATAATTGGCTTTACTGATCAAATCAACATTTGGCTCTTTGATATGATAATGTCGTTTTTTATTTCTATTTCCACATGGTTAGATGAGTTTGAATTATGGTGTCTAGATGAAAGGTGTTGCATAATGGCAGTGCTTGGTGGAAAAATTAGTACTCCCATTTTTAACGAGTAGAAATACTGTGTTGCAAGACTGGAATTCAAAATGTACTTGAATGAAAACACAAAGGTATTGGCATCAAAATGTATTCAAGTAAAATTACTCATATTGTACTCAGTACTGTATATGCAGAATGTCCCATTTCAAGTTATCTAATTTGTAACGTCTCAACATATTTTTCAGATTGTAGATTGCCTGCTTTCAAATGGCCGTAATGTATAGGGGCTGAAGTGGCCTATGGTTATGGTTTGTAAAAGTAATTAAACGCTTTATGCTTTAGCTATGCAGCATGCATAAAGCTAAAGGTCTGACTCAGAGAGTTTTGAATGTTGAAATGGTGTTGGTATAGTGGTATGGCAATTGTAGTTAGTAGCATAGTGTTTCAAATCATTTTAACTAAGCACTTAAGCACTATTTTGAAATATCTTGAAATGTGGGTTGTTTTGCATGCCAACGTGTTTGGTGGGGCAGTTAATTTAAGGGGGCATTGACCCCCTCAGGCCCATGCCTATAGATCCGGCCCTGCTTTCAATTGGGACTGATGGTGCCATATGGCGTAGTCAGACCTGAATCGCCAGATTTTTTTTTAAGGTTTTTTAAGGTAATTCTTCTTTAAGGTAGATTCAGGGCTGGACCAGGCTAGGTCACGTTGGCATAATATCTTTCCAGATGGGGGTCCAACATGGCTAAATACATTCACTGAAATGCTGGCCTGCAAAACCAGCTCCAGCCCCCGAGAGGAAATGTACCAGGCGTTAACAGTCTCCTGTCGTGTTGTTTGCTCAGAAACGGGAATCTCCTTAAAAAAAACGGTAATTTTGAATCCAGCCTCACAGACGGTAGGGAATGGGGGGAAATAATGCCCTAAAAAGACGTTCCTTGTCCGCTGCGTCTGGATCTGGGCTGCTCCGTTGTTGGTATTTCTGCAGGGATAGGGCCGGCTGGCAGGGCGGCCAGCCACACTGTGCTCCCATGCGTGTTTATCCTTATAATTTTTCCATCCCCTGTCTGAGGGTGGCTCTCCTGGTCGCGCTGCCAAACGTGCCTTTTGGTCGGTGCCCTAGATGCGAGTTGGCATCAGCACCCATCCCTCCGTGGGTCCCGGTCCAACATACACAGTGCACCTGTCAGGCTTTGCTGGGACAGTACAGCCCTCTGTGTGTCTCACCTGGGAGGGGCCATGAATGTGCACTCACATGCACCCACTCCAACACACACACACATACAGAGCCTGGAGTGGCTTCTGTCGTTGGATTTAGAACCATGTGTTGCCCCTAAAGGTTTGAACTCACTGCCAACACGCTAGCATATCGTATAAGCACTGGAATCATTTGAATTTGACTTAAACTTGTATTCGTGTAGCTCTGTACAAGCTGAGGAAGGGACCGAACATTACATTACATTGCTTGTAATGTAAAAGCGCTTGCTTGAACCAGAAAGTGGCAGTGGTGCAGGTTGCTCTCTTAGTTATGAGGTTAATTCTTAGTTAAGAAATTTACAATTATACATCAGAGAGGATGCAGGTTTTGTTAGGGATATTTGATCAAACCGCCTGAGAAATCAGCTAATGACTTTCCAATAATAACTGTAAATGTCGAGAGTAACAACTCTGTTTCAAAAATGTTACCACAGTATAAGACATGTAGATTGTACTTTCCATTAAAAGGAATAAAATTCATGTAGTAAAAATGAGCTTAAAAAATGAGATAAGCATGCTAACTTTCCAGGAAGAGAGAGGCACATGAGAAAAATACATTATGACCCTTGGGTCATAAGACTGACCTTTTCAAGATGAGAGCCTGTAGTAAAGGCTTTGTTTTAGCAATGTTCCTGGAAGCAATAATGAGATTGAACATAGGATTTGTTATGGGGTTGTTAAAGGAAAAAATATTGGAATAAAAATAAATATTGAGTGCCCTCTATAACAGCAGAGGGCAGTCAGAACAGATAACCAATGTCTGACAGGGTAGAAGTGGGTGGCCATCTGACCCAATGAAATAATTTGTTATTCTGGCTGTTTTACAGCGGCATACACTAGACAGTAACACAAGTGTGTTTAAATAAATACATTGGGCCCGATTTTGGTTACATTAGCCCTTATGCGCAATTAACGCACTTAGCATTGGGGAAGAGGCGTTCCCACACTAAAGTTGATAATTTCGTGACCATCCTATGTCCCTTAAAAACCTCCTATACCCGTTAAATTATGCATAGGTGTGGTTTGGGCGTTTTTAGCTTTCATCCAATCCGTGTTGGTCTTGCCATTCCCTTTAATTCATCCCTTATCTATTTCCCTATATCTGCCCCTGTTGTGTGTGACTGCCAGACAATTGGACTCGAGTCCTATTGACTCGACAAGTCAAGTCGCCAAGTCGCATTTTTGACTCGACTTGACTCGCTTGGGACGTAGGTAAAATACTTGAGACTCGGACTTGACTTGAGACAACCTGACTCGGCGACTCGTCCGAGTCATCGTCCGAGTCACCATTGCCGGGAGGCAACGGTGTGCAAATGAAACCAAATGAACCAGTCAGGGAGCTAACACGATCACCTATTTGCGGGGGTCCCGACCCACGGTCTGAACCACTGACGGGAGTGGAGCGGGGGTGAACGCCATTGCCATCTAGATCTAGTAGAAGACTTGCGACATTGAGGGGTCAGAAAACAGTGAACGGAGTTTGCAGTACTTCCCAGTTTCCACAACTCTCCAACTGTCTATTTCAGTAATTCTAATGAACGCCACGCTATAGGTTCACGCGTTTATTGATTGATAAATTGATTGAGTGATTGGAGACAGGCATGTAGAGCGAGCAAGCACAAAAGACTCTGATCAGGCCATACGCCACAGCAGCCACACTACACCACACACAGAAACAAACAATGGCGACTGCGTCTGCTACTCCTGAGCGTTCTTCGACAACCTCGTCCTCCTCGTCTGCACAACAATCACCAAAGGTTGTCAAATTTGCTTTTAAAAACTTCCATTCTGATGGGAAACGGAGGATAGCCAAACAACAGAAAACAATATCACTCACCACTGTCACGAACGCTGATTTGGGCTCCTGTATGTCCGTATGTGACTGGCTGCATAAATAATCCATCGTCCATCCATATAGAAACTAGAAAGGCAGCAATCCATCTTCCAAAATTCTCACTTCTCATAACATGTATCCAGTTGTTGGGGTTAAAACCTCACTCCACGCAACCTCCACCTAAAATAGTTATTCATTCCTTCCCTTTCCACCGGTACGTTCTTCTCGCTAAATAGTTTTATTTAGTCCAGTTATTATTTCGCCAGCTCTGCTCCGGGGTCCTTCCATCCCACCAAAACAAATGCACGTGTAGTCATAGACTCAGTGTTGCCAACTTCACGCATTTGACACTATATTTAGCTTTTTTTTCCAGACCCCCCTAGCGCCAAAATGATTGAAAAACTCAAGGTGATATTCACTACTAGTGCTTTTATAGTGAGCTGGGTTGAAAAACACTGCTCTAGCTCCTTGTAGTGCGTTTTGGAAGTGCCACTAGTGCATTTTGGATTTTGGCAGTTGGCAACTGAGTGTAGTACACGAGTAGGTAGCTAACTTAGTGCCTGATGAAAAATGAACACTAGTAGTTAAATTAATGATCCGTGTGCGTGCAGGTATGCCTGCTCTACAAAATGCTACACAAGCACAATTGTACTGTAACTCTCATCTCTATTAATACATTTTTTTCTTTCATTCATATAATTCAAGTTACACTGCAACAAAACTGATAACTGATAAAAACTGATATATATATTTTTTTTACATTTGACCGTAGGAAGTTGTAACCTGTGACTTGACTTGAAAACCAGTGACTTGACTTGAAAACATTGTGACTCGACGCGACTCAAAACAACCATGCGACTTGACTCGACTTGACTCGCCCAACTGTGTGGACTCGACTCGACTTGACTCGCCCCCAACCTAAAAAAAACTTGACTTGCTTGAGACTTGGGACCAAATGACTTGTGCTTGCTTGAGACTCGGCTCGGAGGGACTCGTGCAATTGTCTGCCTACTGCTATGTCTGACCCTCCGAAGCACGCAGCCTGGCTGCGGGCTTAGGACACACACATGCATGAGTAGCCTATTCTCAAAGATTATGCTCTCATTTTGAAACAATTATAGCTCGGTCAATTCTCAATCATTTCTTACCATTCAACATGTTATGTTGAAAAAACATGTTCCATGTTTTTTTTGCTGTATGTGGCGTGCATTTATCCCAAGTCTGCGAAATGTTATAAAGTAAATTGCAGAAAAATCTGGAATTCGCGGCAAAAAAACGTTTTTTTTGATCATTGATTTCTCGGTCAATTCTGGACCATTTTTTACATTTCAAAGTGCAGCGTGACGGGAAAGACCTCCTCTCTCAGATGCTGTATAGTATATGTGGGTAGGTCTTCTCTACGATGCGGGATCTAGCAAAATGTAAGTGTCGGGATTTTGGTGGAAACGGCCCACCAAATCCCCGACACTTACATTTTGCTCGATGCGGGATCGTAGAGAAGACGTACCCACATATACTATACAGCATCTGAGAGAGGAGGTCTTTCCCGTCACGCTGCACTTTGAAATGTAAAAAATGGTCCAGAATTGACCGAGAAATCAATGATCAAAAAAACCGTTTTTTTGCCGCGAATTCCAGAGTTTTTTGCAATTTACAGCATTGCGTCACAAGTTAATTAATGTATTTAATTATATTATATACTGTACATTACCTAAACACAAGGAAGTGACCGACAGCAGGCAATCTACAGCTGTTTATAGGACAATCCAGCATAAATAAGGAGATGAATTGAACTGGCGCCTTTCCACGTGGAGTTGTGGACATCTCCAAAGGCGCACCGTGCGCACGTGGCTCTGCCTTCGCGGATCGGTTAAGGGGTGGTCTGATGTGGCGTTATCTAGTTCCCAAATCTATTTGACGAAATTAGCAACTTAAGGGACTGCGCAACAAACACGCCCATGACCACACCTCCAGCCACAAATAACGGTGTCGGCATAAAGAATAGTGGCTAAGGGAAGAGAAAAGGTGACCAAAATAGCAATAAGGGAATTCGCTGCGGGTATCGGGTAACGTTAGGGACAAGGGGGGGAATGAAAATCGCGCCCATAATCTTTACCTCAGTATTTTATTGTATGCATACATAACTTCAACTTCCAATACAATTCAACGACAAATATTGTTCTCTTGATGATTGACCATTTCTTGGAATGGAAGATGTTGCTATTCAAATTTGTAGCCGACTACAAATTTGAATAGCAACTGTCAACTGAAGTGACAATAGTGAGTAATATTAAAGCATTATATTGCAATATTAAAGCATTATTAAAGCACTTAACGACAGACTCATTTTAAGATTTATATATATATTTTGAGTATTGTCATGAGATCGTTAATCATAATTATTTATTTTTGACACAATGATCATGGCGTGTCATTTTCATATTGTTACATTCCTAGTCCTTGCTTCACCATCCTTTGTCCTGAAAAGGCCACTGATTTAGATGGATGTGACTATAGTCCTGAGCTGTGCTGGAACCGTGCTGCTGCTGACATTTGTATTTGCTCCAGTTAGGTTGGGTAAAGTCTGGCTGCATCAGTCCCATATTTCACTGGCATTACCATGGTGATGAAATGCCAAATTTCAAGCACGAAAATGCTCAAAGGAGAAATAGCAGTGCGAGGCGTCTGAGCTGAGCTGCTGCACTCATAGCAGCTTGCAGGACATATTCTGACTGATCCTAAAACACACAGGGTACTTAATTGCATATGGTGTTGTCTTTGCTGGTTGGAAACCATATCTGTTCAAATAAAATGGTTACTTTGAAAAGAAAAAAAAAACATACACGCGCACGCGCGCACACACACACACACACACACACACACACACACACACACACACAAGCGTAGAATAGATGATGTACACAAATGGTAGCATTTCAAAGCGTTTTGATCTCATAGATCTACTAGTTCCAAATCTTTGCAAACGCTTGTGATAACGATTATGCAGAATAATTGCAATTATCTCAAATAACTGTGACGAGCCTGGTGATAACGCAATAACTGTGACAGCACCAGAGGTATATCAGATGGCACCGTATCAGCATTTTCTGACAACTTCAAAATATTGTTCAAACACATTCTGCCATTTTTCCCTCCTTATTGACATACTCCCCCCAAAAAAGGGACACCAGGTTAGAAGTGTAATAATGAGCCATAGCACATGTGAATATATTATGCAAATGACGTATCTCTTTGAAGTACAACATGCAGTTTCTTTTTGATGTTTTTGCCTACACAGATTTGACATCTATCTTCCTCTCGCTCGTCTCTCACCCATGATGAACTTCTCGCAGACTGGCTGTGTTGCAACCGTATGCACTAAAAAGTAACAGCATGCATTTAGTTCTACTTGAGTAGTATTGGACTTAAATACATTCTCTTTTTGACCACTTGTGGTGTCACTCCAATACAAAGACAAACATGCTTTTGTCCATTGATCATTTCTAGGAAAGGAAAATACTCCTGAGTTCTGTAAACTCAGGTACACATTTGCATAGCAACTGTCACTTGACTATCTATCCCTCTTAACTATCACTTAATATTTGACCAGAGCTGACTAAATTATTGATTTTGTCCACTGCTCTTCTGTGTGTAGCTACAGGATGTGTCGCCGCCTCACACCTCACGTACATACAGTACATACAGCCTGATACAGGTCTGCTGAGCTATTCTACAGAATGTGTATGAGGTGTGGAGTGGACTCCAATCGCATTTTTATAGCGCTTTTCCAAGTGCTCAAAGCGCTTTACAATGGTCCATTCATTCATACATTGGGAAGTAGAGCGGCGAACAGTCGACGCCAGCGTCCCCACTTCCCACATTCACACACCAATGGTGGCCAGCTCACACCAACCAACTCATTGGAGGCAATTTGGGGTTCAGTGTCTTGCCCAAGGACACTTCGACATGTAGACAGGAGGAGGATTCGAACCGCCGACCCACGGGTCATTGGACAACCTGCTCTACCTCCTGAGCCACAGCCGCCCACGTACATTGGCTTGACTTGGGAACATCATTCGGTCGTCGGTCAGTGACTAGTCCCCCCCTTTCCCCTGCTATATACTGTATGTATTTGAGTTTTTCCCTAACATGTTTTTCCAGTCCGTGTGAAAACACTTTCACTACAGAGAAAACACTAGTGTACATGCCAAGGTGGCTAGTTGGCAGTGGAACACTGCCAGGTAGACCAGGCATGTACTGTGCGGTACTACAACAACTTATGGTTGACAACCTATCACACGGCTGTTTGTTTACATCATGGTTTACATTACATTCACCACCACTAGTCTCTATACATGTGTATTTGTAGGATGATGTGGGCTCTAGGGAGCGCCTGCTCATTCTAGGATCTCCAAATATCGCCCGTGGCTCTGCATGTTAGCAAACATAAAGCATTGTGAGCCCGCGTGAGCCATGATGTCTCGTGTTTTGTGGATTCACCGCTTTGCCTTTTTACACGTCACAAGGCGGCGTTTTAAAAGATTTCCACTCTGCAGGGAGCTTTCACTTTGTTGCTCTTTCAAACCCCCTCTGCAAACGAGGATTTATTTTTTCAAACTGTTCTCATGTGGGGGCCTCACTGCCTCAGTCTTTTTTTCTGTGACAATGTGTGGCTACATGTATTGTCACACGCCTGCTTCTTTTGCACGTATCGTATTGTTTGACACACAACAAAGTCGATTGTGATTGGTGTGACTGCATGGTCTTGCTGTTGCTGATTAGCGCTTCCACAGCTTGTTCAACAGCATGCCTGCCCTGACAGGCTGAATAATTGGGCCATTACAGCTGGAGATGCACTCCAGACATTAATGTATTCAAACAGGCTCACACGCACACGATTGTATCACTATACTCGTGAGGACGTCAGCTGTCATGTTTGAAGAGTTCCATTGCACCTACATTTTTATTATTATTTTTTTTTACAATTTTGTGGCGGTGCTAAACGTGTGGGTCATTGACGATTTTAGGAGGGTGACACTACCACATCATGGCACCACTCCCATGGGTCAGATTTTCTTTTTACCTGTAACCTGACACTAACAACCTCTAAAAGCTCCCAACATGTTTTTTGCAAAAGAATCGTGAGCTTGCAGATAGGCAAATGTTTGCCATGTGACGCAGGCGAGCAGCTAAGTGTATTCAAGGCATATACTGGTAACTTCAACCCCAATCACACCTTGGTTGATTTTTAAATGAAATGTCTCATTTGACAAAACAATTTGTTATAAAACAACCAATTTTGTCTTGTGTGGACCAGAAACGGCTGTCGATCCCCAAAATGCATATTTCTCAAATTCTACAATACATTTGGCCTTTATGTATAGTCACAAGAACACGTTTTGAAGCAAGCGGTCTCTGACATTATTTTTTTAAAATGTGTCACAGACTGTGCATTTGTTTGCATGACTGCACTGCACTGTGTACACTCTGTTACAATCTGGATAATTATTCTTCTGCCTGTGACCTCGGAAGAGAATCACGCCTGTACAGAAGTGTTTTCAAGGACCGACACATGAATATGTATAGCCAGACAGAACCCCATCGCTAAATTGTAGTGCCTGGGATGGTTTCTTTCTTTCCAAATATTTTGTGTGTGTGTGTGTGTGTGTGTGTGTGTGTGTGTGTGTGTGTGTGTGTGTGTGTGTGTGTGCGTGTGTGCGTGTGTGCGTGTGTGCGTGTGTGCGTGTGTGCGTGTGTGCGTGTGTGCGCGTGCGTGCGTGCGTGCGTGCGTGCGTGCGTGTCAGGGGCGTTTCTAAGCAATTTGGAGCAAGGCAAGATTTCCCCTGGAGCCCCCTTACCAGGCCCCCTTGTAAGGGGGCCTGGTAACGTCACCTCCTGTGACGTGCCTACAGGCACAGCAATATGGCGGACCCCAAGGGATAAAAATATGAACTATTTTTAAACTAAAGGACATATATGTGTTTTAAATGTTCAATTCTAGTTATAGAGGGTAAGTATAATGTAACCGTAACCATATGAGGCTTATTAGCCTGGGATCCATGTCTGGGGGCATGTCTGGTGGTCACCTTGGTGCCCCCCACCTTCATGGCGCCCCATGCAACTGCCTAGTCTGCCTAGTGGCAAAAACGCCCCTGGTGTGTGTGTGTGTGTGTGTGTGTGTGTGTGTGTGTGTGTGTGTGTGTGTGTGTGTGTGTGTGTGTGTGTGTGTGTGTGCACGTGTGTGTGTGGCATGAGAGAGAGAGTGTACTGTCAGTAGCCTCTGTTGTTTAGTGGATTGTGAGGAACAATAGCAGGGGAGCGTTGCCCCCTGGGGGGAAATGTCTGCACTTGTTTCGGGTCCTTGTCTCAGAAAGCACAGCTCAGCAAGATCTTCCATTTCTCAAGTGTGTTGCAGTGCATGGAGACTTTATACCTTTAATCTGCTGTGTGTGTGTGTGTGTGTGTGTGTGTGTGTGTGTGTGTGTGTGTGTGTGTGTGTGTGTGTGTGTGTGTGTGTGTGTGTGTGTGTGTGTGTGTGTGTGTGTGTGTGTGTGTGTGTGCGTGTGTGCGTGCGTGTATGGTCTTATTCTTGGTTACTAGGTACAGGCATAAAGCCTCTTCTGGCTCTGGGGCTTCTGTACGGTATAGGCTATCTCAAGGGAAGTGTATATGGAAGCAGTGGGAGACGATATTCGTTCGGTAGACCAACCAGAGGTGAGACTGACACCCTCTTTCACAGCATCACTTGCCTTCAGGATTCTGTACAACTTCCTGTGGCATGATTCTGATTCTGATCCTGATTTCTAGATCCGCCTATTTAGATGGGTAGGTCAGGGGAGGTCTGTTGGTTGGATTTTTGACACCCTTGCACATAAACACCAAACATCTCCAAATGTTCGTGTAAAATGAGTTGAAATTGACAAAAGTACTCTTTATTAAACTACTAATAACACAGAGACTTTGTTTTTTAATCATGACTTAATATTATTTTTCTCTCCACCGTAAGGTGGTGACTATGTTTCGCCCCCTGTCCGTCCGTCTGCGCCCGGGTCACCGCCTTCATACGGGGACAGAACATTTGAAAGTTGACATTCTTCAAGTTAAGTATTTATGTCAATAATCAGAAACATACAGAAAACTACATTTAGATGACTCAGGACACATGAAATAGTGTCCCTAGAGAACCACTTAATGCACATGTGCATAGGCTTACAATAAACCAGTACTCAGGTCCTGTAAATAGTATGAATAAAATAGAAGAAAATAATAAAAAGACAAATTCTTCATTCAAACCATGAGGGGCCATAAATGAATGTAGAATATTTCTCTTTGTAAGAGGAGCCGTTCTACATTTCCACCTCGAGGGGGCCTCTCCACCTTTTCAATGCCCCAATATTAAAGGGAACTAATATTATGGCCCGCCTGTTTGAAGTGAACCACTACAGGGTTTTTCTCATCCCCGCATCTTATGTTAGATCGGTGCTCGCTGATCTGGGTGCGTAAAGCTCTATTGGTTTTACCCACATACGCCAAGCCACATGGACATTTGATCAAGTATGCAACATGAGTTGATGTACAAGTAATGATTCCCTGGATCTTAATGAGCTTGCCAGTATGAGGGTGTGTGTAGGTTTTCGCCCTGGTTGTGTAGCCACACTGGAAAATTGCACACATTTCCATCTGGTATGTCATCTAAAAATGTCCCCTGTTTTTCAGCTGGTACATGGGACCTTACTAGGTACACTGTAATCAATGGCTGTAAATTTACGGTGGATTTTCAACAGTATCTTACTGTTTTTCACAAAATCTGTAAAATACTGTTAAATTGCCATCTCTTTCTTGTAAATTCACACTTTATACTGTAATTTAACAAATATCAGTAGAAACTGTTATTTACCAGTACAATACCGTTAAATAAATAATCCCTTTCCTGTAAATTAACAGTTTGTGCCTTTATTTTACTGTATTTGACTGTATTTTAACAGTATAATACAATATTTTCTGCCAAGTCATGTGGAAATAGGCCACACCCACGTTTTCTCTTCAAATTTAGTCAGTTGGTGGACAGCAAAGGAGCCTTTTCTACTTTACTCTATTTAACCAACCATTAGAATATAGTCAACTAACAAACATCACAAATGGACAAAAGAAGAAGCAAAAAGAAGTCTGACAAGTTAAGAAGAAAAGAAGATTGATTTAAGGTAAGGAGGTCCCTTACAGTCTACAGTATGTTTTCTATATTTATACATGCTAGCTGCTAAAAACATTGCTCAAGCTACACAACTTTTTCCCCTTTTCTGAAACATCAATAGGTGAGCAAGATGATATCATGATATGTGTACAAATTCTTGCTCTGACAATGTTAATATAATTATGAGGCACACAAGGAGCCACATGTGCAAACCCAATGCTTCTTTTAAATGTCTTCATTCTGGATGTCAGACAGTTGCAAACATACAGAGAAAGTGATGTGTACATTGTTTCCCAGGGCTTGGATGGGGATTTGACTGCATGTAGTTCAGCTTCTTACAGCCCAACTCGGAGAAAGTAAAGATGCACTGCTGATTTTGCTAATGTGGGTACCCTATGGATCAATTATGATTCAATTTTATACACATGCTTAATTAATAATTCGTGTTCTGCTTTATTTTAACCTTTCAGTGGTCTAACACAAGTGTTGATGTTGGTGCATTCACCCTACCGGCCCAGCCCTGGACTCGTTCTGCTCAGTATGTATTTTCGTGTACATATAAATGTATACATACTCTATGTGTACATTTGTTCATAGTATGTTCATTTTATCATTAGAATCAGGCAACCTTTGAACAGCTGACAGGACCACAATATGTACCACATATACGTAAGTGGTCCTCAGTAATGTTCATGATAAAATACCACAATCTTTTTCTACTCGGTCTGTGCCTCATAGGAGGGACAGTTGAAAAAACAGTCTGTGTGTCATAAGAGGGCTGTGGGCAGTTCACTAACCAGCCTAAAGCCTGCATTTTCTGTTAGCTTTCTTGATAGCTTGGTAATTGGGCAGGTGAAGGCAGGTTAAAAGTGTTTTTTAATTGTGATGAAAATGAAAAATAGGGAGAGTCTTCTGTTCAAGAAGTCTTTTTTTGAGAATTATTTTATTCATCTTGGAGTCAAGTATGTAAGTGTGCAAGACAGTACATACTTATACGTGTCTCCATCTAATTTCAAATGCTGTATTTAACAGGGAATGAGCCCTTGATGACAAGAGCCAGTGGATGATGGACACCCAGGTCAGGATTTGCACTCTTTGCGGTCTTCTACATTTTCAACCTTCAGTACAGAGGCAAGGCCTTCAGAACCCTGGAGTTCATTCAAAGGTATGTATTACCTAAAAACATCATAGGTAATCCAAGCTCAGATAGTAAGCTGGTAGATCTGCTATTTTCTGTGAATGCTCCCACCAGAATATAGGTAAACTAGATCTGTCACAGGTCTCCACCAGCTCTGGTGTCACGTCAACTGTTACATCACCCTCATGGGTGACGTAACAGTTGCACGGACAGACATACGGACGGACAGGGGGTAAAACATAGTCACCACCATACTGGTGGAGACAAAAATACAATTTAAAGTTTGTGTCAAAATTATTTTTGTTGTTGTTTTTTATTATTTTTCCGTAGGGGGTTCGTCGGTATAACCCTTGAAAGAAGTACCAAGACCACCACCACCACTGGAACGGCCATCTCCAAGATGACGGGGAAGCTGGTCCAGAAGATGACAGTGTGCAGTTTGAGTGGGAATTCATTGGTATGTCACAGCTACTACTCTAATAGCACTGTAACAAATCATTATTCTTTTTCTCTTTTTTCCTTCTTTTTTTGCCCTTTTCGATCTGTGGGTTGTCACCTACTGTAACTGGAACATTTTCTGTTCTCTACACTACTGGTGTGCGAGCTCCACCTCCTTTCAAAGTTTCCCACTTTAATCCTTTATTTTGTTATTTTGAAGTTATTATTCATTGTTTTGCTAAATATGTGTGTTGTTTGTTTTACAGGCACTGGCGATTGAGGAGCCAAGTGATGCAAGCCAAGCCAAGGCCTCTTCGCTTCTGCATAGCTACCCAAATTCTCACATTCACGTTAAGTATTTGCACTTCAACTGTGTACTGCTGTTTAAAATATTTTGTTAATGCTGAATGCTAATATTTCATGCAGTGATGCTGTGCTCAGTGATGTTGGATTATAATGCATTTTCCTGTCATTCAGGATTTTACATGACAGTTTGTCCATAGGTACTGTATTTATTGAATTTATTATTTTACTTTTACATGTATTTTTCATATTAGAAATATTAGTTTGCCGACCTCACAAGTCTTTTACTATTATTTGCGTAAAAAAAAAAAGAAAAAGACAAAGTTGTAATGGAGACTTGTTGACTTTGATAAAAAATAAACTGTTGAATATCTATACCTATGTGTTTTGATGTACATTTCTATATTTGTAGGATATGGCTTTTATTGTGAAAAAGGAATATTTGAATATATTGTAAAATTACGGTAAAAATCAAAACGCCATATGCTGTTAAATTACCATAACAACACATTTAAATTACAGTAGTGTACTGTATTGACAAAAAACTGCATGCCGTTAAATTACAGTAAACCCCCATAAAAATACAAACATATACTGTAATTGAAATAACGGTACATCTACTGTAAAATGAATTACAGTATATGTACTGTAAAATAAGAGTAAAATGCTGGCAACTTTGTTGCCAGTAAATTACCGTAAATTTACATTGAAATCATTTACAGTGTAGTCCCTAAGATTGGGGGGAAGTTTAAAAACCACAGCTGGAGCCTCCTTAAAAACATTTTTATTGTGGGGTCCGATTAATGTGCCAGTGTTTGGTAATTATATCTTCTTTAACTCAAAACCAAGGGGCGAATATCTAAGCACACACAGGGGAGCATTGGCTTTCTGATTTTACTCAAAACTCACAATGTTTCAAAAAGCTATTGCAAAAAAATAAAATAAAACTGGGGACAAATAGCAGCATTTATATTTAAACTATTGAAATGGTATACAAAAACGGGGAAAATCTAATTCAATGCACAACTTCCATTGGCCACTTTGGCATTGACAACCTTTTTTTTTTTTTCGTCTACTTACCAGCCCATTGTGAACCCAGACATGTTGAGTATACAGCAATGTTTTATGTTGGAAATGTTGAATATGGATCCCCAACTTGTAGAAACCGTGGATGTTAAGTTTGCTAAATTGTGTGCAGCTGTGGCTCAGGCGGCTGTAGCTCAGGAGGTAGAGCAGGTCGGCCAATGATCCAGTGTTCGGCGGTTCGATTTCCGGCTCCTCCTGTCTACATGTCGAAGTGTCCTTGGGCAAGACACTGAACCCCACCTTGCCTCCAGTGGTTGCCACCACTGTTGTATGAATGTTGGAAGTGAGGACGCTGGCGTTGACTGTTCGCCGCTCTACTTCCCAATGTATGAATGAATGGACCATTGTAAGCGCTTTGAGTATACACGCTGTGCATAGAAAAGCGCTATAAAAATGCAATCCATTATTATTAATATTATTATTGTGACCATAACAACCTATAGAAGGCAAATTCATCACCATGTGATATGTCTGGGGGAGGGTCATTATTCTGAATCTATTCCAAGCATTATTTTTGGGGAAAAAATATGTTAGATCAATAACTCGGAAAGGAGCAATTACTACTTCCAGTACCACTTCCAGTTTTGTGCATTCTGTTGGCCCTTTTTCCATAGCACTGACTCCAATGATAGCATGGGTTTGTATCACCACTTCCTTATAAAAGTTAAGTATGGTACAGTCAGAACACCACATTCTTCCAGAAACTCAACACCGATTGGAACAGACTTGCCCTCTTTTTACTTGCGTTAGTGGAGCGGGCACAAGTTCAGCGATCGGTGCACGGTGGTGCGCGGTTGGCAGTCATCATCCCTTGTTGCTCGATCGGTCGGTTTGGGAGATGAAACCATTAGTCATAAGTCACCATTACGTCATCATATTAGCTCTCTCCACTCACGCTCGAGTAGACCATGGCCCACTTGTGCGCAACGCGCAAGTATGCACTCTACCGAGTTCTGATCTAGTTATAGTTATATTGTCTGGCTCTTTTTTGTCATTGATAGTTTTTCCTACTTTTTTGTTTTATATAGCACAACACAGAGAAGTAGACCTGCAAGTGTGGCAGGCAATAGACCTGCAAGAGTGGCAGGCCAAGGGAAGAATCCCTCTGAG
This sequence comes from Benthosema pterotum, assembly GCA_039105355.1. Lineage (NCBI taxonomy): Eukaryota > Metazoa > Chordata > Actinopteri > Myctophiformes > Myctophidae > Benthosema > Benthosema pterotum. The sequence goes on along the minus strand of CM076987.1, from coordinate 28,130,254 downwards.
ATTCTTGCCTCCTCACGGCTTTCCTCCATACTGGAGTCTGCTTGGATTCTTGCCTCCTCACAGCTTTCCTCCATCCTGGAGTCTTCTTGGATTCTTGTCTCCTCACGGTTTTCCTCCATACTGAAGCTTTCCTCCATACTGGAGTCTTCTTGGATTCTTGCCTCCTCACGGCTTTCCTCCATACTGGAGTCTTCTTGGATTCTTGCCTGTTCAGGGATTTGTCCTGTTGCTGTTCTCATTGTTTCCAGTTCCCATCTGATGTTGTGGGGGAGTCCTGAGTGCTCCAGATCATACTGAATGACCGCCAGCTTGCATAATGTCTTCAAACTAGGTTTTAAGTATAAGATCTGTGAGAAGAATTTATTGTTAAAGAGAACTATATCTGAAGGGGCTTCTATAGACATTCTCCCCTCCAAAGACATACACCTCATCCTTCACAGGTCCAGCGGAACAACCATAGAATGAAGCTCCCTGTTGTCCTGTATTAATAGGTACTGAACAGCACAGCATCTCTGTCACGTTGCCTATTATTACTGTATACCGCTGCTTAAACTTCTCCAGGCCTTAAAAACAACCACTCCGTATCTCTGTGCAGTTATGTCTCTGTCTGCAATACTTATATAGGCCGACAACGCTCTGGACTGATGTCACTCACAATACAAACGAAAAGATTTAGGGTATTGGCTCTCTCCGCTCATGCACGAGTAGGCCATGGCCCACTCGGTAGAGTTTGCACAGAGTTTGCACCGAGTGCGGATATAGTTTCCTCCATATATTGCCGCGTCTCAGATCAGGGCTGCGATCCACGCAGACGATCCAGGATTTTGTTGTCAACAAATCATGAAAACGAAACATCTCGCTCAGGGAAGGCGTTTCTTACGTGAGAGGGGGAGGGGATTGTGTGGGGTGAGGCAGCATAACTTTTCATAACTATTAGTTAAACCTGAGCAAAGATCCCAAGTTCATACTCACCTCTCCAGCAACGACACTCCACTGGGATGGGGTCACTACAATTTGAATGTTCTTTTCTGAATAATAATTAGAAGAGGGAAGTGGCCATGTTCCCCTCTGCATGCATTGTTTGCAGATTTTCATGAAATATGTATATAAAAATGTACAATATTTACAAATTTATGTGAATTGTCAATTGGATTGTTTCCCCTTCCAGTTAGAACATTTCTGATTTGCCAGGACACCCTACAGCCTTCATCACATCAATTACCCTTCAGATAATTGATTTGAAATAATTCACCCAAAATTATTCATTCCGGCATATTTACTTGCGTGAGCGGAGCGGGCACAAGTAAGGTGATCGGTGTTTGGTCCCTCGGGATACTCCAATGTGACGCAAGTAAAATACCTTATAGCTAATGTCATTAGTATTAGCCCGCTCTGCTCATGCACAAGTAGGCTCATGCGCGTGTGTGTGTTCTCCCTCTGATAGACTATAGCACTTCTGAGGCACTTCACAAGAGCTACAGGTCAGCAACAGCATCGTAAAAAAAACTTTTACATTTAATGTATTGGTTCAGACTTGTGGGCTGAGCAGTCCCGTCTCCTTGTGACATCGCCCCTGTTCCAGAAATGGATTCCCTGTGTATTTTTTACATAGTGGACAAAGCCAACTCGGATCATGATAACACACACAATCTTTTGGGACAGTCACATAATTGATTTATGAAAATATGAAAAACCAAATAAAAAGTGTCGTATCATGCCGTTTTTTTTTATTTTTTACTTCTTGCTAATTAGATATTGCATGATAATATTGTGGTGTTTGTCATGATTTGTCACAACCCGAGTTGGATTTATCCGTGGCATAATCGTGTTTATATAACCTGTTCGAAGTCTATTAGGAGAATGAATGAGGACTCCATTTCTGGAACACAGGCGCTGTCATGAAAGGGGCGGGACTGCCCAGCTCTGTAGGTTAAGGAAATAGTTAATTCTTGGCCTGCTACAGTATGTATTTAGAGTTAATTCTAACGTGCACAAGAGAATTCTACACGCTCGAGGGCCAGGAAATGTACCAGTACATCGTCCCCGAGCTTTTCATACTGCAAGGCCAACATGAGGTCCCAGCTGAACGCCAGCACTTTAAATCAAAGTACTTTTTCTACCGTCTATTGTCTAATTTGTTGTCCATGAGTCCAAATGACCGAAGGCCAATGATAGCTATATGCAGTGCAAACTTATTGTTTTCTTCTACGGGCGAAAAAATGCAAATGGTTGGCTGACTTTACTCACTCTAAACTGAAAAATAATTCAGTAAGATGTGCGACACATTTTCACCATTTTCAAAAATATCAGACCTACAAGCTCATAGCGCGCCACTTCCGTATGAGCTTGTAGGTCTGATATTTATCAATAATGGCAATGATGTTATGTAATTCTAAGTAATTCTAAAGCTAATTGATGCTAATAATGCCAAGTAAGTAATGCTGCTAATGCTAAGTATTGCTAAGTAAGTAAGGCTAATAATGCTAAGTAATGCTAAGTATTGTCAATAGTGCTAATAATGCTAATTATGCTAATTAAGCTAATAAAGCTAAGAAAATCAAAATGTGTTCCCGCCAAAAAATAGTTAAGGTCTGCATACTGCTGCAGGGTGAATGTTGATACTGACAAAGCCAGATATGCAGGAAATTAATATCCAGTTAGATGGATGGACTTGGTGATCATCGATGGGGGGAGGAATGAAAAGAACCTTAATTTCCTTGGCAGCGTGGTTTTGGACGGGAGATTAAGAGCCCTGGGGGCTTCTTTACCAAAATGATGCTGTCGAAATGACGAGAGGAGATAAAATTTCTTGTCGGCTATCTTTTCAGTGTCTGTATCGGCTCATAATCATCACAAGCACTTCATTAGAGCCTGAGCGATGCCAGATTTTTGCGCCCGATGCTGAACTCCATTTTGAAAAGTGCTACACATTCTGATTAGCTATGTTCTTGACAGATTCTTCTCATGGGGGGCTCTACAACCTCAACACATGGCCTAACCCGGGGGTCAGCCATCTGCGGCTCTAGAACACAGCCCTAGTGGCTCCCCGCCAGGGTCCATTTGGTTCGCATTTGTACGCTCTCAGGAAAAAAAAAGGAAAATGGGTGAAATTCTCCTTTAAGGGCTTATTAGGCTTACATTTTTTGCGGCTCCAGAGGGATTTTGAATTTAATTTTTGCTCCAAAATGGCTCTTTGAGCCCCTGGCCTAACCTGTAGATCTGCTATTACCTGCCACCTGGCCTTCTATTGTCAACTTCTGACTTCTCAGTGCCCAGACATGTTTACCAATGAGAGTCTGAGTTGGGGGTTGGTCTAGCGACAAATCCGAACAGACGCAGCTGATTGGCCAGAGTTCTGTCACTCAACAGTGCAACATTTACAGTGTCAAACAACAAACATGGGTTGTATAAACAACATCATCCGGCATATTTTGTTACTTACTTTATTCACATCCTAGTAGTGCTCATTGGCTGTGTTTGTGTTTGGCAAACAGGCTAGCCTATTAGCCACATTATTGACAACAACCTCTGGTTTGTTTGGTTTGAACCAAACCTGCCCCTTGAAATGTCACAGACAATGGACAGTTTCAGACTCAAGCTGAACTCGAGTCTGATAATCAAGCTAATTGTTTACAGTATATTTCAACTTTGTGTTTGTGTTTTTATGTTTTTTACAATTATTTGTAATCGTAAAGCATTTGATATCAGTCACCAGAGGAAATTGTACAATGGAGGTGAAGTTACAATGGCTGGGGTTGAATGGTTGAAATCACAATGGCAGAGGAAGCTACCTGTACAGGAAGAGTGAACTTATAAAGTCAATACTGCCGCAAACTGGCAAAGTCAGGCTTTCAAATAGGCGCTGCACAGCCTGAACACTGTTGCGCTCTGAGCTCTGAGCCAATAGTGCCAACAAGAGGTGGCACTATAGAGTTAATGTCTGGCATTTAATGTGTTGGTAATTTACAATGGTTGTGATGGAGGTTTCTGCACGACTGTGGAGATGTGTGTGCCGTAACATAGCTTTAGTTGGGATCGCAGGCAGGCAGATAGGTAGATAGCCGGGTCATGGTAAACGGAACAATGACTAATGTCTAATTGGAGTGCGGTGTTTTGGCATCGCTATCTCATCCCTTGTTTCCCCAATCCATTATCTCCTTAATTATAGCCATAATCACAATGATTTCTTGCTTATCGTCACCCCCATAAAGCAAGCTCAATGGGAATGTGATGGAGCGCTTTCTTTATGGGGTTGATTTAATTGGGAAACCGGCTGCCCTCTCCGCACACACCGCGTCTGCGTTTTGCTTCTCAAATTGCATCTGATTGTTTTCAGAGCACTGATGGATTTAACAAGAGGCTATATTTAACCTTGCGGTCTGAGGCGCAGCCGTGCACTGTGCTATGAATGGCAACCGCTGCTTTTATCCACCTACCGCGGCTAATCGGATTGGAAGGATGCTCTCTGCGATTAAAGGGCCACTTCACCCTTTTTGCTAAGAAAAGTATATGTTAACGAAGATTTAGAACGCTTTCCTGAGCTCTTAGATTGTAGCAGTGTCCATGATATTGTGGATACTGTGCTCATTTCCTTACTGGACTACAATCTCCATAGCACTTTGGTGCAGTGATTTTCAACCAGTGGTCCGGGGACCACTGGTGGTCCTCGAGAAGGTTCCAGGTGGTCCCCAGCTAAATGATGGAAAGTTGGTTAACTGGATGTAAATCTTTGAGAGCGTAAACATGAAACCAAATGGACCCTTGCGGCTCCATTTGGTTTCATGTTTACGCTGTCAAGAGTTAAATATTCCGAAAGATACTTTGACTGTTTTGTTTCCCAATTACAGCCTGGAATTGTGAACAAAAACAAAATAAATCTTTCGAGTTTTGGGCTCTAGAATAAAATGTCCTCAAATGGTGGTCCGTGGCTCAAATTGCTGAATAAATAGTGGGCCCTGGCATCAAAATGGTTAAAAACCACTGTGCTTGTGGATGGGGGGAAAGTACAGTAGTAACTGGATTATTAGTCATGGGCTTGCCATAGGCAGACAAGCTTCTAGTATTTCACAAAAGCCAGCGGTCTGGGCGCCTGCTGGACAAGACAGTGGTCCAGGCACACACCACATATAGGCTTTGGCTTGACCGTGTGTGGTGGAACGTCCTCGAGCGGTTAGCCCCCTCCCCACCCCACCCCTTTTTTGACAAAATGTCTTCCCTGGCTGTCGTTCCTCGTGACCTTCCAGGAACACCCGCCTGCTAATATATCCTCTGATTTCATACATCGTCGCAGCCATGTAGAAATGGTCTACGGTACGTCTAAAACCATTCCATTTTTTACTTTCAAATACGTCTTTTTTAAGAGGGAAGCTTGCAATGCGCGTATTCCACTCCTTATGCATTTATAATGGACTATAGGAAGTAGGAAAAAAGGAGAAAAATATGGAGATGTGAGGTTTTTGGACGATGCCTACACCATCATCATCATCATCCAAGTGGCAGCATCATTCTTCATGAGGGGACATGAATGGTACAGGACAGCGTTAGCCTGGAAAGACCTGTCGCCCCAGACATATACGATCCTGTCATGCAGGAGAGGTCATGGTCAATCATGCTATACTGCCACGCGTTCTTGTTGATGAGACAGGCGGGACCCTCTGATTTACTGAGGGCCTCTCCAACCACAAAGCCCAGACGGTTGGATCAAGTACAAATGAAAAGCAAAAAAAAAAAAATATATCTGTTACAAATTGTACTTTGGAATTAAACACTTAATTAAAGTTAAAGGGCAATTCCACCCATTTTCAACATTTTTTCCTGAGAGGGTACAAATGTGAACCAAATGGATCCGCTAGGGTCCATTTGGTTCACATTTGTACACTCTCAGGAAAAGGTTGAATGGGAGGAATTCCCCTTTAAGTACAATATTTTGATCCGAACTGTAGTGGAGTTGAAGTCAAAGTAATGGAAATTGAAAACGCTCAAGTACAAATAAAACACCTCCAAAATATACTTAAGTATTGTACTTCTACTTACTGGTAGGTACATTCCAACACTGTTCGTCTGATGTCAAATGAATGTGATTGATAATGTGACACAATAAATGGCTGTCCTTTTTTTTTTTTACTTCAAATCCAATACTCGATGTCCGATCAGCAACAAAGACGCACATTGACTTGTATGGGGGTTGGGTGGGTGGGAGGGTGCATCGGTGGGGTGGTGGAGTGATGGATCTTGCCAGTTACCATAAGTCAGGCTTGTCATCTCTTTCTGCCTCAGCCATGGGGTCTCACAGCCGGGCCATTAAAGAATTGATGGACACGTCACATTGTTAAGTGCTAAGCGACGCATTATATGTAAGCTTGCAGATCTGCTTTTTTTCTAAAAAAACTCGTTATTGTGCTAAACAAAAAAAACTCGTAATGTGCCGTATTTTTGTTGGGGTCCCAGGGAGCCGCTGAATTGTCAAGAAGAAAGCTCTCATCTCCATGCTTAATTATTTTGTGTTATTGTTGTTTTCCTTGTAAATTGTCATCCTATATCTGATAATGATTTGGTTTGAGTACAGTGGCATTTCTAAGCAATTTGGAGCCCCAGGCCTGGAACCCCAACCCCCCCCCCTCCCTCTCCTGTGGCATCATACCTATGACAGGCACAGTAAAATGGCGCCCCCCAAGGGATAAAAATACGAACTATTTTTAAACTAAAAATGTATTATATAATACAGTATGTTTTAAATCAATTCTACACCCCTGTTATAGAGGATATAGTGCCCCAGACAACGGCCTAGTCAGCCTAATGGCAAAAACGCCCCTGTTTGGGTGTATTGGATAGACAATATTATCAAATTGTGTACAAATTGTGATAAACCAGATTTCTCTCCCACCTTCAGTTGCTTGTTACTGTCAGGTAGAAACATCTTATCTCCATATTTTATCCTTTTTTATTCATGACTTTCAGTCATTTTGTCCTAGTTTGCTTCACGCTAAAGTAGCGAAAATAGATGATCTTCAAACTACTGAACCAAAACGTCTCTCCAAACTGAGGTTAGTTACATAACCAGGCACAGTAGTGTCTCTGGTGGAGCTTGTGTTTTGGAAATGAGCTTTTGGACGGTTGCCGAGCTTGTTGTTGGCCAACTTTTGCGAAACACATACTGAGACAGCCTCGTTGCCTGTGTGCCAAAGTCGGGCCTCAACAAGTATTGAGAAATAACTTGAAAGGTAATATAATAAAGCAAGATTGAGATCTGTCAACAGACACTTTATCAAACTTGTGTTGGATTGGCTTCCCACAGTGACAGTGAAACAGACATGTTTCCTGGCCACCGACTTCCTTGGCACATTTCTATGCCGCTAACTAAAGCCCCTTGCACTGGTCCCTGTGAGGGACATCAAAGGGGGGTATTTCAGCCCTGCAGAGCTACACACTGGCTCTAATCTGCCCGCTTTACAACTCTACTACATGGCGGTGAAGGTTCACCATGCCTCCATTGTGCCGCCAACTGTCACTGGCGCTAAGCGTTTCTCGCAGACTACTATAATATCGTGTCAGTCTCCTGCTATTGTAGAGGCTTGTGCATGCCCTATATCCTCATCGCCTGGTCTGTATCAGCTATGAATAATAAAAGATTATCCTCCACCAATTTAGCTCTTGTCGTGATCGGAAGACTTGCTCCGGCCCATCTACTGTATCTGATCTAACAACAGAATAGTCGTGGCATTATCACTCTTAACCCTTGCACTCTTCACTTAGTGGTTCAAGTAGGCTAATTAAAGTTTATTGTCAGGATGCAGATTATTGTCTATAAGGGCCCCAAAAAAGAGGACAAGAAGAAGAAAACATACTGCATGACCCCCACTTTCAAATCACATGTTTTAAAATACCAAAAATAGCCCAAGGCAGTTCAAAAGTTTTAGTCTTAGGCTACACCACTACTGATCTTTTGACAAATGCAGATTTGTTCCTGCGTTTGTGCCTTACAGCTACACGCAAACAGTGTTTTTTGCCACTGAAACACTTATCCAGTATATATTATTTTTCAAACGGATGAATAATTGAATATTTCCCCAAATATCCGGAGCCATGGCGCTGTGTAGTCATGTGAAACAGAGCTTTTGAGGAAGCCATAGTTGCGAATGCCCGTTGTTGCTTGTCATACCCAAGAGGCCAATGGCAAGAGGGGCAAACTTACGCTACGTCCTGACTCTAGATGGAGTGGGGCGGGTGCAATATTAGGAGACCGGAAGAATGGTAGAATGAACGTGAACACAACTTATGATCCATTCCTTAACTCCATGGACACTGAACTAAATACTGGATGCAAGCATCACAAGGCATGTAATATTTACAACATATTCATAGTAAAATGGCTTCTATTAGCTAAACAAATCAGAAGAAATTTCACTTTGTCAATTATTCTTTATTCCACCAACCAAGTCTCGCGTGATTTGTTAGGAGTCAGGAAGAGTGTCTATGTAATCTGCAATTTGACATACGACAGATACAATTTAGGAGACCATTTGTAGGCTTTGTAGTCCATGTCGCCTATCGTGGCGCCAATGTTGCGTATCTTTCGCACATTGAGTATCTTTGGTCATACTGCACAGCACATGCACATCAGCTTGAACAAACAACTTCCAAGGTGAAAGGGGTAACCTATGGGGTAACCAATCTTTTGTGCTACATATTTCTTATCCCCACCTTATGTGTTGGAGCCCAAAATGTTCATTTTGGGTTGTATGTGTGATTTGTGAGCACAAATATCTTTATCATTTTTTTTAAACGGAGGAGGAAAATATCTGTATTGCAAAAGATCAGAACTCGTGTGGCTTTAGCCTTAGTCCGGCAGTTTGAATCAAAGCGGCTGTGTGAAGCGTGCACAGCCACATGTTCCCTCTGAATTAGCCGTGAAACAGCATGGCATACTTTCACAGAGGCGTTGGGATGACTCACTTCCACGTTGTTGTTGGCCATGCTTGCTGAGTTCACATGCACACACGCATACACATAACAGGGGCGGATGTAACATTTCCCAATTGGGGGGGCAGGAGAAAATGGCATGGTGGTGGCTTCATCGCCTTCATGAAGCCGCACCCATACCATTTTCTGTTACAGGGCTTTTATTAGGCAATTAAGCATCAATAACAACATCAGTTGTTGTTGAAGTTGCAACAGACACACAGCATGCATAAAGCTAAAGGTCTGACTCAGAGAGTTTTCTGTTTTCAATGATGAAATGCTGTTGGTTTAGTGGTGCCACAACTGTAGTCAGTTAGTAGCAGTAGTAGTGTTTCAAATCATTTTACATATAAGCATTTTATTTTGAAATATCTTGGGTTGTTTTGAATGCCATCATGTTTGGTGGAGCAGTCTGGGCATTTAGGGGGGCATTGCCCCCCCATGCCCATGCCTAGATCCGCCCCACAGAACCAGCTGTGTACCACCTGCCATGGCTCTCTCTGGCTCCCAAAACGCACCACCACCACATCTATAGGGCTGAAGCACACAACCATCCCTCACGTGCATATGCTAGGATATGGGGGGTCAAAACCCTCGCTGACTCACCAGGTTGCAGTAAATTAACTTGTGTGTCTTGGGAGAGCTGCAGCGGTGCAGGGGATGATGTGTCATGGCATCATTTTGGCCTTGACTGTGATGGCTGAAGGAATAAGGAGCCCATTGTGTTGCTTTTTTCCCCCGCCTCCTTTTTTCTTTGGATTCATAGAGAGTTCATTTGGTTCTGGAGTGACCCCTCACACAGTACATAGCCAAGTGGCACACAATGCTGTGATCATTGCTTTCTCTCTCTGTCTCTCTGTCTCTCTCTCTGTCTCTCTCTCTCTCTCTCTCTCTCTCTCTCGCTCTCTCTCTCATGTTTCCACTGTCTTCCACTTTCCACTGTCAGTGTGTGTAGTCCTTATGATGTGTGTGTGTGTGTGTGTGTGTGTGTGGTGGTGGGGGGGGGGGGGGGTTGTGTTGTATTTCAAACTAGAAATTCACTCTGTTGAAATGTAGGCCTACTTGTGCGCAAGCAGAGCACCCCAAGAGGTGTAGTACTTAAGATAATTGTTGTACAAAATCCTGTCACTTCCTATACTTGGACTCCCTCCTGTGTTTGATAGCAGCATGCTCTGTGGCAGTTTGCTGTGTTTGTTGAGCAGCACAGTTGCTATTGTGGTGAGTATACAGTATGGTGGTAATTTGTTCATGGTCAATGGTCGGTTATGTTTAAATAGTTTGAAATGCATCTTCCACAGGCAATGCTTACAAGCTCTGATGAAGATGTAATTTACAGTGTTTATTTGATATAAATTCATTCACATAAATTCAGTTGTATTTGATATACAGTACATTTTAGCTGCCCCACAATAGTAACTACAACCTCCATTTTAACCATGAAAAATTCACCATTTTTTTCTGTTGCCATGCTAATATAATATTTATCTATTTTTAAACTGAATAGATACATAAATCAATCACGAGAGGAATCAATTCTACTTAAATTGTCACTTCAGTGTTATCTGAGTCAGAGCCAATGATTTTAACGTTCAATCATAGACGACAAAGCACAACAAAACGTTGACACATACAAGGTTTCTCCCCGGTAGCTCGACGTGAGTCACACTGTTTGCCAATAACTACTGTGGTGATTCAATGTTTGTCTCATCATCCTCCCAGCCAGGAACTCTTTATTCGGTTTAAACGGTGCGAAATAATGACCTGCGGTTCCATGGAGCACTGAAAAATGTCCTGCTGTGAATGTTTGCTTTGGTTATTAAATTGTAATTTATGAAACTGAAGCAAATCAGAGTGACACATAGTTCAGCCTGAGAGGACAATCAATGGTGTAACTAAGTGTAAGTGTATTTACCCATACAGCATTTGTACAAGATTGGGTTGCGTGCTTTTACACTTGTATAGTATACTGTTTCCACCATCAATATTTGTACTTTTGACTCCTCTCCTCTGCAATCATTCGAAAACTTTATTTACAGTGACTGTGCATGTTTAGAATATATAGTATTTCATACTTCAGCTACTTGAAAATATCCATGTTTTATGACAAATTTGCAAATTTGCTCCCTGTGACGGATTGTGAATGATCCCCACAAAGCAAGGAAAGTGAATTGAGCATCCAGCTCATTTTCTAGCTTCTGTGGACTTTGGAATAGAGATTGGTGACTATTAAAGTGCATGGATCCCTGCGGGAAAGGTCTGTCTTCTCCACTTTCTCAACTCCCATAAATGCCCTCCCCCACACCACTCAACCTTCTACTGATGCTTTTGTCACTTACTTCCAGAAGAAGGTCTCCTCTATTCCCAAACAGGGTCATGAATAGTGACCTCAACTCGGCCTACCACCTGTCCTCTTAACCCCATGATCCATCCCTTCTCCATTCTTCCAGACCATAGTACCCGATCTGCTCCCCTTCATCACCTCCATCATCAACACTTCGGTAAGCTCAGGCTTGATGCAATCAACCCTTCAAGTCAGCCATGAGTAACGTCACTCATCAACAAACCAACTCTTGACCCCTCAAACGTCAAGGACTACAGACCAACATCGCTCTTTTGATTTCTTTCTAAAACTCTTGAACGTGTTGTCTCTCCATCGCTCATAGAACAACCTGCTGGGGTCCCAACCAGCCAGGATTCAAACATCACCACTATCACGGAATCTGCACTCTTTGCACTCACAGAACTAAACACTGTGCAAGCTGCCCAGGCTGCTTCCCCCTCTGCACTCCTGATTCTTCTGGATCTGTCAGTATTTGACACACTGAAGCACTGAAGCTGCTCCTGGAGATCCTCGCTAGAATGACATTAAAGCGGGTCTCGTCCTAACCATCTGGACCTACCAGGCAGCAGCACCTTCTGTTGGTCAATATCAGTGGTTTTCAATCAGTGGTCTTTGAGAGGGTTCCAGGTGGTACCCAGGCTAAATGATGAAAAGTTGGTTAACCAGATGTAATTCTTTGAGAGCGTAAAATGAAACCATTTGGTTTCATTACGCTTTTTAAATTTTCATCATCTGAATTAGCCCAAGTCTACACAACTAGAGAATGTAGAAGATCATTTTGATTTCTACTGTATGTTTGCCTGTTTTGTTTCTGAAATCCAGCTTGGAATTCTGGACAAAAGCAAAAGAAATCTTTCATTTTGGGGTCTGTGGGGCTAAAATGTCATCAAATTGTGGTCTGTGGCTCAAATGCTGAATAAATAGTGGCCCCTGGAATCAAAAAGGTTGAAAACCCTTGCTGATCAGAAGACAAAGGGGTCTAAAACGGTGCCAGCATGTTACCTGCATTTACTGTACTTTAGCAGTACACTAGTGGTGTAAATGCATAAGTCTTACAATACCTAGACCTGATCATCAAGCAATGGCAGCTGCACATATAGAATCCAATGCGGTTCTCAGCTCATCTTGCTTGTAGCTTGCAATGCATTTGAAATGACATCATATTGGAGTATAAGGGTGCCAACTAGCATCAACTTTGATTTTTTTTCCTTCTTCTTTTTAATTGCCATGAATTATTCAGGACAGAGAATTTCACAATTAGCCCGGACATCTGCTGCTTTTCTCCATGGTCTCATCACTGCACCAAGTGAATACACACACATGCACAAATGTGCACGCACGTGTGCCCGCACACAGAGAGAGAGAGACAATACAGAGAGTGATGACAGGAGTGCAGAAGAAAGCTTACAAACAATGGGCAGGACATATGGAATTGATATTCATGCAAATGATCAGAAAACCAACTGTGTTTTTGTTGAGCTGATGACTTAGAACTTATGTATGAAGCCTGTCTGTATCGCATCTCTGTTACTCCTTGAGTGGTTTCCAGGGGTTCCAGGGACCCCCTGTTTGTGAGCCAGTGTTTGTATCGTCGAATACGAACACAAATACAAATTGCACTGCTGTCAGATAAAGATCCTTTGCTATGTTCCTTCTGGCACCTGAATAACACTATTCTGTCTTGCCAATATGCCATTAGTTTGTTTATTTTTGTTTGTCTTGCCTCCATTGTAGGCTTGTCTTATATAAAAAAAGCAACTTATTGGAAGTTAACCGATAACAAGCTCACAATGCCTTGTGATCGTGACTTTGTATTTTATGACTGTATTTAAAACAAAACTAGAGCGGTTCCTGTTGGGGCCTCTACAGCAGTGCAGTTGGACACTGGCCTACTACTAAGTAATTTGGAAATGAATGCTCCAGCCAGATATTATGTGTCTCTTTTATGCCCATATATGGAGCTCTTTGTCAGGAATAATTGTCGAATATAGTGAGAATGATGTCAGAATAATCCATCTTCATATATGGACACCGGTCAAGGCAGAGCCCGGGCAGAGGTCTTTTTGGGACAGTTGTGGACAACTGTGGGTCAGACCGACTGGCCACCGGCATCCCCTTTGGTGGGGTGGAACATGTGTGTCGAATTTGATGTCGGTGGGGCGAACAGTTCTCAAGGTACTTGGATTGCAGATGTATAGACGTAACACAGAGAGACGTCTGTGTGGTTACGTTTCAGAGCTACAGCCAGAGGCGGTTCTAGGCATGGGTATGGGGGGGGGGGGGGGGCTAAATGCCCTGACTTCCCCACCAAACATGATGGCATGCAAACAACCGAGATTTCAAAGATATTTCAAATTAAAGTGCTTATATTTCAAATGATTTAAAACACTACTACTGCTACTAACTATAGTTGTGGCGCCCCACTAAACCAACGGCATTTCATCATTGAAAACAGAAAACTCTCTGAGTCAGACCTTTAGCTTTATGCATGCTGTTTGCCTGTTGCAACTTCAACAACAACTGATGTTATTATTGATGCTTACTTGCCTAATATAAGTCCTAACAGAAAATGTTACGCCGCACCCATACCATTTCTCCCTGCTCTAACTGCGGTACAACTCTACAAATGGGTCATTGAACCACTAACACCAAATGCTGTAGTTTCTGCATTCTTTAGGTTAAAGGCCTGAGAGTAAACTGCTTGACCATCTCATCAGTCACAAGTCTTCTTTGTTTGTATTCATTGTATTGTCTGTAGGCTTTCAGTGAGAATGTGTGAGCCGGGCTATACGCCGACACTCTGATCTTATCCAGCTGCTCATCGTCTTCCATGAAGATCAGGTACATCATGTACGAGTTTATCTTCATCTTGATCGCATTGGTGTGTCAGTGAGAAAAATAGAAGACTTTGGGGGCACTCATCTTTGTCTGAGCCCACGTAGGACAGAAAAATAAAATGCTGCCATTGTATAGCCAATTTTGCCGGATTTAGTGGGAGTAAAGGAAGTGTCCAAATGCTTTTTACCCCCTACTATACCGAATTACCTATCTTTGATGTCAATTTCATGTGACAATCTACTGTATTACTGTCACTTTACTTTACTTACGCAGGTGCAGCCCTGTTGCCACTGCACAACTAAATGAATTGATTTCGAACCAGTGGTTTGACGGCAAATTCATATTTAGTTTTAGTGGTAGTCTTTTGAATGAACAATCTCTCAAATGTTGTCATAATATATCTGTTAAAGTTTTTAGTGCTATTTTGTAATCCATTTAAGCTTTACTGTAAAATGTAATCTTGCAGAGCACTATACTCTACCTCTGCTAAACTGGGCCCCAAACTATATTGTCCCAGATTAGAACCAGCAACTAACAATAACGGAAACAGCGCTATTGATAAGGAATCGGGTTGATTTGAGCAGGACTTGATGGGATCAGAATCAATAAGAAAATAAACAAATCTCAATCATTGCCAGTCAGTCGTCACTCAACACAGCAGGCGTGCTCCTCTCGTTGTATTCCCTGCAGGGAGGGGGGGACCCGTCCAGGCACGCGTGTTAAAAAATATGACATAAACCGAAAAGCGTGTTAACATGCTTTGGCGCGCCAAGAAGCATTTAAAGCCTTCAGTCAATGGCAGAGACAGAGAGACGTGCTGGGGAAGCAGGGGAGTAACAGAGAGGATGCTGGGTAAGGAACCAAGGCTGTGATTGGCAGCTGTACGCTGGGGCTGTCAGTCAAAGACTGAGCTGTCAGGGGAATCCTTCCACTCGCTGTTCTGTTTTCATTTGTTGTTTTCATACTATCTATCTCGCACAAACACAATTTCACAGTGTGTATCTGGACTACATCCGCGATTCTCAGACTGTGCCTGGGCCATGAGAATATTATAAGGCAAACATCAATATTTCATGATAAGTCATATAAAATTATGATGTACTGTATGTTTTTCTTTTTTTGACAAAACCTTGAAAAAACACTTATGAAAGCCTGCATCTCCGGTAGTTGGTTGGGATCCATACATCGGCACATCTGGCGACATCACGCAGGGCCGTTTTTGTCATTAGACAGACCATTACGGGTCCAAATGGACCCGCTCTAGGTGATGATCATTGGCTGGATCATCACCTGGAGCTGCATAGAGGGAGCTGGGATAGCTCCTGCTATCTTTGCTGCTTTTGATGTAAACTGTAACATTTCCCCTCCAAAAAGTGAAAGAAAATACATTACGTATCACTGCTGCTATCAGGCAGCAGTGATACGTACACCTCAGGGCAGTGATGGACAGTATCGAAGTACGTATGTAACGGGGTTATTTGTGATAATCTTTGTTTAACATGGCTTTATTCCTCTTTGCTCTACTACCCAGGATTTGAACTGGGTTCAAATGTGGTATGCCGATTATTACCCACAACGCATTTCTGTGTGGTCACTGTCGTGAGGAGCCCCCACCAGGAGGATGTGTAGAGCCTTTGTCCTACTCCTCCTGCCCAAGGATCAATAATATTGTGTTTGTATGGATGCCATAAAAACTACAACAACCATGATTGTATTGCAAGTCCTGGCCCCCCGGTATAGCGGGAAAAAAACATATTCAATAGGCTATATAAACTAGTAGAATCCCATTCTTGCCATTTAATGATGTTTCTGGGCTTCAGGCGAGCGTACAGGCACTTCGTCGTGACATCTGCCATCTAACTTCCTGCCGCTTTTCTCCACTGTCAAGGTTGTGTGTGAAGAATGCAGAATTGCTTCAAGAATTTTCTTTTCTTCACTTGAACAAATGAAAATGCCATTAGCTCTTAATGGATATTTGACGACGCAGTGTCTGTAATTGTGATGAATAGTGATTTGTTGTTTATCAACAGATCACACACACATACCCACCAGGCCCGGATGTAACATTTCCCTGTTGGGGGAGCAGCCGAAAATGGCATGAGGGCGGCTTCCATCGCGCCACGGGCAATGAAGTAGCCCCCATACATTTTCATTTACTGTAACTTCTTTAGTTCTGTGACCCACAGGATTTATATCTTGTGGAGGACTTATATTGGGCAAGTAAGCAATAATAATCAGTTGTTGAAGTTGCAACAGACACACAGCATGCAAAACGCTAAAGGTCTGACTCAGAGAGTTTTCTGTTTTGAATGGTGAAATGGTGTTGGTTTAGTGGTTCCACAATTGCAGTTGGTTGGTAGCACAGTGTTTCAAATTATTTTAAATATAATTTGAAATATCTTTGAAATTTGGGTCCTTTTGCATGCCATCGTGTTTGGTAGGGCAGTCAGTGCATTTAGTGGGGCATTGCCCCCCCATGCCCATGTCTAGATCCGGCCCTGCCACCTACCCACCCTCTCCACGTTTCGTGACTCCTCCGGTCTTGTTTGTTCTTTCACCGCGGCGCGTCCAACCGAAACGTCTCCCGTCTCCCTTGATATAATAGAATATGTCTAGACAGTGCGTGGCTTCGTGTCGAGGCTGATAACCTTGAGCGGCTCGATATCACCTGAGTTGAAGGAGAAAATTAAGCTTGGATTATACCCAGATGCGCGACGGCAGCATCGCACAAGAAAAATATTTTGGCGTGGGATACGCCACGTGGACAGACACCATGTGCAACCAAGACGCTCATAAATCAGGCATTAGAGTCAAGGAAATTGCATTTGCATTCGTCAATGTAAATGAGATCTGGTTCTCTCAATAATTAATTGAGCTGCTTGAATGAACAATTTGAGAGAGGTTTATAGAGGGAATCACTACTGTGTTCCCAGTGGCCCTATATGTTGACAGCAGATGCTAGTCGTGTTTGTTTGCCTGGTATTACAATTTACAGTCTTGATATTGTAGACTTAAAATTGTTGGTTTACTCGTAAGCAGTCTCGTAGCAGTCACTCATACAGACCAAAATGACCATTAATCTTCTACATTCTCTAGTTGTGTAGACTTTAAGGGCATAAACATGAAAGCAAATGGACCCGCAAGGGTCTATTTACTGTTTACCAGCTGTTTACCAGTTTACCATTTGCTGTTTACCAGTAAATAGCTGTGTTGGAGAGCATCAGCTTAATGCCTAAATTGTATGTTCAGCTTTATGACAACATAATAAAGGTCCCAAATTTGTTCCCATGGTGCTATGCTGTCCGACTTGGCAATGCAACGCTCTCCCAGCGTCCTCCTGTGTTCCCAAGGTCATGTTGCCCAGCTCTAGGACACAGTGTAATATCACCTTGAAAGGAGCTCTCTTATGCCCTGCCTAGACCGCAACTAATATCACGACGTGTTCAACCACGGCGGATAAGGGGGGCAGCTGTGATCCCCAATGTCTCAGAGGACGCCTGTGGACAGTGCAGAACCGTGAGGAGGAAGATGGGGTCATTTCAAACAAATATTTAATATAGCATTCTAACTTTCCAGGAAGAGAAAGGTAGTTTCTAATGGCCTGGCTGCCGATCCCCACGCATCATCCCAGACCCAGGGTTTTATTGCAACCACTACAACCTCAAATCAGTGTAAAAAAATAGAGGGGGATGCAATGCCATTAATGCGGCTAATCTGTAGAAACAATCCGGGGCAGGAGGGGGGTGGGGGGGTGGCGTGATGGTGGCGGATGTGTGGGTGAATGTGTGAATGACAATGCAGCAGGTGCGGGTGGGGTTGGGATTTGGGGTCTGGGGTTGGATCTGTGCCTGCGTGACGCATGCAGGCGCGGCTGCACGAGACAGATAAGCGCCCGCACGGCTGCGGCCGGCGCTCTCTCGATGCGTCGCTGCCGACTTCTCATTTGTCACCGACACCGAAGGACACGCTCCTGATGCTACGACAGCATGGGAGAGCTAGGGATGCTTTAATGCCCGCGTGCTCGTACGCGCCCACACAGACATTCGTTCGTGTAAACAAGCGGAAAGCCTGCATGTGCAGTTCAGCACAACACCGAAGGCGCACACACAATTATTGTAGTAAGCTGCACTACATAGGCCTATATAAACACATCAGTCTGCTGAAATGCAATGTCTCCCTGTCAGACATCATCATCTCTTTCTCTCTCTCGGTCTCTCACAATTATGCAGATCTTGTCTAATGTGGTCATCCCACATATACCCAGCCTTTTCTCTGATTCTCCTGTATTTGCTGAGTCATCCAATTTACATCAATTATCCCAATTAACCGCCCTTAAGTGGGTTAAATATCCAATATCCATAGGCTACACCTGAGAGTTAGATAAAATATGCACCAGGAAAATGCCAAAACAGAAGTTGGATGACTTATACTTGTTGTTTATACAAATGCATTCAAATATGAAAACTGCCCAATTAGATATGCATATGACAAAACCAATTATCTGATTCAGATTAGTTTGCACAGCAAGAGACCAAAGCAGTGGTGTAAAATAATTGTGTAATTTACTTAAGTACTGCACAAGTATGTTGTGTACTGTACTTGGTAGGCAAAATATTTTTTCTTCAAAAATGTTTGAGTGCGCTCTGCAAGGTACCCGTGAGTGAGATCACTATCACAGCACTAGCCACAATTTCACACGAAACGGGCTTTCTAACATGTGGGCACGTAAAATCGGCACATTTTCCGCAAAGCTTACACTTCCGTGCAACGTGTTGACACGTCTCCATAGAAAATGCCTTGGGATGAGTGTGTTGCGCACTTCGTGTGTTCGCAACACACTCACTTCGTGTGTTCGCAACACACACACACATAGTGTGTGTGTGTGTGTGTGTGTGTGTGTGTGTGTGTGTGTGTGTGTGTGTGTGTGTGTGTGTGTGTGTGTGTGTGTGTGTGTGTGTGTGTGTGTGTGTGTGTGTGTGTGTGTACATCAGTAACCAGCAGAGTTTCAGTCCAGAACTTTGTTAGACGTGTGCAAAAACCAGTGTGGCTGACATATAGCAAGAAGGACATTTTAAATGGGTGGACGGAACACCAATGACCAAACCAACGTAGGTCTGATTACCTTCATTTTACCTTCACGCTTCTATTAAAAGACAGACACATAATAAGGCCTTTTCAGACCGGGAGCGACTGACTCACGCTTCATGCCTAGTAGCATTATTCATTTTCAATGAGAGGCATGTGTTTATTTTGGACGTGCTGAGAGGTTGAGAAACTGTTTTCCCCAGGTCGAATATACCTGGATTGTATACCTGCATTGTGGGGATTTTTTACATGCTATGTATGCTGGACCAGTCCTGTTGCTGCTCACCATCTGAGAAGGCCTTTAGAGTGAGAAAAACAAGGTATTGTAAAGGTATTGTAATGAATAAATCATTGTATTTCTTCAGGTACACTGGGGCTCCGGTCAGCCAGACAACTATGGACGTCAGAATCAAACTAATGAGGAGAACTGTGTTGAGTTTTATGAGGGGTCAAGCCAACCCAAAGGATGGAGCGACCTACCGTGTTAGTAATAACTGAATCTGTGAAAGGGCTCTGAATCTGTGCCACTTACACCAAGATTGCCTGGTATGTTCATTTCATTTGTATTATTATTATTATGTAATGTTGTATTATTTTAGACTCTGTAGAAGCTTTAAGCTAAGCATTAATGCATTAAGCATAAAGTTAAATAAACACTTCTGCATTCTGATTATTTTAGTTTTTTTTCACCAATGTTCACCATAAAATAATGTCTGGACCAAATCACTGCTTTGTGAGGTGCAAAGAATGACGTGTGTGTAACTTGCACACAAACACGTGTGCGCACACACACACACAAACACACACAAACACACACACACACACACACACACACACACACACACACACACACACACACACACACTCACACTCAACAGGTGTGTGTAATGTTACGTTTCACATGAACACGCTGTACTCTTCCCAGCTACCCAAGACATATTCAGGTTTTCACAGAATATATTATTCTAAAGCTTCTTTTTGTTTTGGCTTTTTGGATATTGATGATTCATTAAAACACTGGTTATTTATCATTGGCCACATTGTTCAAGTCATTCTAGCTTGAATAAATTGTTAATAATCCATGGGTCTCATTTGTAGTCCTTTACCTGCTATATTAAGGACCAACATACTGTAGTTTATATCGCCTGTGCTGGTCGTCAACATGGCTGCTGTAGAACTACAAATGAGACCCATGATTATGTACCCATCCGATCCGATCCTGTCTGCAATAGATTGTTTCCTCTTCTTCATCACATCTGTATGCCTAGCCTATAGTGTGTGCCAGCACCACATCTGTCAGTTGCAATTCCTGCCTTGTCTTGCTTACTTCTGTAACATACCTTCCAGCCACGTAATGGCTTGTGCAATGGGATGTGTGATAAACTTCAGACCACGCCAAGTGACACTACCTTGGTGTCATCTTATACTCCAAGCTTGCTTGCTTAAACAGGCAATTAATTTGCCTGATTAGGTGAACTGGAATTGTGTTGTTTTAGATGGTATAGCTTCAACAAAACACAAATTACACATACAGTATGTATTGCCCATGTTGCCCATGCAAGCTCCCAGTTAGGCAGCAGATTGAATTAGTTTGATTTATTTGTTGGTCTATAAACCCATCTTGGTCGCTCTAGCTGAGGATATTGCCGTGCAAATAAAAAACGGAGTAGTCATAAATCAGACATATGAATGGCACATACTATGTAGGCATGTATAGATAATATGAATGATTACACTAGGTGGCGTTCCCTGGATTCCTGCTTACTGTAGAACAACAGAAAACCCACTATCGACTATGCCAGTTTGATACTCCATCGCACTCCATCATACTCACAGCCTCACAGTATAGTCGATATACTAGTATGTATAGTCAATATGCAGTAAATATGTAGTATGTTACACACATATTAAACCTAATGTCTGTCTAACACCAACAAGCAAAACTATTTTTCATGTTTTGCATCCTATAAGTTGTGACTAGTACCCCGACCCCCGAGTTGAATTTCAATCTTTCAGTACACTTTATAGACACCATGAGAAACGCATTTCTTGGTAACAATTTAGCTCCCAAATTGTCATAACTTCAAAGTATTGTAAACTTGGAGTTTGGCTATTTTCACAAATATTTATCTGTGGTGTGTGTGATTCCAATTCCAAGTCAGGATATAGGGGTCTGCAGTTAAAATAATGATTGTTTCAAGAGTGTTTTATTTTGATTACATTTAGGAGCCAGTGGTGTATGTCTCCCATGTTCAATACTCTCTAGTGTCGTGTTTCCCATTGATTCCACTCAGTAATGCCAGCCACTGGCACTTCCTTAGCAGGCACATTAAATATTTACTCACTCAAAGCCATTTAGTGTGACATTGACTGAAGGATTCACTGGTGAGAGCGAGACTTAGTGCTGTAGTCACTTACAAAACGTGAAAAGTGACCTCCTCCTATTTTCACTGTAGGAAAGTAAGTAGCCTACCTTTTTACTCAAGTACTATAGGCTACAATTTAGGCGTACTTTTATTTTGCTTGAGTAGGCCTATTTTTTTCCTCCCTTTTTTTTATTTTATTTTGTTTTTAGTTATTTTTACTCTAGCTCATGACATGGCAAATCATTAGTGATGTTTGTACTGTATGTTCACATTTCACCTATGCTTAATAATAATAATAAAAATAATGGATTGCATTTTTATAGCGCTTTGTGTGTGTATACTCAAAGCGGTCCATTCATTCATACATTGAGAAGTAGAGCGGCGAACAGTCAACGCCAGCATCCCCACTTCCCACATTCACACACCAGTGGTGGCAACCACTGGAGGCAAGGTGGGGTTCAGTGTCTTGCCCAAGCACACTTCGACATGTAGACAGGATGAGCCGGGATTTGAACCGCCGACCACTGGATCATTGGCCGACCTGCTCTACCTCCTGACTCTGAGCCACAGCCACCCCTTATTAGACCGGCTTATTAGAACCGTTGGATCAACTTTCCTGTCCACAAATGATTAAATTCCCTTATCTAACCAGTTGTTAAAGGTTACAGTATTTCCGCAGTGCAGAGAAGAAGGAATGACTGAAACGTGACACCGATCACAAGTCAGATTTGAACAGAGAAAAACGTTGATTTGTTCTGGGCGCAGTCATTACTTGGGTGTGGAGCTATAGTATGATTCATTCATTCACGAAAAAAAACACAGAAGATTAAAATGGAGATAAGTGTACGAAGTCCCCCACAAGGGCTCCGTACAAGGGATCCTCCGGTTTATGCTCGAGGCCAGTTGTTCCCCAGGGGCATCAGAGGTTTTTGTCAAACCATTACTGCACTAGGCTAGATGGAATATTTGCCATAGTCATTACTGCAGAGCACAGGGAGAGGTTGGGGGTCAAGTGCCTTGCTTAGCTAGAGAACATGGCCTGAGAAGACAAGTGGTGAACTGGTGATCTTCCCATTACCAAACAGCCTCTCTACAGTACTACATGTTCAGCTTTTGACACTGTCGTCTGCAGGCAGAGAGCTGTGGTGGTGATGGGAAATTCCCTAGATTAAGAGAGTTAGAGATTCTGACAGACTGTATAGTTAGGTGTAGCTAAGAAAATGTCCATTCCTTATCAATGGGCGTTTGGGGTCAGATGGAGACCTGTCTCTAAAAAATCACACCAACTGTACCATCTGAGTATAGTGCTGCACTGCTGTGGCTACTCCGTATTGGTGAAACAGCGCCCCCTAGATGTAAAGGTGTAGGAACATACACTAGGGACAAAGCCAGCCCTTGGGGAAAAATGCAACCTTCAGATTGAGCTTGTATATTGGTTACTTTTGCAATTTGTCATAAAAGGAGGCTTGAGTGGTTCACCCTGCAGCCAACGCCTTGAGGAGGACTGCCTCTCTCTAGCTCCCCTCCATGCCCTCAATCAGTAACAGGATTAGGTCTGAGAAAGGAGATAGCGGAGTGCCTGGCCTTTCCATAAAAGCATTAACTAATCATCTCTGTATACCTGCTGCTATAAGGGCTTCAAGCAGGCCCTGTAAGCTTCGCTATAGCATGCTGAACACATTTTCTGCATGTCATTTCCAATCACAAGTGGACTATTATGGAAGCATACGGTAGACATTATGGAATTGATAATCTAATTCCACAATAGCATTATAATTTTCCATGTATGCACGAGTTATTTGTGACAAATTAGAAATTGAAAATGCAATAATTCAATTTGAATTTGAATTTTCATATCATGTATGGGCATTCCATGACAATATTAAAATTTAAATGGAAAAGCTGTTTCACATTTCATTTTGAAAGACTTAAACTGATATACAGAGGACTTTATTGAAATGCAATAAGAAAAACAGCTGCCCCAGGGTATGGCATTTACATTTCAGTGTCAACAAGCTCTTTTTTGGACAATTTTCAAATGATAATGTAATTTTCCATCAACTTGCAAATTAAAATGGCAATGGAATTTAACATTGCATTTGCAAAGACTTAAATTGATCTACAGAGGACATTATTGAAATGCAATAAGAAAAACAGCTGCCCCAGGGTATGGCATTTACATTTCAGTGTCAACAAGCTCTTTTTTGGACAATTTTCAAATGATAATGTAATTTTCCATCAACTTGCAAATTAAAATGGCAATGGAATTTAACATTGCATTTGCAAAGACTTAAATTGATCTACAGAGGACATTATTGAAATGCAATAATAAAAACAGCTGCCCCAGGCAATTGCATTTACATTTCAGTGTCTCCACGCTCTTTTTTGGACAATATGTAAATTATAGTGCATTTTCTAACAACTTGAAAGTTTAAATGACAATGGCATAAGACATTGCATTTGCAAAGTTTTAATACTGCAGCACAATGGACATTATGAAAATGCAAAAGGACAAACAGCGCCCCCCAGTCTATTCTGTTTTCATTTACATGTTGCAACGCAACGAAGAGGACAGAGCTTGGAATTGGAAATGGAATCTGTCAGTTCCTCTCATCAAGGCGGGCCTTGCGCATAGGCTCCGCCCCCTCCAGAGCACTCCGCTCTGATCTCCCTGCTGCGGTCTGAGTTGGAGCGCTTGTCACTCGCATTAAAACCAGGACATGTTGCCTCGAATTTTCTCATATTTCTTATTAATATGTGTATATAAAATATAGCTAACTCGGCGAATCTCTTACGTTCATCAATATTGTTCATATAAAATATTTGGTTTGGACTTAAATATTACGATTATGAAGATAGATTTTGCCCGTGGAAACCCCATTCACTTCAATTGGATGAAATGTTGATGGAGATTTTACACTGAAATGAATATTTACTGATATAAATACATGGTTTGATAACCTACAAGTAGGCTGAAGTCATTTTCTGCAAGTCTTATGCCTCTCCATCCACGCCGTGTCTCTAAATCACTGTCTACTGCATCACACAGTCTACACGCCAAAGCAGGGGTTTTCAACCAGTGGTCTAGGGACTATCAGTGGTCCTTGAGAGGGTTCCAGGTGGTCCCCAGCTAAAGGAGGGTTAGATCTTTATTGAGTACGGGTCAATTTGGTATCATTTTAGGCTAAAATCTGCATTACTTAATTTCCAGAAATCTACACAATTAGAGAATGTTATTAGAACTGTTACTTATCAGGGCCGGATCTAGAGGGGGGGCACCCAACTAAGTGTGCATCCACCCAATGAAAGGTAATATCAGTGGTTTTCAACCAGTGGTCTGGGGACCACTGCATGGTCCTTGAGAGAGTTCCAGGTGGTCCCCAGCTAAATGGTGGAAAGTTGGTTAACCAGATGTAACTCTTTGAGAATGTAAAAATGGAATGGATCCTTGCGGGTCCATTTGGTTTCATTTTTACACTCTCAAGAGTTAAAATATTCATATCATCTGAATTAGCCCAAGTCTACACAACTAGAGAATGCAGTAGATAATGTATTAATGATCATTTTGATCTTCCAGCCTGGAATTGTGGACAAAAGCAAAATAAATCTTTAGTTGGTGGTCCGTGGCTCAAATGCTGAATCAAGGGGTCATCCCTATGTTCCCCGGGTCCTATGTTCCCCGGGTCCTATGTTCCCCGGTATCGGGGAACATAGGACCCTCTTTTCAAAAAAGGGTTCTATGTTCCCCGCTCAATCCAAGTAGGGGAACATAGGACCCTCTTTTCAAAAAAGGGTTCTATGTTCCCCGCTCAATCCAAATATACGCATACAGTTTCTCCCGATTTATTCCTCAATAATCCCAAATTTTATCATTGTTGATTCTGAATTTGCAAAAGGCAGGTCAGTTATGGTTGAGGTGCTCCAGTCTTGAAAAAAAGTATCTATGGCTCTGTGTCCGCGACGTCCCTTCCCTCGATCCTCTCCTCTCCTCGCTCCCTCTCCAGTCCCGATTATTAATTCAAGTTTGAATTGTGCATTAAACATTGTATAAAATACAGGAACGAACGCTATGGAGAGCTATGGAGGCAAGTACAGACAGAAGCTTTCACCAGCCAGTGTTGAGGGAAATAACCAATCAGTACATAATGTGACATTGTTCATATTACATCTTGTTATTATTTTTGCATGAGATCAGTGTGATTTTAATATGTAGGCTATGTATGTGTTGCCTGTGGAGTCTTGACGAGTCATTACGGTATTTATTTTGGACTCACATTAATGAATGAAATGTCCCGAAAAATAATCCGATCCCTCGCCTTTTATTTCTCTCCTCGGGGCGCAGCTGTGCTGTATGTGTTGATCATCGTGATCTTCTCATATCCACGTGGAGATGCCGCCGCATTTCATCATAGAATTTAAATAATAATACGGCAAACCTAAACAAATGTGATTATGCATAATCCTTACAATGTATTGTAACGTTCTATTTGTTTGATATGTTTCTGTGAAGATGTCATCGTGAGAAAAGGATAGTTTTTCAAACGTCGGGTTTGTGGTCTTTCTGTGCCCTAATGATGTTGCGGGCCTGGCTGGCCTTGATCGTCATTAAACTCTACGTCATTAATATTCCCTTCACTGCATTAAGTTCTATATAAGGTGCCCATCCTGGCCATTGACCACATAATGCCTGCAAAACGAATTTGGTTATAGAAACATGTATAGTTGTGCAGTTGCCTCTGGCGTGCGCCATGGAGACGCAGCAAGACGCGCATTACGCACAGGAGTTTGAGAGCCTGATCGATTTAAAACTTTAATCATATATATTGCCAAAAAAGCGCGCTCGTCTGTGCGAGAGAGAAATGAGGGTATCATTTATTGGTGCCGCTAACTTCCTCGAAAAATAGCCAATCTACAAGCACACAGATCTACAAGTGTGTGTGTGTGTGTGTGTGTGTGTGTGTGTGTGTGTGTGTGTGTGTGTGTGTGTGTGTGTGTGTGTGTGTGTGTGTGTGTGTGTGTGTGTGTGCGCGTGCGTGCGTGCGTGCGTGCGTGTGCGTGCGTGCGTGCGTGCGTGTGTGTGTGTGTGTGAGTGAGTGAGCGGGGAGGGGGGTCTGCAGTGCAAACGCATTCGCCTGACTCCATTCCAATTCATACGCCATGACTGGCGTATTGACCAGTTAGGCTATCAATTTATTATTAACACTCACGAGAACGTAAGGGAGAGAGATCCAGACAGACAGAGAGGGAGGCTCTCTGTGGAGAGATATGGTCCGCGGCTTTACGCACAAGGCATTCATTTGCCATGAGCTTTCTCCTCGTGTAGGCCAACAGTACTGTTTTAGGGGTCCGTGATATAATCTAGTGTAGAATTAAACGTTGGTTTTAAGGGAAAGGGAAACTTTTACTGAACATATGTCCCGAAAAAACAATTTTCCATTGGTTTTAATATAGTATCCTCTCACTTCGCAGCAGTGTGTGTTGTGTTTACTACTACTACTTACTTGTTGATGGTGGTTGCACTTTTTCTTGTCCCTCTCAGCGCCACCTTTCCTCTTTTTCTTATCCATTATATTAAATCAATGATCAGCGTTGTTTACTTTTTTGATAACTTACTCTGTCAATCTTATCAATCGCAACAGCCCCATGAAGTGAACCGAGTTTGCGTAACTCTCTCTGTCTATGTTCTAAGGCAAGCGACAGGCAGGGAGGTGTCCCCACTGACCCTAGACCAGCTGGGAGCCGCGTAGCGCAGTCTCTCGCTCTCATGGAAACGCTGCACTGGTAGGCCTACTTACTAGGCTACTCTGGCTGGGACTGGCCTGCCGTGGACTTTTCTTAAGTAAATACAATAATAAATATTAAATAAATGAAATTGGCCCGGCCTGGTTGGTGTAGGACATCCTTTTATTTTTGAAAGGAGAAACACTACTTTGCCTGGCCTGGGCTGGCCTGTCTGCTGCTCTGGCCTGGACGTTTCGGGGAAAAACGTACCCCGTCCAGGCCACTAGGTGCCGCAGTCCACCGGGAAAAGTCCCGGTGCCCCGTGCCTGCATAATATAAACAGTATCTTACAAACATAATGTGCAAGGGAGAAAACAATTTTCTTACCTCTTGTGCCGCCTGAAAAACGTCTTTATTCCATTTATTTCATCCAATTCAACCTGCATTCCTTGTTCTCCTGTTTCTATGCTTTTTATGACAATTTCAAGACTTTTTATTCTATCCAACAAAGTGGTTAAGCATCAACATTAAGTGATGCAGGTATTGTTATTGAAGCAGGCTACTTGGGCTGTTTCCATTGGCTGAGCCTGCTCGAAAGGTATACCGAATCTTGGTCACTCTTGACCGTACCTTGGTCACTGTTGTTGGCCAGTTGTGGTCCAGCTGCAACCTGATCAGTGATGACTGAAGGAGCGGTAATTTATTTTATTCTTTAAAGAATACTAAGCCTTGCCCTTGTTAACCATGGAATAAGAGTTTTATAATCGTCAATATACACAATATAACATCTATACTGTATATACATCTTCTCAGACCCACCTGGACAAATGGCTTTTCTACAGCCAGCCATCTAAGAGGGCCAGAACCCTTGCTCCCCATATTTTGGAAAAATCTGTGTCAGAGAACAAAAGACACCCAAAATGATGTGATGTGATGTAATGACATGTACACACACACACACACACACACACACACACACACACACACACACACACACACACACACACACACACACACACACACACACACACACACACACACACAGGCAGTCAGTAAGCAAAGGACTCACACAAAGTTTATTGAAACAATTTGCGCTCTAAATGAAACCGGCGTGCAATGAAGCCGCGCGCGTACACGTGCGTGCACGCGCGCGCACCCAGACGACATACACACACAAAGCGCACGTGGCTATCCCCACGTGTGTCCGCTACAGGTTTCTATAGCAACCATTAGTAAACACACAGAGAGGGGAGAGTGTAGGAGTCAGGCGAATGCGTTTGCACTGCAGACCCCCCTCCCCGCTCACTCTCACACACACACACGCACGCACGCACGCACGCACGCACGCACGCACGCACGCACGCACACACACACACACACACACACACACACACACACACACACACACACACACACACACACATTCTTACATATGTTAACTACTTAGGACCACTCCAAAAAAATGGACTATTGCTATCCTTTTTAGGACCACCCTTTCTAGACATTGTAGAGACATATGAATTACACTCCTGAACATGAAAAAAAAATCTATTTTAATACAATCACCGCAGATTGTATTAAAATTCATTTTAGAACATTCTAGATATTAACAATTTTACCCTACTTGTTAGGACCAAGAGTGGTCCTAACAAGTATAGTCAAATTGTTAACATTGTAGAAACATTGTAGAAGCTAATACCTTTTGTTAACGTAGATGTATTGGCTCTTATGAGTTTAATCATGTTTGTAAATACATCGAAGATGCAAATATACTCCACTACAAGTGGTTGCCTTGGCCTGGAAGAGAGGTCATCAGGTGGTCTCCAACCTTCGTAGAGTGTTTCGACCCTTGCCCACGACACTCTCCAGTTGGCTGGTCAGCAGTGATTGGCCAGATCACTGCCCCTCTCCTCCAGGCTACATGTTTCTATGTACTAGAAGGTCTTTTTTCCAGGACTTGTGTTCTGCAACGTTAGAGGGACACCCCTTTCCACTAGTGCTACGAAGATGTAATAAACACCAAAAAATATTATTTGAGCTCTACAAGACAAATCTCACTTCAAATGTTGAATACACACAATAGAACTCAAAATATAGCCACCTGACATGATGCTGTATTAGGAGGACAAAAGATAATGAGTTGCTTAGCTCCGCCCATGACACAAATGGTAATTGTCAGGACTATCTTGATTTGTATGGACCATGGCTATACAACACACTTACAAGACATACAGGTGAATTAAAGGGTCAAACATGAATAAATGGGACATGCATTCAAAGTGAAATATACTGTAGACACCGTGCTATTCAAAGCTGCTATTCATCCCATGGTTTTGAGGCAGTACATGATGAGCGTTCAGGCAGACTAGTCTGGTCCTGAATGCCCCAAAAAATGGTGGCTGATGACATTTAGACCTTAAGCAAGGTCCAATTCTGCCACTGTGACACTGTGGCCAAGTGACACTGTGCTGAATGCATTTTGCCACATGCCAAGTGATACAAGTGACCGTTTTGTCAGAAATTGAGTAATTAGCAAGTAAAACCCCAAATTAACAACAGTTAAAAAAAAGAAAAGAAAAATCAAATAGCTTTAATTTTGATATTTAATGTACATAATGGGTTAACCCCTTGGTTAGTCCTTTAGGAGGGCTGTTTGTCCACCGCTCATGTCTCTTCCATGTCCGGCGTTGGGAGTCTGGTGCAACGCACAGGTCCTGTGCCTCCTGGTGAGACGTAGGAGGGGCACGGACAGGTGTCAAACCACAGAGCCTAGTCCCTCCACGCATCAGAACCTCCCAGTTTTGGCGGAGTATTTCAGGGGCGGTGGATTGGACGGCCTTGGCCTTTCCCTTGTGGGATTGATCAGGGGTAGCTACTGGGACGTGAGTCGGGGTGTCATGAACCCCGGCTGGGTCACCTGAGTGAGGGGTATGATGTTCGAGAGACCCGAAACCCCAATGAGCTTAGGATACATCACTGAAGACACGTCCCAGGTTGCATCCATTCGATGTATTAAAAAAAACCTTTCTATATGATTTTTATGAGCCAAATTCATTTCTGCCATATGCCAAGTGATACAAATCCCCATTTTAATCTAATAATCTAATCTAATAATTAGGATAATGAATAACTAAAATAGAAATTGGTCTAATTCTGATAAATTGTACTTAAGTTGTTTTAAGTTGTTTCTATATGATTTTGATGTGCTGAAACCACTCTGCCATATGCCAAGTGATATGAGGCAGATTTTTTTTCTGGAAACCAAGCTCACAGGGCTTTTATAAGATGTGCCTGTAGGCCACTAAAAGTATAGACCTATTCCATTTCATGGTGATTATGCAATACAGCAAAAAATCATAAACAACAAAAGTACATCAAAAATTATAGCCAATTTCCAATTTTCGTAATTGCTTATTATAACTACTAAATTTCTAACAAAACCGTCACTTGTATCACTTGACATACGGCAGAAATGGATTCAGGACATCAAAACCGGACACTTTTGCCTGTGACCAAAAAGAGAGATTTAAGACTTACTTATGAGCTTGTAGATTGTTTCTTAGATTTACTTTGACTTATTAATGAAGTTACTTTAGAGAAAATCATTTCATTTTGAATTTGATAAACAATTTTAATAATTGAAAAAACAATTTTAATAACTGAGAAAAACAAATAAAAATAATAAAGGAAACAACAAACACAATAATAATGAGGGTAATAATAATAATAATTAACAATTATAAGGGTAATAATAATAATGGGACCACATTTTTTTATCTTCCCAGGGGAGAAATTTGTCTAGCATTACATGCACATTACAATATGCCTCCAATTTAGGCAAATCAGACGCTCTTAAAGGGGTATTTCACTTTCAAAAAAACGTTTTGTCTTTTTATGGTCTACTCAGTTCCATGCACATTAACCCCTTTATATACTGATCTCCCCCAAATCCAATAAAATACACATTTTGAGAGATAAATGCATTTTCCTCCAGTTTGCTTAACAAAACAGCTATAGTACCTGAATGTTCAGATGGCACTTGCCTGGAAAGCTTCACACAAAAAGGATGAGGAGAGTGTGGTAGTCAGACCTCAAGAGTGAAGTATAGCTACAATGGAGTCAGTGCTGCCATTTGGGGCCAATACATTGACCCTTTGAGATCACAAGCTTCTGGGCTAGAAACATTGTTAATAGGAGGAGATATGTATATGATAGGTTACTTCTTGCTGATCCCTGCTGGCTGACCTGGTATTATAATCAGAGTACCTAGTAGTAAAAGAATAGGTAGACATCAATGGCAATGACAACTGCGTCAGCCGCATCCCTTCCGACCTGGAATGACATTGTCAATGTTGACATGGCTTTTTAAACTTGTATTCCACCCTCTGTGAACATCACAGTTAAGAATGGTGCCATTGCATAGGCCTACACATGACCATTGAATAGATAGAATTTAGTTAATATACTTCTGGCAACTGGTGTGACAACTCGTGTGATGACCACATTCATGAGTTTGATTTAAGCATATTTGCATGAATTGAAATTCCAAAACCAAATAGACAAACGATAGGAAGCGCTTGTTGTCTTTAGACGGACCACCCTGGAGCTATTCAGTCACTGTCCTATGCATGTGGGCGGTGCTTCAAAGCACCCACACGGCTAGGGTTTGTTGGTAAATCAAGCGCTCCCTTCCCCAGGTCATCTTCACAATACAGTGGAAAGAAATAGCGCACCTGGGTTTGTTATTATCTGATTCAAGGTGTGGAGTATTGGGACTAAGAGTTTTAGAATCAATCATACACAGCACTTTGACATACACATGAATTATAAGGACATTTTAAGAATTATCAGGACCTTCTGGCAGTCAAATTTGGGCATGAACGGATG
The DNA here is from genome assembly GCA_039105355.1 of Benthosema pterotum. NCBI lineage: Eukaryota > Metazoa > Chordata > Actinopteri > Myctophiformes > Myctophidae > Benthosema > Benthosema pterotum. Next base: position 28,098,058 of record CM076987.1, on the reverse strand, counting down.
AATATGCATCATCATCATCATCATCATCATCATCAATACTATAATTCAGAAAATGTCTGTCTGAATGTCTGAAACCGCCATTACTCCTCGCTGGCTGCACCAATCGCTCACACGGTTTCACACGGTTGTTAACCATAATATTAGGAAGAGACTGACAAAGCCCTTTTTTCAAAATTAACGCATTATATTGGATCACCACATCATACATATATGGGGATACTCTGACCTCACGCACCATGGTTTGATTATGTTTGAGTCACCACGTCATACCTATATGGGATACTCTGACCTCACGCCCCAGGGTTTCATTATGTCTGAGTCACCACATCATGCCTATTATGGGGATACATGTGACGTAGTGCTTTGTAGACGTAAAGCTTCATAGACGTAATAGGGAAATGTAGCAGTGCTGAAGACGTGTCCCAGATCACAAATACAACGGGCACAAACGGCATGATAGACATTTTAACAGGTAGTTAATTAATAACACATTCCACAAATAAAATGCATAATTGTGCATTAGATACTATACAACTCTATTTCGGGTGGATGTTTTTGTATTTCTGGCATCAGGGGGTTAATAACTACAAAATGTCAAAGGGATATTAGCAGGCACCCTCTTGAATTCTTAAGAGGTTGCCCTAAGCTACAAGACTCGGTTCAGCCCAAAAACAGCGCGCCGGCTCCCAACTAAAGTATATGGGAATGCTAAAGAACATATTAAACCATTGATTAGTGCTAAAATATGAGAAAACAAAGGATTGCTTTCCAGAAAGGCACACTTTTCAATATGTGAAGACACAAATTGTCTACAACATAACATCTGCCCATGATAAACATCTCTCACTCTTCATTGGCAATTTTAGAACCTCATACAGGTTCAGCATAATAGCTTCTTCACTTGGACAGGATACCACCAAATATGACTAAATTCAATAGACTATGCTGAGCTAATATTGTTCTGCTAAAGACATGGAGAAGTTGGAAGAGTTACACAACAACACTGCTCTAACAGGGAGACAGCATATGTTAGGATGTTGATATTTGCCTTATAATTTACTAATAGACATAGATACTAGAAATTGAGATTGATACTGGGGCAATGTAAGATTACCAAAAAACACACATTAATGCACCTGCATGGGTTTTGTCCAGACTGCTTCAACCAACCAAAAGATTTAGGCAGTTTGCCTGTAGAGTGCAGGGTCGTTAATTAGGCTGCATTGCTTAATTAACGACCCAACCATTGCAGTATGGGGGAAGGGCAGCAGTTGAACTGAGCTTACAGAACTACAGCAGTGAATTGTTCTTACAGGTGAAAGACAAAATCAGAGTATCCTGTTATTGCATCATACTGATTTTTGCCTCACACAAACATCTATTCTAATCACATAGTATACGTGTATTTAAACTGGCTAAAATAAACATTGATATGAACTGTTTTGGATATGTGATATAGTAGTGATTCTTGTAGCTGGGAGTCACTTCTTAAGAAATCAAGAGGGTGCCCACTGATATGCCTCGGGCATTTTTAATTATTAACCCCTTAATGTCCAAAATATAAAAAAAAAATCCATACAAAATACAGTTGTATGGTATTTAATGCAAATTACTTGGTCTAAATGCATCAAATTTATCATTATATAGTGTTTGTGAATATGGATATGCACAAAGTATATGATTATTAATTATTGAATTGTTAATTAATGCACATTAACCCCTTTATGTACCGATCTCCCGCAAATCCAGTAAAGACTCGGTTCAGCCCAAAAACAGCGCGCGGGCTCCCAACTAAAGTATATGGGAATGCTAAAGAACATATTAAACTAGTGATTAGTGCTAAAATATGAGAAAACAAAGGATTGCTATCCCGAAAGGCATACTTTTCAATATGTGAAGACACACATTGTCTACAACATAACATCTGCCCATGATAAACATCTCTCACTCTTCATTGGCAATTTTAGAACCTCATACAGGTTCAGCATAATAGCTTTTTCACTTGGACAGGATACCACCAAATATGACTAAATTCAATAGACTATGCTGAGCTAATATTGTTCTGCTAAAGACATGGGGAAGTTGGAAGAGTTACACAACAACACTGCTCTAACAGGGAGACAGCATATGTTAGGATGTTGATATTTGACTTATAATTTACAAATAGACATAGATACTAGAAATTGAGATTGATACTAGGGCATTGTAAGATTACCAAAAAACACACATTAATGCACCTGCATGGGTTTTGTCCAGACTGCTTCAACCAACCAAAAGATTTAGGCAGTTTGCCTGTAGAGTGCAGGGTCGTTAATTAGGCTGCATTGCTTAATTAACGACCCAACCATTGCAGTATGGGGGAAGGGCAGCAGTTGAACTGAGCTTACAGAACTACAGCAGTGAATTGTTCTTACAGGTGAAAGACAAAATCAGAGTATCCTGTTATTGCATCATACTGATTTTTGCCTCACACAAACATCTATTCTAATCACATAGTATACGTGTATTTAAACTGGCTAAAATAAACATTGATATGAACTGTTTTGGATATGTGATATAGTAGTGATTCTTGTAGCTGGGAGTCACTTCTTAAGAAATCAAGAGGGTGCCCACTGATATGCCTCGGGCATTTTTAATTATTAACCCCTTAATGTCCAAAATATAAAAAAAAAATCCATACAAAATACAGTTGTATGGTATTTAATGCAAATTACTTGGTCTAAATGCATCAAATTTATCATTATATAGTGTTTGTGAATATGGATATGCACAAAGTATATGATTATTAATTATTGAATTGTTAATTAATGCACATTAACCCCTTTATGTACCGATCTCCCGCAAATCCAGTAAAGACTCGGTTCAGCCCAAAAACAGCGCGCGGGCTCCCAACTAAAGTATATGGGAATGCTAAAGAACATATTAAACTAGTGATTAGTGCTAAAATATGAGAAAACAAAGGATTGCTATCCCGAAAGGCATACTTTTCAATATGTGAAGACACACATTGTCTGACTGCAGCCAAGTTGAAAGGTCATAGAGGTAGTAAGTAAAAGAAAGACAAGAGCGGTAATAATTCAGTAATACGCCTGAGTGAAAAGGTAGGTTTTAAGCCGGGCTTTAAAGTATAGGACATAAAAGGGGACAGGCTTGAGACAAAAATTTACAGAGTGATGTCAGAGGGGTCACAGAGTGATGTCAGAGGGGTCATGTCTATGTTCCCTCAGCTCTTAAAGTCAGGTTAGGATTAGGGGTAGGGATAGTAATAGATTAACCCTAACCCAAACGCCCAAACCTAACCCTAAACGAAGGCATGTCAAATGTCGCGAAGTAACGTTTGACATGCTTTCGGTTAGGGTTATGGTTTGTGCGTTTGGGTTGGGGTTAGTCAGCGAGGGAACATAGACCTGAGGGAACATAGAAATGGTCCCATGTCAGACACGTGTCACCATGATGATGCGGGCTGCCAGACACTTGTTACGATGAGTGAACATGATTATGTCATCAGTGTGACCCGCCCCAGAGTTTTCTAAACTCTGACCCGCCCGCCCACCCTCGGACAAAGTTCCCCGAGTTCTACAGTTACATGCGACCTGCGGCCTATATGAGCTATATATAGTAATTTATTGTATAATTAGTGTGGTTGCCTTAAAGGCAACACACTATTGTTATTAGTGTGGTTGCCTTTGGGCGACCACACTCTGCAATTCCCTCTGGAATTGCTCCTTTCTAGTTAAAATATTAAGTTTGCCAGATGGTCCTAAGTAGGACACACACACACACACACACCCCACACACACCTGATACACACCAAATGTAAAAATGCCTCCTTTTTAGGGCCATATGTAAAAACGCCTCCTTTTTAGGACCATGCCAATTTCAACACCAGGCATGGCTTATGACATTCTCTATCTGTTTTAAGTGGTCTTACTTCTTAGGACCGGGTTTTTGGTCCTAACTTGTCCACCGGTCCTAAGTTGGAAGGTGTTTTTCTTCGAAACGGTCCTAAGTAGATAACATATGTGAGAACACACACACACACACACACACACACACACACACACACACACACAGGCAGTCAGTAAGAAAAGGACTCACACACTTACGGTATGTGATGGAGCAATTCTCCATTGAGATTCACCGTTTTTAAAAGCACTTTCTCTTTCCAAACAGAGTGCCATAATCTGCCATTACACAATTCATATTTTCTTTTGAGTGGCAACTTTCAATTTAAATTTAGTACTGTTTAGTAAAGCAGCAGTATGACCATTTTGATATGGGCCCACTGTTGATTCAGTATTTGACACAGACCACCATTTGATTTAGCCTGTAAAAAAAAAAAAAAAAAAAAAATCAAAACTAAAGAATTTTGTCCACATTATCATACTGTATTTAGGAGAGATGGCAGTCAAATGATAATCCAAATAACAATCAGGGCCGGAATTAGCCAGCCCGAGCCTACTAGGGTGGGCAGTGGCTTTCAACCTTTTTTTTCCACCAGGGCCCACTATTGATTCAGCATTTGAGCCACGGACCACCAACTAAAGATTTATTTTGCTTTTGTCCACAATTCCAGGCTGGAAGATCAAAATGATCATTAATACATTATCTACTGCATTCTCTAGTTGTGTAGACTTGGGCTAATTCAGATGATATGAATATTTTAACTCTTGAGAGTGTAAAAATGAAACCAAATGGACCCGCAAGGATCCATTCCATTTTTACATTCTCAAAGAGTTACATCTGGTTAACCAACTTTCCACCATTTAGCTGGGGACCACCTGGAACTCTCTCAAGGACCATGCAGTGGTCCCCAGACCACTGGTTGAAAACCACTGATATTACCTTTCATTGGGTGGATGCACACTTAGTTGGGTGCCCCCCCTCTAGATCCGGCCCTGATAAGTAACAGTTCTAATAACATTCTCTAATTGTGTAGATTTCTGGAAATTAAGTAATGCAGATTTTAGCCTAAAATGATACCAAATTGACCCGTACTCAATAAAGATCTAACCCTCCTTTAGCTGGGGACCACCTGGAACCCTCTCAAGGACCACTGATAGTCCCTAGACCACTGGTTGAAAACCCCTGCTTTGGCGTGTAGACTGTGTGATGCAGTAGACAGTGATTTAGGCTACGTTTACACGGAGACTATGTGAACAGAAGACGCAAAAGTGGCGTCGCGTCTTCACTTATTATTTCGCGTCTATACGAGCGTTCTCATGAGGAAATCTGTGTGCATACAGTGACGCAAAAGTGTGTAGAAATCCATTGGGCGCGCTGCCCTGTGCCCCCGCCGGGCGCACTTTGTCCGCGGCGGTGCTTCGCGACCGGCTCTGGGTCGGCCTGGAAGGGTCCGGCGTAGGGTTTAATACCGGGATCCCGGTTTCCCGGGACGCCCGGGTACAACTGACTGAAGTTCCAAACATCACTGATAATTAGACTATGCAGCGAGGGGGCTATGAACAGGAGCCCCGCGGGACACAATATTGGCGACACGTGGTCTAAATGCGAGCAGTCAAGACTATGGACCGCACGAATGCTGCATCCTCCTTCATTCATTTAATCAGATGCAGACCAGCTTATACAGCCTACAGTAGCAAAAATATGAACTTCTGAAGAGAACATTGAAATTCCCTATACTGCACGGACTTATTTTCCTCGCGACAGATTGTCCCTGTTCTACAACGTATTGTACATCACATGGCCACTCAGCAATGTGAAATAACTTACAACACAGGTAAAAAAAAAAAAAAAAAAAACACACCAGCGCTCTCTCTGTCTGTCTCTCCCCCCCATGTCCACCCGAGGCTATTGATATTACAATATACAAAATAAGTTATATAACTTGCATCCCGTAACTTGTTGTCATGTCAGACAGCGACTAAAACATGCGTAGTCAACAACGCTTCGTTTGCATTGATGAGCCGGAAAGGCAGCTGCAATCAATAGTATTAATAAATGCCCATACCAAATATTTGATCATCAAGCCTCAATCATCGTATCTTACGCGATGTACAAGAGCACTTTTGAGGCGCGTTCTACCATCGTATCCTGATGTGCAGACAACCTTATTATGCGATATACAAGACCACATTTGAGAGACGCTCTCTCTCTCTCTCTCTCTCTCTCTCTCTCTCTCTCTCTCTCTCTCTCTCTCTCTCTCTCTCTCTCCCCAATGTCCTAACCTTCCAATAAGTAGCCTATTTTGCGTGCCGCATTGCTAATATTTGTGTAACCGGCTTACATTTGTATTTGATATTGTTCATATTTCAACACGAGTCGCCCAAAGCGCCTGCGTTGCCTAGACAACGTGAGCAGAACAGCCAGTTTTGCGTCTTCACCTGTTTAGACGGAGACGCTGCGCTGGAGCGTATACAACTTTTCCACTTTCAAGGGTGGTTTGAGATTTTTGCGTCTTCAAGCCCAAAAAACGCCGTCACCATATAAACGAAAGGCACTTCTGATAAAATATTTTATCGTCTTTACTCGCAAGCGTCTCCGTGTAAACGTGGCCTTAGAGACACGGCGTGGATGGAGAGGCATAAGACTTGCAGAAAATGACTTCAGCCTACTTGTAGGTTATCAAACCATGTATTTATATCAGTAAATATTCATTTCAGTGTAAAATCTCCATCAACATTTCATCCAATTGAAGTGAATGGGGTTTCCACGGGCAAAATCTATCTTCATAATCGTAATATTTAAGTCCAAACCAAATATTTTATATGAACAATATTGATGAACGTAAGAGATTCGCCGAGTTAGCTATATTTTATATACACATATTAATAAGAAATATGAGAAAATTCGAGGCAACATGTCCTGGTTTTAATGCGAGTGACAAGCGCTCCAACTCAGACCGCAGCAGGGAGATCAGAGCGGAGTGCTCTGGAGGGGGCGGAGCCTATGCGCAAGGCCCGCCTTGATGAGAGGAACTGACAGATTCCATTTCCAATTCCAAGCTCTGTCCTCTTCGTTGCGTTGCAACATGTAAATGAAAACAGAATAGACTGGGGGGCGCTGTTTGTCCTTTTGCATTTTCATAATGTCCATTGTGCTGCAGTATTAAAACTTTGCAAATGCAATGTCTTATGCCATTGTCATTTAAACTTTCAAGTTGTTAGAAAATGCACTATAATTTACATATTGTCCAAAAAAGAGCGTGGAGACACTGAAATGTAAATGCAATTGCCTGGGGCAGCTGTTTTTCTTATTGCATTTCAATAATGTCCTCTGTAGATCAATTTAAGTCTTTGCAAATGCAATGTTAAATTCCATTGCCATTTTAATTTGCAAGTTGATGGAAAATTACATTATCATTTGAAAATTGTCCAAAAAAGAGCTTGTTGACACTGAAATGTAAATGCCATACCCTGGGGCAGCTGTTTTTCTTATTGCATTTCAATAATGTCCTCTGTAGATCAATTTAAGTCTTTGCAAATGCAATGTTAAATTCCATTGCCATTTTAATTTGCAAGTTGATGGAAAATTACATTATCATTTGAAAATTGTCCAAAAAAGAGCTTGTTGACACTGAAATGTAAATGCCATACCCTGGGGCAGCTGTTTTTCTTATTGCATTTCAATAAAGTCCTCTGTATATCAGTTTAAGTCTTTCAAAATGAAATGTGAAACAGCTTTTCCATTTAAATTTTAATATTGTCATGGAATGCCCATACATGATATGAAAATTCAAATTCAAATTGAATTATTGCATTTTCAATTTCTAATTTGTCACAAATAACTCGTGCATACATGGAAAATTATAATGCTATTGTGGAATTAGATTATCAATTCCATAATGTCTACCGTATGCTTCCATGGACTATAGATTTAAATTTGACTTGCATGCAAACTCTTACTTGCCCTGTGCGGGATGCACATGAAAGAAAGACAATTTTTGAACTGGCACTATTGAAATAGCTTTTATGATGTTTTTCTTTTTGAATCTACAAAACATCTTACGTGTGACTCTAGTCTAGTAATCAACAAGCTTAGAGAGTTTTGTTGAAGTACAAGTGCTTGCATGGATTATTAGGATGGGAAGTAAGCTTTACAGCTTTACTATTCGGCATGTTTGGGTAAAGTCCATACGTAGACCCACTGTCTGTCCGTATATATCGGTCCATCCCTGTGTCTATCCCTATGTCTAAGTTCCTATATTTAAGCTACCAACAAGGGGTGCTGTTTCACTGCTCACTTCAGACTAGTTTTTGACTGCTGCTACCACCCAAAGGAACAGCATTGTCCCTATGTACAAGTATACCCAAGGTGTGTCCCTATGTTAAGGTACCAACAGGGGTGCTGTTACATCACTCAATTCAGACTTCAGGTTTGATGTTTTGTTGGAGTGTTAGAGTTTGGACGTTTGGAGTTTGCTCATTGCTCAACGTCCATTTGCATATAATGCATGAGTCAGCAGGACGCTTCTTCACAGAAATAATCCGTCTGTGTGTGTGTGTGTGTGTGTGTGTGTGTGTGTGTGTGTGTGTGTGTGTGTGTGTGTGTGTGTGTGTGTGTGTGTGTGTGTGTGTGTGTGTGTGTGTGTGTGTGTGTGTGTGTGTGTGTGTGTGTGTGTGTGTGTGTGTGTGTGTGTGTGTGATGTAATTCGCCCGTGACATGACATTACAGATGCTCGAAATGCTCTGGCTCAGCATCTTGATCCATCCATCTATACCCGGCCGTCCGTCCATCTGTCCACTCAACCATCCACTCAAACTTACAGTATCTCTTCATTCACGCATCAATGCATCGATCCTATCCATCAATCCTTATCCATCCATCCATCCATCCACACACTCATCCATCCATCACTTAACCACTTTAACACCTTTCCTGCATTGTATTACTATATTCCATCATATCCAGGCTGCCTGGACTGATTGATTACCTTTGCAGCATATGCTGAAGTATTTGCGCCCTGGGTGCATGTTTTTCCCCCTGAAAATAGTCCCATGTCTTGATGTCAAACAAACATAATCCACCGCAGAGATGCGAAACAACTACAAACTGTCTTGGCCACTGGCACCATTGAAAACCGCACAGTCCACTATTGAACTCAGTTTCCCAGATGCCTTTGCGCTTTGGAACGACGGACCCCAAGAGGCCAATGAGGTCCAGGTTGCTGTACTTCCCGGATCTACATGAAGGGGTGGGTTACAATATTAGGACTGGGAGAATGTTGTCTATTCATTTCCAATTGGAGAATACATGTGAACACAACTTTGATCCATTGTCAGTGACCAAATTAAATACCCGATCATCACAAGGAACACAATGTTTACAAGATATTCATACTAAAATGGCTTCTTCTAGCAAGACAAATCAGGAGAAAATACACATTGTTGTATACCTTTCTTTATACCAGCAACAAACTGAAATTTGAGGAGCCTGGAATGGTTCTTCAGTCTTCTGTCAATCTGAAATTTGACGGACAACACATACACATACTGTAGGGGGATCTGAGAGGAGAAAACCAGGAGACCATTGGTAGGCTTTGTGTACCATTTCGTTCTAGTGGCACCTAGAAGTTGGCCCATGTTCCATACATAGATAACCTGTGACTGACCTTTCAAGCGATGAGATCATCAACACACGCCTCATATCCATTTCTCTCTAGTAGATCGCCTGTATGAACACATGTCTCGGGCAACCTGTTAATCACAGCTTCACTGAGATTGTTAATAGGGGCGGCTGTGGCTCAGGAGGTAGAGCAGGTCATCCAATGACCCGTGGGTCGGCGGTTCGAATCCCGGCTCCTCCTGTCTGCGTGTCGAAGTCTTAGTGTCCTTGGGCAAGACACTGAACCCCAAATTGGAAAAGCGCTATAAAATGCAATCCATTAATTATCTTGGGTAATTTGCAAACTGTTAATCCTGGCAATTCTGATCGTGCATGTCATTATAGGTGGAAAACATTTGAACTAAGGCTGTTCAATGATTTTCAAAATAATCATAAAAAATAATCACCATTCAAACTATGTCCAAAACATGCCATGCTTTCCTGTACAGGATTTGAACATTTAAAAAAATAAAAAAATATATATATATATATCTGGGTGAAAAATATTTTTTGATTATTTTTAAGCGTTCAGGCATTGGAGGCATGTACAGTAGATCCCTCAATACAGAAGGGATTCAGAGCTATATGAGAAAACGCACATTGGGTTAAATCAAGTGAGCACATGCATTAAGTGTGTTAACATTTTTAATCAGATTAATCGACCAAATTAAGTAATGCCATTAACTTGTTATTTTTGACAGCCTTAATTGTAACATTATTTTTAGAAAAAATATGTTGGATTGTGGCAAATTGCGTCAAATCCATTCCAGTACCCACCCAAGTCGCAGTAAACTTTGTGCTGGCCGCATATCCACCGTGATGAGCTTAAAGGACGTGCACTTCAAGCATTTAGTCTTTGATGCAGGATCTGAGAGAGCGAGGGAGGGAGCAGACACAGCAGATGAAGGAGCTTGACACCAGACCTGAACTAACAGCACACGCTCCAGTGAATACCAAGTGTTGCTCCTATCCGTCCTCCCCAGTGGTGGGAGGTGGGGGAAACTTAAGTAACTAAACTATACACCTCGAGTCGAATCCAAACATTGGACTTTTTCCTCACGTATTTGAAAATAAGTCTACAGTGAATTTACAGTGACCTACTAACAAAGTGTTGCATTACAATCTGCTATTTTCAATAGATTTTCAATGAATTAACCAGATCAATGGATCTGGTTAACCAACTTTCCATTAATCTGGGGACCACCTGGAATCCTCTCAGTAGTACATTTTGAATTCCGGACTATTACTTGTATCGTAAGTAAAAGACAGTAGTACTCTCCCCCACTTCTCCTCATGGAATTCAAGGGGTCACACAACCTCGCGGCCTGTCGAAAAACAGAGACATGCTATGGTTGACGGAACAGCCTGGTAATATTATGCGCAAACTTTAGTCTACACACCCTGGTCTACACATCCTGACTGATAACAGACTTGTAGGGGTCTGCATGCCGATTCTGATTGGAGTGTTTGTCTTTGTATTCTCATGCAAGACACCGGACATTTACGCATTTCGTGTCGGCATCTAAATCCTAACCTACGCTTTCCAGAGGAAAAAAATTATGAATCTTTCATTTTTTTAAAAAGTGAGGGGTACCTTTTTTATCTCTAATTTGCCAATGATTTGGAGAAAATGGTATGGGGGCAGCCATAAGCGTCAATAATAACATCAGTTGTTGAATTTGCAACAGACACGCAGCATGCATAAAGCTAAATTTGTGATTCAGAGAGTTTTCTTTTCAAATCATTTTAAATATACGCATGTTCATTTGAAACATCTTTGAAATTGGGATGTCTGCATGCCCACCAAACATGCCCCCCCCCCCATGCCCATGCCTAGATCCGGCCCTGACATTATACAGCAGGGCTGCCCAAAGGGTAGATTGTGACCTACCAGTAGATCACACAGGTCCTCCCAGCACTTGGCCCCTTATAGATCTGTAACTGTTGAGAGCGTTAAAATTAAACCAAATGGACCCTTACAGGTCCATTTGGTTTCATTTTACACTCTTTCCCAATTGTGTTTCAAAGCTCAAACTTTTGAAATGGATTTTCAGCAATGGAACGATCACATTTTTGATGTGTAGATCTTGTTGAGATGTTGTCATTTTGAAAGTAGCTCTCAAGTCAAAAAAATGTGAGCACCCCTGTTATGCAGTATACTCTAAGGCCAATCCCTTAGTCATGACCCCTATATACTGTACCACCCACCCTCCGTCTCCTTCTAATCAGGACGTCTCCACTTCCCGGGGAAAAGGAGCAGAGAGCAGCTAGTGTTTGTCCCCGGTTTCACTCCTCACAACCTGTCGGCCGTCCAAACCAAACTTTTCCACTTGCATCACTCCTCAGCTCATTATGTGCAGCGCTGGAAGGAGTACTCTGGTTGTTTACTTAAGGCAAAGTAGCAATTCCAGCAGAGTGAAAGAAAGAAAGAAAGAAAGAAAGAAAGAAAGAAAGAAAGAAAGAAAGAAAGAAAGAAAGAAAGAAAGAAAGAAAGAAAGAAAGAAAGAAAGAAAGAAAGAAAGAAAGAAAGAAAGAAAAGGTCTTATTCAGAATGTGTGTAGAGGATGTCAATAAAGTGTATTGACATCAAAATATACTTTCTAGTTTGTCTCAAAATACTAAATCTAGGTTATATATAGCCTGCAGGTGATCCTGTAGATGTGAATGGGAATTGCAGATGTGCAATAGTGCAATATTTGCCAATATTTTAGATACTTGAACTTAGTTACTTCACGTCACTCACTATGTAGACGACTCAGTCTCTGTATCTTTCAGAGGAGGACGAGGAGGATGTGTTTTCTGCCTAATTTTTATCTTTTCCTTTACTTCCACACACTGTTGTATATTTACACAGCTGGGGTTAGACAAGAGAGGCACAGAGAGGGGGGGTCAAATAGTCCTGGACTGGTCAAAATGACTCCTACTAATAGTAGTGAAACTGTACCGGTAATGGCTGGAGTATGTGGTTAGTTAAACATAACAAAACATGTACAAACATGCAACAATACATACTGTATCTCTGTAAGTTTGGGTATTCCTGAATATAGATAAATCAAAAGTGCAATATTTGTGTTTTTAAACCGTTAATGTGAGGTGAAAGCTATTATACAACAAGTATTCTACTCAAGCAGATGTACTTGTGCAGTTGTTACTAAGCAGGACTGTGTCCATGGCTGTGTCTGGCTTGTTTCATCCTGCACACAGCACACTGATTGTATATTATTATTTATCTCATTATCTGTGTGCAGCCAAGGTTGTTTGAATAATCATGGTGGGTGTGTGCTATCTGCTATTCAGCTGTGAAAAGTCAGCATTCCAATGTTGATTTTTTTTTACAGCAAATGTACATTTAGTGTAGCCATTTGAAGACAATTTCTGCCAGTTCTGGTCATATTTTAGTCACCTGAATTTTTTGTCTAGTCTTAAAGGGGAATTCCACCCATTTTCAACATTTTTTCTGAGAGCGTACAAATGCAACCAAATGAACCCTAACGGGTTCATTTGGTTCCATTTGTACGCTCTCAGAAAAAAGAAGCGTCTATTGATTTTTTCAGACCTCCATTTCATTCTGTTTTTATTTATATTTTGCCAGTGAAAAAGTACAGCGTAAGTCGACAAACCTTTTTTTGGTCATAGTTTCAGTCGATGAAATCAACGCTGCTCTCTGCTAATCAGCTGAGAAAGGTCAACAGTGGGTTGGCAGTCAGCTGCGATGGAAAGGACTCTTGGGGCGGTCACACGTCTTTGGAAAACTTGTTTCTTTAGCTTTGCCTGGAAAAACACACAATTGAGCCTGGACTCTAAACATATTGCAAAGCAGGGGGTGTCTGGTGCGCAGCCAAGCTAGTGCACACGGACCACATGCTCCCTGTGAGTCACCAGGTCTCACATTTGAACATGACTCCCGTCCACCCTCACGTACAGTCGATGCTTAAAGGGGAATTCCACCCCTTTTCAACATTTTACTATGTCATTAATAGAGATATTGTGTGGACGTAATAAAAAAAATCCACCCATTCGGTGTTTCCTAGAGGTCTGAAAAAATCATTAACATGGTGAAACACAGCTTGATGTCATCATCAAGTTGTGTTTCACCATGTTAATGATGTTTTTTTCTGAGAGTGTACAAATGGAACCAAATGGACCGATACGGTTCATTTGTTCACATTTGTACACTCTCAGAAAAAAACTAAAAATGGGTGGAATTCCCCTTTAACAAAAACTACAACAGTATTGCAAACCACAACACTTGAACCAGCAGCTCCCAGATACCCTACCCAGTACCCATCCCCAGGTCATTCCACCCCCTTTCTATATCCCAACTAGTGTGAAGGTTCAATTAAATGCAATAAAGTTACACACAAGGCAAGCACACTTGAGCAACCAAGCAATTCAATGTGTCTTATTGTGCTTACATTGCACATTTTAAATAGGGGAAGGGTGAGGATAGGGAGTGGGACACTCATACACGCTCTTTGGCAGTTATCAAGCTCACAACATCTTGAGCTTGTTTTGTGTTGAACATTTGCCCCCAAAAATAGGGTCTTGCTATGGTTCAAGTGGTCAAATGTAGCTTCGCTTGCAGCCTAAAATTAACACCAAGTGGTTTCTGTGTAAACCATAATATGTCAGTGTTTAGCAAATGTTCCTGAGGATGATAAATGATCTGTTTTCTTTTGCTGTTATTTGTGTTGGGGTGAGAAACATGTTTTTCATGGGAATGCAGGCACTGTGAAAACAGTTCTGTGGCATACATTCCAGGAATCTGACTGTCTGCCCTCTTACTGGCCTAACCTGAAATGATTTTGGCCTTGGGAGGGTGGGGTGTGCCGTCCGAATTTGGACGGTAGATGAGCTGATCTGATTGGCTCTCACTAACGTATCGTCATCCCTTGTCCCTCCCCCGCACCCCACTGCTGTGCTAACATCATTTAGAGTGACGCCCATCCGGAAAGGTTGACTCTCACTTCTAGGCCACTGTGCCGCACTGTGCCGCGCAACACACATGAAAATGAAAGCCTGTGTGTCGAAGCTACCCTCCACATATCTCTCGAACCATTTATCCGATGGACTACGCCCTTAGTGGTAAAACCGACGAACATTTCTCCAGGACCGGCTTGCTCTGAATAGCCACATGTTTCGAAAGGCAACTACCGCACTACGGTATGGATTAGTACAGTACTACTCTACAGTGTACACTACAGTGTACATTCCTAGTAAGTTTAACAATGACACACAGGTGATCAGATGATTGGTTCTCCAGAACTGCTGTGCTTCGAATAGGCATTTATTGACTTAACCAATTCATGTACTATTCCTTCACAATTGTGTGGACACAGCCATGGACACAGTCCTGCTCAGTAACAAGTACACAAGTACAATCTGCTTGAATACTTGTTGTACAGCTTTCACCTCACAACTACTGCACTTTTGATTCTTCTACATTCACGGATACCTCTGTTTCTCCACGCAATTGTGCAGTTATATTACACACTTCCGGTAGTCTAGTCAAGCAATCAAAAACCACTATGCACATCCCGAATAGCTATACATCTACTCAAAGATGTTCCGACAGCGCTGCAAACGGAAGTACCAGTAGTCAAGTGATCGGCACATTCCGAATGGGTGTCCAAATGGGCATGCATGCCCCAAAATGGGCATTGTTTAATGTGTTTTAATGTGTGGGCTTGAAGAAGGACTGTAAACACGGCACCGTGTCTCTCAGGCCAGAATGTCAATGGGACCTTGAGATTAGTACGGAAAATCAATTACAGTCTGATAATGCAGAGAGCCAGGGAGGGGAGATGTGACCACTCTGAGATCTAAATTGGCTGTCAGGGCCAATGGGGCCGGCTGGCTGATTGACCCTGGCAGAGGTCGTTTGTTTGGTGCTCTAAAAATATTTTAAAAACCCTTTTAACCGACCATCTCTATTTTGGGCATGTCATTCTAGGTGAACATTTTTTCAAAGACTTTAAAAGAAATTCAAAAATAGAAGGGGGGGGGGGGGGGGGGGGTCGAGAGCATCTGAGGCGTAGTTACTATTTTCATTATTCATCACATGATGAAGTATATCTCTGCCTTCGGGGAGTAACTACCATTTTTTCCCAGAAAATGAAAAATGTTTATTTTAGCAGAGGAATTAAGAGGTTTTGTCCTATTTGTCTGAAGCACTTTTTACTTCTTTTCATTGGTTCAATATTGTTTAACCAACATAGAGATGTAAAGGTTGTACAATAGCACTGTTATAGCCATTGTTTGCTTCCATCAGTTTGCTAGCCATCAGTGTTGGCCCCTGGTTCCCAACCTGTTATGGAAATCTCAAAAGTATTCATGGCACACCCATCTGACCATCAGCACATTCAGAACAACACACAGCTTAAGATCTCCCCAAGAAACAGTAATGGCAGCCCCAGCTTGTATTGTCTAATACCATGCCCCAAGAGGGATGGTGCAATGTTAAACACATTTAATATTGTGGCCATTAGGCCACAGTGGTGCATTGGACAGAGGGGAAGAGATAGGACCAGCCACCAGCCAGGACCACTCAACCAAAACAGCCCCCACCTCCTCCCTAGATCAGCACATTAAGAACAGCACACAGTTCAAGATCTCCCCCAGAAAAGCTTAATTGCCTGGTGGTGATACACCGAGAGAAGAAAGGGGATAGTGGTAGCTACTACCGTCTACTAAAGAGTAGGCCTAAGGCTTCTGCTGCAACAGTGACATCTGTTGGCCGCTGTGTGCCAGCGCGGCCCATCCATGGTGGCTGACATCTAACAGCTATTCCAGTCTGTCTGATTTCTTAGGCGAAGTCGCTGCTCTCTTCTTTGGATGCATGTGTGCCTCTGAATTTTCCCCATCGACATATAGTGATGGGAAGATACTCCGATATTCAAGTATTTTACTATGACACAGCAAGCATAATATGTAACATTTTACAAAACATAATTGGAGAGGAGTGATGAATATTTTGTGCAATTTGAGTTTATTGTGAATGATTTTACAAATGCCTTCACTTTTGTAACCATGATGTTACCCTTGACTTTAAGATGTGCCATCCCGTCTCCTGTCTGTGTATTATACATTTTGTTTGTTACAGAATATCTATCCTTGGTTGTCACTATATGTTTGTCTGTTTGTCTTGTGACTGCAATATTGTAACCTTGTTATCATTGTTACCATCCGTATACTGTTGTGACAGCTATTGTATGAGATTTCGGTCGCCAGAGAAGTTGATAGGATAACAGAATGTGGGGTAGGAGACTAGTGTCCTAGGTCGCACTGACCACAACCTTCCAGGCCCTCTTGTAGTCTCATCTCTGGTAGGACTATAGACATTTTTGTAAACTCTGATTCCTCGTCACATGTGCCATGGCAAAGCAAGGAGGTTCATAATAATCACAAAAACATTGGCCTCGCTATAACAGCACTATGTTTTGACCTATAGGCTAAACTAATTCTTGAACCGGCCCGTGGCTGATCCATGGGTTGGCAGTTCAAATCCCGGCTCGTTGCTCAAGGCACTGAACCCTGCATTGCCTCCATTGAGATGGTTAGTGTAAGCTTATACCAGGAGGATGCTGGCCTTGACTGTTCTCCACTTCACCTCCTAATGTATCAATGAACCAGTCTAAAATACTTTGAACAGAGCCTACTTTGAGCCTACTTACAAAAAAAGAAGAAAAAAAGAAAACCCACAACATGAACGGAACGATCCAATCCACCTCATATTTCAATCCCATGTCACGGATGGTTTTATTCACGGAGAGACTAAATCACTTCAAATACAGGGTGCCACACGTACATGCGCAAAATATAAACATTTGTTGCAAAAACATAATTTTTGGGGGTACTTACTAATAATTACACGATCACATGGAAGACTTCACATTGTAATTGCCTTGCAAAATCAGTGTGTGTGTGCATGTGTGTGTGTGTGTGTGTGTGGGGGGGGTGTTACATACTGTGCATCTTTCCCCAGAATTTCACCTTTCCTGTTCTAGGTTTATAAGTGCCTCTGCATGAGACCATTACCCTTCAAAATACTTGCATAAACAATATGATCTATTAAATTGCATCACCCACACGGTACATCATATGGTGTTCATATATTAGAACGGGTAAGGACATGTGTTATCCAACATCAATATTTACAAGCAGCACATACAGTACATGTACACAGCGTGTACATGCTTGCCTATAATGTGGATGCCTCTCTGTCTGTCTATCTGCATGTGTGAGCACACACTGGCTTGATGTGTGTGGACACACATCAGCGTGGCACGTTTCCGCTCTGGCTCTGAACTGTTGCCTCCAGCGTCATGCCATGCATGGAGATCTCATAACAATCCATTCAGTCAGACTCGGAGCCCATTCTCTTTATGCCTCCTCCTCTCCAACCCAACCCCCCATCCATCATTTCTGCCTCTATTTTTAGAGCTGGGGGCAGGGAGAGGGGGGAACCCACAGTAATGGAGATGATTCCTATTGGTCATGCTTTTTTCCCCCCCCAACACAAATTCTCAGCTGAAAGATGGAGGATGTGTGATGGAAGTGTGCCAGCAGAGGTGGAAGAAGCGCTCAGATGTTTTACCTACTAAAAATATCAGTCTTTCATATTTTTATCATGCAGCGCACCACTCCAAAAATGAACCAAATTAGACCTGAGGCCGATTCTAAATATGCCTTCTAAAGCCATGTTCTGTATACTGTATATAACCACTGATATACTTCTGTATATCATTGGTTTTCAACCTTTTCAACCAATTCCAGGATGGATTTGGGGAAACAAAGCAGTCAAGCATGCAGATATAAATGACCATTAATCTTCTACATTCTCTAGTTGTGTAGACTAAACCCTAACCCCAGCAACTATCCCAAATGGGGTTTCTGTCTCGAAAGGTACAAACCCATACCACAAGAACAGCCACTAAACTTGACAGCTTACCTTAAAAGCTGAACTAAACTATGTATTAAGAATGCATTTGCAGTGTTTTGTTTACCTTGAATCAAATGAATCTCAGATGCGTACTGTAGAAGCATCTTCATGCTTTCCTCGCTGGGTGCATAGTCCATTTTTAAAATGAAAAGACAAGCTGTTATTATTTTAGACAATGTATAAAATATAACAACAATACACAAAATCCATCAAAATTTGACTGGAATAAAAGTCTAAAAGTATTAGCTGCAAAATATCCTCAAACGTGTCTGCAAAATGCATCTACAGTACATTGCTTTAAAGTTGCCCTATAATAGGGATTAGTGAAAAGTAATTATCTAATTCTCGTAATAAAGCTGTCAGATGGAATAAAAAATACAATATTTGCCTCTGACATGTCGTGCAGTAAGGGAATACAGAAAATACTCAGATAAAGTACAAAAGCTCAAAATACTTGAGTGAATGTACCCGGTAGATACGTCTCATGATGCGTCTCTGAACGTTTTACATATCTTTCTCTTTGACAGAGGCAGCTTCTGCGGACGGTGAAATTTCTGTCTGATGGCGTTGGTTTGTACTTCATGGAACACCAGTCTTTTCACTGTGTGCTTCAGTACCTGCCCATATGCTGCGCTGATGTAATTGGCCATTTATATGACAGATTGCTGTCAAGCAAAGTGCTGTCACATTTGGTGTCACATTGGGTGCATGCATGTGACTGTGTGTCTGTGTGCGTGCGCAACTGCGCATGCTCTCCATTGTCAGTCATTCAGGTTGGTGAAATGTGTTCTCTCGCTGATTTTAAGTGATTCTGTGTAGCACCCGTCTAGAGACTACTGCGGGGTCGGTTTCAGCAGTATTCACTGCAATATAGGAGAACAGACTAGAAGAAACTGAGTTTGATTTCTCAGGGGAATTTGGAGTTCCATACACTTGTGCATTTACAGTATATACAACTGTTATGCAAGGCGCTTTACATACTGTAGATTGTGGCAGACATTACTTTCACCCATTCATTCATACAGTACACTGATGGTGGCAGAAAACCACGCAAGACACCAACCTGCACATTGGGAGCAATTATATTGTAATTATAGGGTTCCGTATATTGCTCAAGGACACTCCAACACTAACTCTGGGGTGGACCGGAATCATTTTTTACAGTCTATGCCCTGAATTGAACTGGGAAACTCACGGTTTTAGCCTATTAATAATATTCCTACAGTACTATAGGCTTCTATGCAATTTGGCCATATCGTGACCCCCTTCTAAAACTCCAGGTACTCTCAGAAGCAAAGGTTTTAGTTTAGAGTTCAATCTAAAATGCATGAGACCAATACATTATTTTAATATATTATATAGGCTACAATCATTTGCAATAACATATTTTCTACAAGCTCATAGTGGAGCACAAATCTATGCAATGTATTCTACGTATATAATTCCTTGCTCATACCAGGCTAGTTATTACAAATAGTTTTCACTCCTTTCATACAACAGCAGCCTGCCTTCTGCCACAACCAACTCCTTATAATTAGCATATCCGTTTAGAAGCACTGTATACATTAAATATAATGGCTTTGCCAGTTAACAGTAAATGTATACAGCGAGCGGAAATGCCAAGGATCGTGTTCCCTGGTCGAGAGACTCCTCATTATTCTGTTCCATATGCAGTCACATGGTCGCGATATACAGGTCACATTTGCATAATCACCGAACACCATATCAAACCCAATTTCTCGCCGCCGTGAGATGCGTTTGATGGGGTGAAGTGGTTTTTCTCTGTTTTGGCAGAGTGGATCTGATAAACAGACACTTTGTTGGAACTGTGTGTGTGTTCACACTGAGGAAAACAAAAAATGTGTTATTTAGTGTTGCAGAGCCAGTGTACATGCTCTATTTGTGTCCATGTTACAAAGAAAATCATACGGAAGCAAATAATGTCTTTGTTATACTTGGTTGAGCTCCAGTATGACGCACAAAGAAGTACCAGATGTACAAGCATGCCATGCATTGCAGAGCGGACACAGGTGTATATATTGAGTATACTGTATATTGGACTTGGGTAAAAGCTGAAATGCAACAGTGTAAATATTTCTCAAAATTGGATTTAAAGTACTGTATCTGGGTATGTAGCTGAAAGTTCCCAATTTGTGAGTCTCTCAAATGCCTATGGCAGTGGAGCTTAACTAGCACCTTGGAGAACACACAAGTCATTATTCTGTACCACCATGTGAACCAAGACACATTTTTTATATCTTAGCGGAGGTGGAGAGCATTTGTCTTTTGGGCCTCTTCTTAAATAGACATCGCAGATGGAGTCTGCGGAATCCCTTTCAGCATTCCTCCCTGTGTAATTGAAAAAAGAAAAAAGGCAAAGACATAACAGCTCTGACATCCTGCTCCTTGACATCTTTGTACTTTACTGTCCATTTTTCAATTAGAGGTTTTCCCAGAGGTCTACTTGATGGTCACTTGGGTGAGCTTTGTGTTAACTCTGGCATGGCAGACTGGTGGTGACACAGTGCCAGCTGCGCCCGGACATGTCACCCCAGGGAATCTCATGCCAAAGTGTGAAGATGGCATTGGCGCAGGGGCAGATATAA
Organism: Benthosema pterotum; assembly: GCA_039105355.1. Lineage (NCBI taxonomy): Eukaryota > Metazoa > Chordata > Actinopteri > Myctophiformes > Myctophidae > Benthosema > Benthosema pterotum. The sequence continues at coordinate 28,076,947 of CM076987.1, read as the reverse complement.
CATTTCCCAATTGGGGGGGGGGGGGGCAGAAGACAATGGTAAGGGTACCCATACCATTTTAGTAGTGTTTCAAATACTTTTACGTTACGTTTTGCATGCCATCATGTTCGGTGGGGCAGACTGGGCATTTAGGGGGGCATTGCCCCCCCCCCCCCACACCTATGCCTAGATCCGCCCCTGCATTGGCGTACAGTGGCTCAGTGCACATTTCCTGTCAAGGGATTCCCCAAATGATATTTGACCATGGACCGTCATCTGAAGAGATTTTGTACCGAGGACGCCAATCACTATTCCTTACCGGTATGTCCTTTTCCAAAATGATTGAAAAATAGCCAAAGAATAAGTCAAGGTTAAGGCGGTTTACACGCTATATTAACACATTTTGCTTGGAACCCCAGGGGATATTAAATTAAAGCCTATAGAAGTAAACAAACTCCCAGTCAGAGCTTATTAATTAACAACAAACAGGTCTTCTTCAGTGAAGGAAAGAGAGCCCTCTAGGAACAACCCTTTATCAACACTGATTTAACACATTACTGCATGGCTTTAAGCCCAAAAATGTGTGAATGCTTCTTCCTAGAGGTCTTTGACATGTTGCCTTTTGGTGGACATTTTCGTCAACATTTGAGAACCACTATTACTACCTACTGCAGGAAGACTCTAATGTGCCATAGTGTCATAATAAATAATACCGGTAGTCATATATTCTGGAGAAAACCTGGAAATTGGCATGCAGTAATTGGGCGATCAACAACATTTCCACAGAGATGGCCAAGCCATTGCCGCAGAAACATTTTGTCCGTGTACAGACCATGGTGACCCCCTGCTTCTTCCACCACCAGTTACCGTTGAGTGATCTCTGCCGTGTTCCATTTGGACACTCAGGTGTCAATATTCCCAGCTCAAAGATCACCCCCATAGCAGCCTGCATTCCCAAACCGTAATCATCCTTCACTCACGCCACACACTGCTCCATGTTTCCAGACATTTGAGAGGCACAACAATGAGAGGATTAAGCAGCACAACTCTGGCAATACCAAATTTCACTGTCATGCAGATGTACTAGCTGCATGGTAAGACCATGGTGTAACGTAACTAAGTACATTTACTCAAGTACTGTACATGCCGCCGGTAAATAAGTAACATTTTGAGGTACTGTACTTTAACTGAATTATTACCAGTTGTCAGTACTGGTACTTCTCTCAGAGTCAAATATTGTGCTCTTAACCCCACTGCAATTCTTTGTAACTTCAGCTCCATATGTGCGTTTCAGCCATTTGAAAATAGCTGATCAACAAGCTCACACTGTGCCTGCTATATTTTCAAAGGATTTCAATCCGCAACCTACATTTTAAACATTAGAAAACTTTGGGGATTTTGATATCAATACTTTTTGTACTCAAGTGCATTTTTATTTTCCAGACCTGCTATTGTGCAATAGCAATGCAATGCAATCTGCATTGTAATAGGCTATTGATACTTTTACTTGGATTTCACATCGTCTGGAGTCAGAGGGCGTTAGCGCCACTGTTTATGTCCACAGTCCATGGACACTGACCAGTGTGCATTATCAGGGCTTGCTGTGGGTAGTTAACCTCGAGTCACCAGGCATTTTCACGTGTGTGTGTGTGTGTGTGTGTGTGTGTGTGTGTGTGTGTGTGTGTGTGTGTGTGTGTGGTGTGTGTGTGTGTGTGTGTGTGTGTGTGTGTGTGTGTGTGTGTGTGTGTGCGTGCGTGCGTGCGTGCGTGCGTGCGTGCGTGTGTGTGTGTTCGTGTGTGTGTGTGCGTGTGTGTGTGTGTGTGTGTGTGTGTGTGTGTGTGTGTGTGTGTGTGTGTGTGTGTGTGTGTGTGTGTTGCAGGGCGGATCTAGGCATGGGCATGGGGGCGCAATGCCCCCCTAAATACCGAGTCTGCCCCCCAAACACGATGCCATGCAAAACAGCCCAAGATATTTCAAATTAAAGTGCTTATATTTCAAATGATTTGAAACACTACTACTGCTACTAACTAATTACAGCTGTGTCACCACTAAACCAACAGCATTTCATCATTCATCAGAACAGAAAACTCTCTGAGTCAGACCTTTAGCTTTATGCATGCTGCATATCTGTTGCAACTTCAACAACAACTGATGTTATTATTGATGCTTTACTTGACTAATAAAAGTCCTGTAACCGAAAATGGTATGGGTGCGGCTTGTCTCTTCGCGCCACGGGCGATGAAGCCGCCCCCATACCATTTTCCCTCTTGCCCCTCCAACATGTTCTCTTGCCCCCCCAAATGGGACATTTTACATCCGCCCCTGGTGTGTTGGCAGATCTCTTAATTGTTTGGTCCTTGCTATGTTTAGCAAGCCTCGCTTGAGCCTGGAAAGTTCCCTTGGCAGGTGACATGCATGAAACAGCTTTTGTGTACCCGTACCAAAGCCAGTCTGTCCCACATGTTGCAACAGTATTAATGAATTACGTTGATGCTCCCTCCACATGTTTTAATTTATATTGTGTTTTTGAATTGAATTACTGATATCACTTATGCTGCTACAAAAGTTTGAGGGAGCCTAATACATATTGATGCATTATTAAAAACCAGCAAGCTACGGGCAGTGGCTCGGAAGGTATGTTTATTCTGCCTGGAATAACATGAAAGATTTCTGGTCTGATCTGATCCCTTGCTTTTCTTGGCTTTGTGTCCTTGAGCAAGTGTGAATTGCTGAAATATGTGAATTGCTGAAAGTAACAACGCTTAGGATGAAGGTTAAGTGCTATAGCAACGCACACATGGTTTTGTTTTGTTTTTTTGTTTAATGACAATATGCTGAATGCAGGCTGAAAGCAGCACATGACAGCAGAAGGCTGAAATGAGAGCATGACAGAATGACAAGCATGAGAGAATGACAAGACACACACACACACACACACACACACACACACACACACACACACACACACACACACACACACACACACACACACACACACACACACACACACACACACACACACACACACACACACACACACACCTTAATCTGGACCAGCTAAAGCAAGCAGCAAACCAGAAAGGCTTTTGATCAGCTGCAAGGCAGTACTTATGTTTTGTCAGCAGATGGCAGGCCTTCCCTAGAATTCCGCTGGTGTGAAGCCATACTACTGTACATATTCATGTCATGAAGGATTCTGAATGAGAATACTTACAGCGGCCTACTGAATGTTTTAAAACAGGTTTGTGACATTCTCTTGCATCCAGATGAGCTGTATCTGGGGACAAGGCTGCAAAATGAAAGGTAAATTACAATGCATTCATGCCTTGAGCAAAACCTATTTACACATACACATAGTGAAATGAGAAAGGATACAGTATAACCTCCAACTAATTTCCTGCTGCATAATTGTCTCTTCCATGCTGGTTCTCTTGCCTACCAATAACAATAATAGCAAAAACATTAACTACTTGAACCCCTAGCATCCATATTCTGGGGGCGAATTAGATGATATACAAGTTCACAATACTGCATAGTATCGCTATTTTCAGTGAAGATGTTTTGTAGATGGGAAATTAAGCTGGCCAAATGTCCGGTTTTACTAAGGTTTTAATTATTAAGGATGTGAGTGGTAATGCTAAGGAATATAGCCTACCACCACCACTACCACTACTACTGCTACTACTAGTACTGCTAGTAGTAGTAAGACACTCTAGGCCCAGGGCAAGGTCATGTGGATGCATCTGCCTGGGCATAACTTTGAGGCAGGCCCATCTAGAGTTTAAATGGACAGGTATCAGTCAAAAGGGAGACGGCCAGAGAAAGGATGGATCACCCTATGGAATGTCAGAACAGCTCAGCTCCACATGAAGATCTAAAATTTAAAGGTTTGAGGTCAGATGTAGAGTTGCTGGTTGATATTGATGTTGATCGGGGATCTCTATGGGCTTAATATTGATGACACCAGGGAGATCCATGTCACATGATGTCATGGGGCATGTACCAGTAGTATATGATCATGCCTGGGGTGGCCAAACAAAACTGACTGACTGACACTATGCACGATTTCACAGTAAATGTGACCTGTGGTCGCTACTACTACTACTACTACTACTACTACTACTACTACTACTACTACTACTACTACTACTAATAATAATAATAATATGAATAATATGAATAATCATAATTGTAATGTTAATTTTCTCTATGTAATGCTACTTTCTTATTTTGATTGAGCCCCATTCCCTTCCAGTTCTGACCTAAAGAGCTCTCATGCTGTCAGAACTGCTGTCCATTCCTGAAGGACATGTACAGAGAAAATAAATATAAACCCTGCTTCACAGAGCCAGTTGGTCATGCTGGGTTAAGCTTACACCAAGGCCAAGCGTGGCATTCAAAACAGGCAAAAGCACAAACACAGAGGAGGATCTGGCTTAAAAGCGATGGGCCAACAGGCCATTGACTGACACCTCGTTCCAATTACCTTGAATTTCACTCCAGTCCAAGAGCTTGGGCAGATGGAAGGAGCTCAGTCTGACACATGAGAACGTGCACGTGTCATCTCTGGATGATATTAAGACACATATGATGAGGGCCAATGTCCTATGTTTCCTTTATTTTATTTTTAACATTGAACAAATTACTTTCTTACGGAATGTGATTTTTTTTTTCCATTTTAACATTAAATAAATTATTTTCTCATGGGATAAGCCATGGTAATGTGAAAAGAAAAGAAAAGAAAAGAAAAGAAAAGAAAAGAAAAGAAAAGAAAAGAAAAGAAAAGAAAAGAAAAGAAAAGAAAAGAAAAGAAAAGAAAAGAAAAGAAGAGGCTTAATCAAATCAAAGGCTTTTATGCTGTTTCCAGTTAATATTGTAGTCTACATTAGGCTATGCCTATAATTGCTGGTTCTTGCAGGACAAGACACTACACTTTCCCTAGCGGCAGTGCCAAAGGTGTCCATATTCCTGCTCAACCACATTTTTGGGCATTCATACACTTTTGACACCGCACTGCAACCACTGCAACCCAATGCCCCAAGTAGCCTACCTTTTTCCTCTTCTGCGCATGCGTACTTCCTTCACACACTTCCTCTGGTGCCAGTGTTGCCGAATCTGTTTATTGTAAGCGACTTTGTGTTTGTTTTCCTGAGTATAAATTATTGTTCCTGAAGCGCAGTTGGTTTGTGCTTGCCTCATTACCTCAACGACCAAATAAGGTCCTTCTCCAATCTGTCCATGTCCAGGCACTTTAGCGTGAATTAATGAATGGATGAATGAATGAATGAATGAATGAATGAATGAATGAATGAATGAATGAATGAATGAAACTTGACCTGTATAGCAACAGTTGCTAAACTATTTGGATTGGCATTGGCCAGTGCCTAAACTTAGGTTTAGAGAATGGCTAATTTAACCATTGTCCTCTGAGTCTGATATATAGATCTGCTAGCTTGGGAAATAAAAGCTTACAAATCTGTAATGTTTTTTTAAGCAAAAATAAATGTTGTACTGAGGGTGAACACAATCACAAACACTGCCACAAATATGTATCCTTTATTCCTTATCCTTGACATGACAATGTTTCAGAACCATGGCTTTACTAAAAGACTATAAAGTTAGACTGCCCTGTATTAGGCCTATACTGTTTTATACCTGTTGCTTGCCTCCCGCAAAATCTGGCAACCCTGGTCAGCGCCACAGAAGTTTCATTTTGAGGAAGTTTTGTCTCAAGTTGTTACTTCACCTGTGGATTCATCATGTCGTGGTCTAGATAATGAAGCGTTTATAAAAAGGAAAATGCCCTTCATGTCCACGCTAAAGGTAGGCTACGTGTTTATTGTTTTAAACATTGAGGGCGCCAAAACGAGGTTGTTGAATATTAAACGAATTGTGTTAAATGTGTTCCCCTTTTCAGCGGCAATAGGTGAGTCATTCAGACTTGTTTTTTGGGCAAGAGGCACAGCTATTAAAGGGGAATTCCACCCATTTTCAAAAACACTAACACAAACACTTTAAAAAGGGGTCTGAAAGAAAAAAAAAACATTAACATGGTGAAATACATCTTGATGATGTCATCAGATGTATTTCACCATGTTAATGATTTTTTCAGACCTCCATTTTTAGGAAATACAGAATTGGGGGAACTTTTTATCATGTCCACCCAGCACCTTGAAGGTACAACAATGACATAGTAAAATGTTGGAATTCCCCTTTAACTGAGCTAAGTTGATTAGCTACAGTAAAGGGGAAAGGGGGGGGGGGGGTATGGAGAGAGAAGAAGAATATTGTTGAAATCCTGCCACTTGTCCTGAAGCCATCCATGTACACTAGTACAGGTTGCGACGAAGACTTTGAATGGAATGCCTGCTAGTTCACTGTATGGGTTTTCTTTCCCAAAGTTTTTTTTTTTGTGACACACTAGCCTGGATCCAAACCCATAGACCAGTGGTTTTCAACCTTTTTAATACCAGTGCCCACTAATTATTCAGAATTTGACCCACGGACCTTTGACATTTTCACAGATCCCAAAACTAAACATTTGTTTTGTGTTTTGTCCAATATTCCAGGCTGGATTTCAGAAACAAAACGGGCAAACATACAGATCAAAATGACCATCAATCTTCTACATTCTCTAGTTTTGTAGACTAGAGGGCTAATTCAGCTGATGAATATTTTCTGGTTAACCAACTCAGCTGGGGACCACCTGGAACCCTCTCAAGGAAAACCAATGCACTAGTACACTAGTAGCAGCAGCAGCACAGGTGTAAATCAAGGCTTTTCTTTAAAAGGGAATTCCACCCATTTTTCAACACGTTTCTATGTCATTAATATACCTTAGATATCTTGTATGGACATGGAAAATAGTTCCTCCATTCTGTGTTACCTACAAATGGAGATCTGAAAGAAATAATTAACATGTTGAAATGCAACTTGATGACATCATCGAGTTGTGATTTTTTTCTTTTAGGGCCCTTTTTTCTGAGTGTGTACAGATGGAAGTGGACCCCGTTAGGGTTCATTTGGTTCCGCTCTAAGGAAAATGCTCCTTAGCATGGACTGTTCAGACTTGAGAGGGATACAGCAGGGTAGTTGGGGCAGATCTGGACGGGAGCTGGGCCTGGGACCCTCCTAAAATCGCCTATTTTTGGCCAGAATGTAAAGAAAATATACAGTATAACTAAACCAGTATTTAGAATTTGATACTATTACTTTTGCGCTTTTACATTTTAGATTCAGTATTTTACTTGTATTTATTTGTATGAGTTGTATTTCTACAACATCATCTCAGATTTGCAGTATTGATACTTTTACTGAAGTGAAACGAAAATTGAATCCTTTTCTTTTCTATGGAGTTCAATTTTGTGGGTAAGAGGATGAAATGAAGGAAAGAGTGGTTTCAAACATTGACTCACTGTTGCCTGCATTCCTGGAGAGGTCATGCCGCCTCTTTTCAAGGAAACTTTGCTGTCATGGCAAAGGGGGGTTTTGTTTGGTTCCTCTGTCACCTTGCTCCCTTGCTAATAATAATAATATGCCTGGAACAGTCACATTTCAGTTGTGACTCATGCATCTCTCAGAGCTGGCACTTGTTATTATGCATGGTGTGATGGTAATTCTTATATTGACTGGACATATTGCATCCCACTGGTTGTCAACATTGGTTCTAGGGCTGAGGAGGATGTTATAGTGTAGGTAGGGTGTGGGTCATCTCATAAGAAAGAAGATGAAAATCACTGTTTATGTTGTACAAGTTATGTCATAAAATAGCTGCAAATAAGCTTAAACAAAAACATGGATAGAAAAAGATAGATGTCAACACACTCATTGTTCATTGTTTTCATGAGTACAGATTCAAAAAAAAGAATGTGCACAATTCCAATCATGTCTGTGCTTGACTGTAAGGAAAAGATTTCAGAAGGTTGACATGATGCAAGAGTGATTACATTTCCTTTGCCCTCTTTTCATGTAATTCTAATGCTTCCAAGCAGCAAATAAACTATTGATGTGTTTGTTTATTTTGTATTTCTATGCGTGATCTCAGGCCTTACACAACAACGGCAATGATTGCAGCAACAGATCTGGAGGAGTTGGCAGAAATAGGTAAGAGTTACATGTTCAGCTGTTGAAAGGTAATACGGTAATATACAAGTCTTACTAGTGTTATACTAGACCTTACCCGTTGTGAATATATGAACACCAAAATTATGCTCTATAATAGATCACATTACTGATTGGGAGGGAATCTTCCTGTGTTGCTATTCAGTATTTAAGCTGCAATGTAAGTGCTCCCCCCAGAGATACTTCCTACTTTTGGGCTGTGTTTGAACTGATCTGACAACAACCACTAAAGTCTCATTTTACAGCTTTCCTTGCAACAACAAAGCTACTGGTCTCCCAAATCTGGCTGTCTGCCCCACACTGATACTATGATCGCCATTTTATGTCATTACATCAACTAAATTCTCCATTAGAGATTAATTATGTAGTTTTATCATCTACACATCATATTGTTTTGTCATGGACAGTAACATTAGTAATTGCACTTGACAACCTTGACACCCAGGCTTTCATTTTCGTCCACGTTGTGTGAAAACGGAAAGCCTGGAATGATTTGTTAGCCACGTTGGCCTAGAAGTGGGAGTCAACCTAGAGAACAGAGGATAGCACACATAGTAGCCTATGTCACAATTTATCCTACAACATGTTTTTGCAACCTTTTAAAAATTCAAATTCATTCAAATAGTTACGTAGCACAGGTCTGTTGAGAAAATGTAAACACAAATGTGTGACAACTGACAAGTCACTGACAATTGAAGACATGACAAGTAGCGTGGACACTGGAATTTGGTAGTCAAGTCTACTGTTGTAGACCATACCTGGGCATTATGCGGCCCGGGGGCCAAATGCGGCCCTTTGGCTGACTCTGACCGGCCCGGGGACCACCAGTGGTCCTTGAGAGAGTTCCAGTTAAATATGGAAAGTTGCTTAACCAGATGTAACTCTTTGAGAGCGTAAATGTTTACACTCTCAAGAGTTAAAATATTCGTCATCTGAATTAGCCAAAGAATGTAAAAGAATGGTCATTTTGTATCTATTTTTGCCTGTTTTGCTTGTGAAATCCAGCCTCGAATTGTGGACAAAAGCAAAATAAATCTTTAGTTTTGGGTCTGGGGGGCTAAAATGTCATCAAATCTGGTCCTCTGTGGCTCAAATACTGAATAAATTGAGGGCCCTGGTGTCAATGGTTGGTCTTACTCTTACTTTTATTTTGAAATGAAATTAATATTACGCAGACTTTAGTTCAGCCTTTAGTCTTGGCCCTATTTTATGTATCTCATTTTGCCCCCTGGAAAAAATAATTGCCCACCCCTGGTTGTAGACAATACAGATGTGCAGGGCTATATGATGGCATCAATGGTAGGTAGGCAGTTAGGCACCCTTCCCAAAATAACATTAAATAACTTGGATGGAGGGGGAGTGCAATGCCAGTCTGTATCAATGACGGGTTCAAAGCCACAAACCTTGGCCCTGAACCAGAGAGGGAGTGAATCACTCAGGACTCAGGAGAACAAGTTGCTAACTTCCCCCGGTAACATAATTATGCATTCCTGTTCTGTGCCACACTGTGGCATCTCTGTTGCTATTTGTGGTTTCGGTGAGGGGTTGCAAGCTGGCAAAGAAAACCGTGGAAGAGACAGACCGGTGGTTCCCAAATCTTTCAGCCCAAGAAAAAACCCAAAATAGCAATTAGACATTTGCCCGTACTAGTGAAAACACTGGTACAAAGTGACTACTTAAATTACTTTCGAAAAAGTATCTAGTTTCTTTTATTTATCAAATGATTTGGGAAGAATAATGTGTGTGTAGGAAAAAGGGTGATGTAAGGGAAGGGAAATTTTGTAGAGAAAAGCAAGTCATGTGATGATGTGAGTAAAGACATGTGATTTACTAGATAAGATGTTTTGCCCTGAGCTGGACGGTCTTGTAACGGCGCCTTGTTAATTAGCTGAACTGGGCAGGGCTCATCTCTAACATTCTTTCCTCTGGGTTCTGAGTCGATGCCCACTCACTGTGCCAAGAGATCTACGGTCATCCAGGCCACCCGGCCAACCCTTTGGCACCACACTCTCATTATCCTCATTGCATTGTCCGAGAAGACAAAGCGGCTCTCAAACCTTTTTAACTTTGCACCTCCTGACTAGCAGCGCTGCATCTAACAGAGACTGATACGTGAGCTAGCTTCCTCAAATGCAGACCCAAATTCTAATGAAGTAAAATAATCCAGAGCAGGGGTTTTCAAGCTTTCTGACACCAGGGACCACCATTTATTCAGCATTTGAGCCATGGACCACCATTTGATGACATTTTAGCCCCAATTATTTTGGTTTTGTTCACAATTCCAGGCTGGATTTTGCAAACAAAACAGTGTAGACTTCTTAATTAAATAGTGTTAATTCAGATGAATATTTTAATTTTTAAAATTAAACCAAATCAACCCGCAAGGCTCCATTTGGTTTCACTGTTACATTCTCAAGAGTTACATCTGGTTAACCAACTTTCCATCATTTAGCCTGGGGACCACCTGGAACCCTCTCTAGGAACACTGGTGGTCCCCGGAGCACCTGTCGAAAACCCCTGATCCAGAGCATTCTTAATAGTGTGCTGCAAGTTAATGTTCTGCTTGCCTCATAGTAGTCACTCAACCCACAACACCACACGCCCTCCCTTCCCCAGGCTGTTGCATGTCCTTGCCCTGGGCGTTGCATCGCATGTGCCAAACAAAACAATGACAGACACCCATCCTCTCGAGTTTTAAAATCACATTCACAATCGATTCATACTTACGTAGCGCAGGTCTGTTGAGAAAATGTAAACACAAATGTGTGACGACTCGCTGACAATTGATGACAGGCAGCGCCAACCTCTGTGCATTGAATCTTGATTCTTGTATGGTATTAATGATTCGATATGGCAATGTTTTTTTTTTTTTTCTTATTTCCACTTTACAAATGTAGGAAGGTGAATGAGTAACTCTGTGACTTGCATTTTAAATCAGTATATTGTTTCTACAGAAAGAAAACATGAAGACAAACAAATAATGTACTACATGCATTATATTACAAATACTGTAGAAATACAGTTATTAGTTCATAATTCTTTTTGAATGGTACTTTTTAAATAGATTATAAAAAAACTGTTGATCACCAACAGACGGTTCCGGGACATTTGTAAAAAATACTTAGGGAGATGTGTATATGTACGTATTAGTGCTGTTACAGCATGAAAGGAGTCCCTTCCACCAGGAATCCCTTCCATCATCTGTCCAGACAGATATGGCTGCTTTCCTTGGCAAAGTCACAGTACAGTGAATTTGAGCATTGTCCATCGTTCAGCCTATCTAAACAGGCCTGGCCTCTGGGCATTTCCCCTCCTGCGCTATCGGTCACACACTGTATTTATAGATTGTTTCCCGAACTGCCACAGAGTAAACACAAGATCACAGCCATAGATTATACTACTGAAGTTTCCAGCCAATGTTTTTGGCCTACTGTTGTGTTTTTTTTGTTTGGGGAGGGAGGGGATGATATATATATTTCTTTTTGTATTTTATTTTTTAAGGATGAAACGATATCAGATAAGGGCATAAACTCAGGAAATGGTACCCAGTGGGATGGGTGGGTGTCATATGGGAATTTGTGATAAAACCATCCTGTTTCTTCTGGTACAGTAACGTCCCACAAAATGGAAAATATGGGAAAGCTTTACACACAAAAAGCAGAATCGTGCTCCATAGCCTATTACAGATAGCATCTTCAAGGTGAATACAGCTTTGTTAGCAAAAACACCCAGGGGATTTGTGGTGCATAATTTAGATATAGTGTAGTTTCTACTTTCTTTCTTTCTCAGACACCTGCTCTCAAAAATATTCTTTACAGTGTGAACACAATATTTTACTTTGTGTTTATGTTGTGACATTAGTGCAGTGTAACCTTCATTATGACAATAATTTGGTTTGTATCCAATATTTTGTTAAATGTCAACCTGTGCTGTCCCATAAAGCAGAATTATCATGACATTGTTATGTCAAGAATCACCTCATTGGAATCAAACGGACTGCAGGGACCTATATAAATGGCATTGAGATGTGTGAAGTGGCAGTGCTGGACACATTTCATTGACCTCTTTATACTGTTCCAATTTTAAATACTTTTACTTCTATTACACTACATGTCAGATACAAATGTTGTACTTTCACCCGCGACTACATTTTGTTGAAAACTTTAGCTTCTATTATTATAATTTTGGATTATTATTACAGAACATACATTAACAGACCTACTGTATATAGTATTTACATTTTGGCCATTTGAGAATGTGACATTTCCAGCTTGTATCTCTGCTATTTTCAAAAGAGTTCTTACGTAAAAATGAAACCAAATGGACCCTTGCGGGTCCATTTGGTTTCATTTTTATGCTCTCAAGAGTTAAAATAATCATCATCTTAATAGTATTACAGTATTAGTTTGTACTATAGTTTAGTAGTTTTTTCCTTTTCTTTCTCAGAGCTGCAGAAGGAGGAGGAGGAGTTGGGTCGTCTGGAGGAGCTAGCTGTACCTACGGCACTACCAGCCCGTCCTCCACTGCCTAAAGCCAGGCCTGCTGCAGACACCACACACCCCTACTATGATGTGGCGCGCCATGGCATCATACAGGTCACAGGTCAATACTCATTGTTTTATTATTCATTCCATTTTCATGGGGCCCAAGGCCCTACCTGGCCCTACTGATTAGCATAGATTTTAGGCCCAAACCCGGCCCTAAATGTTGGGTCGGGCCTGGTCGGATTCGGGCAGAGTTTGAGAACTCTACTTTAGAGTCCAGGATTACTGCCAGCTCAGTGGCCTTGTGGTTAGAGTGTCCGCCCTGAGACTGGGAGGTCGGGGTTCGATTACCGGCCGGGTCATACCAAAGACTCTTAAAAAATGGGACCCAAATGCCTCCCTGCTTGGCACTCAGCATCAAGGGTTGGATTGGGGGTAAGTCCCTGCGATATACTAGCGTCATGTCCAGGGGGTGTACTTGTACATCGAGCGCCTCACGCTACAGAAACAGGAGATAGGCTCCTGACCTATATATGGGCCGCAATGGCTCAGCTGGGCCTCCTGACATCATGGCCTGGCAAGGCTACTTACTTACTTATTACTGCATTACTGCATTTGTGAGGTATCTACCCTACCCTATTGATTCAATTTTTAATCTATATGTTGTTTTGAAAGACTAATCTATAAAATAGAAATCTAAATGCTATTTTGAAAGATGGAGGCCAATACTACAAATGGCTTCTAATTTGGGATTTTTTTCTTTTCTCCTCCTCTCTCCAAGATAGCAGACGTACAAGTGTGAGGTGCTGCAAGCTTGTCGATCTACTGTTTTTGGAATAGCCTATGCAAATCTAAATTGAGACAGACGATTCCCTGCTGTCAATGGATTAACCACTTCAATGCTGCACTTATGCAAACTAATACTGAGTTGACTGCGTTCTTATATTGTATTATTCAATTATATTACTCTTTTAAATACACTGGTGCTGAAAAACCTACATAAGAAAAAGAAACCTATTTAAAAACCCCACTGGCCTCGGGTACATGCCGATTGAATTCCATTAACCTTTTTTTTAATGCTGGGAAGAAATGAATCATTCCACCCACAAAACACCAGGAAAGGCAATACTGCTGCTACTGTACATGCATGTATGTTTGCCCCCCATCAGAATCGATGTAAGTCATTTTTGCTGCATTAGTGGGGGACCATTGTTGAATTAAGCTGCCCCGGCAGAACCTTTCATTGAAAGTTCTTATCGCCAAACACAGCATCTATTTGCATCACAAATGATTTGATAATGTATTCTGATTATGGTGCTGTTTCTCCTCTCTCTCTCTTTCACATGAAACAACTGCCTTTTTGCCACCCCGCAGGTGCACTAAGACGGGGCCCCGATGGCAAACAGAGAAAATGTTAGCTTTAGACAAGTGCTGGGAAGCAAAGTTCACACTGCTGGTTCCTCAGAGATAAAACCATAGCAGGCTTGTCAACTTGGGAGCTTAGGGAGAAGGAGGAAAGAGGGTGTGTGTGTGTGTGTGTGAGGAAGGGGGGAGATTAGGTGGTCTCGCTCCTCTGATGTTTTCCTGCCTGCGTGGTCTGTGTTCTCTCCAGGGGATGACAATTACGGCAGGAAGCTGATCATCTTCAGTAGCTGCTGCATGCCTCCATCGCACCAGTTAAACCATCAACGTCTATTGGAGTAAGTGTGCGTAGATGTCTGATGTCTATATGTATAGAATCAATGCTAGTTATAGAAACATACAGTAGTTCACTATGTATGTGAACATTGACTGGGTCTAAACGATTTCTCTCATTATTCTTTACGTGGAGTATAGCCTAGTACAATGAATTATATTATATTGCCACTCAATGTCTTGATGTGTGTGAGGTTTGGATCCTTTTAACCATTCCGGGCGAAAGATTCTGGTTCCCTTCTACAATTCATTGTTCATTGTAACTTAGTTTTCATGAAGGTTCGTTATTTCTTGTTTGGCACACCAATGTAAAAAAAATGTAATAAAAGTCCGAACTAATAAATAGTCCGAACTAATTTTATAAAATAAATGTGCAAGAGGGAGATGGCAGCAGTTGTGTACATGCATACTAAGGTAGTCGGCAAACCTTTTTCATCAGGGTTTTAGCCTAGTGGACTGGTTGAAAACAGTGGTTTTCAACCAGTGGTTCGGGGACCACCAATGATCCTTGAGAGAGTTCCAGGTGGTCCCCAGCCAAGTGATGAAAAATCGGTTAACCAGATGTAACTCTTTGAGAGCGTAAACATGAAACCAAATGGACCCTTGGGGTCTGTTTGGGCTAAAATGTCATCAAATTGTGGTCCATGGCTCAAATTCTGAATAAATATTGGGCCCTGGGATCAAAAAGGTTGAAAACCACTGGCTGACAGCTCTTTTCCCATCCATCCCCACAGGTATCTGAAGTACACTCTAGACCAGTATGTGGAGATGGACTACACTGTGGTGTACTTCCACTACGGCCTCCGCAGCAGCAACAAGCCGTCTCTCCGCTGGCTGAGGGAAGCCTACAATGAGTTTGACAGAAAGTTAGTCGCTTCACTCTAAACTTTTTTTTATTACCGTAATTAGGACTGCAACTGTTGATTTCCTTTTAAACAATTAAGTCAATTTAGTTTGAACTGTTGCATCCCTATGGACAATCAACTCTTAAAGGAGAATTCCACACCAGAAGGCTCTCTTACCTTTAACTAGTGGTTGATTTATCTAGTGTTATATTGTGAAAAAATAACCCTCCTCATTGGCAGTTACCCCTACCATGCCATAAGCTTAGAATGGGGCTATGGGATGTTGTTCATATTCACATTTCCATCACTCCAAAATGCAATGTGTTACTATATATTGTCTCTCCACCATGTCAGTAGTGTGTTGACACTCACACTTTCGGTTCAGCAGTGGTTCAGCCTCGTCCCCCACCTTTTGAGACAGCAAATAAGGAGTTTCTTTCAAAAAACAAACAAAAAAAAAAACAATTGGGTCACCTTTCTGGAATCAACTGCAAATAAGAAAGCCTTCTGAGGTGGAATTCTCTTTAACATAAGAGCAGAACGAACTGAGAGGGTATTAAATCGACAACCCAACATGCTGGAGTGCAGAAAGACTGCAGCGCAAACAACGGGCATAAACAGAATAAATCCAATGTACAGTAATATGACTACACAGCAGAGCACACTGTAAAATGCAGTAAATTATCAATTAAAGCACCAGCACCATGGAATTCATTCGTTCCTCCCATGATGGTATGTATTGGTTATAACAGTCACATAATGTGTGCAGAAGTCCTTTCATTAGACCATAAAGATTCTCATTAATAATTTCAGAGCAAATGTGGGTCAACTTTTGCAGAGCATCCTGGAATGTACTATATTTGAATTGTGTTTTCTTACTGAAAAACTAAATCATATTACTAGTTATAATTGTAAGCTGGAACCAACTGAATTCAGCTGGTGTGTTCTTGTATTCATTCCAACATTCAAGGATACTGTACTGTATGTAAAGAAGGAGGTCACAGGTGGACACAAAATAAACACTACCTTTTAGTGATTGCACTTTAATCAGTTTTGCTTTCGGCATCTTCTGCTATTTTGATTTTCACACTGTATAGTTGTAATGAGGTACCTAAAGAGCACAGAGTACGTTTCTGTTTAATTAAGCTTAAACAGATACAGGCTTTTGATCCAATGATCCGCAGCTACCCCCCCCCATCATGGGTAAAAAAAACAGAATGCTGGATGAATAAAAGTCCTTGAAGCTTTGTGGGATAACTGAAGAGATGTTTGTTCAGCGTCGGTTTGAAGGCATGAACACAGCTAATAACATCTCCCAACAGCCACAGGGGGAAGGCTGTTCCATGTGGTTATAGCCGAGTGGATGAAGCTCTTGTTCATTCCCGGTGCATCATGTGGTGCATGCTATGGCATAGATTACATCTGTCCCCTCGTCTTTTTACCTATACGTGCCTACGTCCTGTCCAATCTGCTTGGACATTATGGGCTCCATTTCTGTCATCGCTAAACCCGTTATTGCTAAACTTTTTTATTATTATTATTTTATTTTTTTTTACAATTTTGAGAAACATTTTGGAATAGTTCAACATGCCAATCTATTGACACCTTGTTAGCTTGTAGACTGGCCATTTTAACTATTGAAAAATATATTTTTAAATAGTTTAAAAAGGCAAGGAAGTTATGGCATAAAGGGTTTAGCTATGACGACAATCATACAATCATAGGCATACAGCATACGTTTCCTAGTTCAATCTTGGTTCCCCACTGTGTTTGTCCGAAGTGTCCTTGAGCATACACTGAACCCTGAGTGTTCCCGATGAGCATGTTGGTGCCCTGCATGGTTTCCTCCACCATCGGTGTGTGAATGTGTGTATGTGTGCACATTGTAAAGAACATTTATCTATCCTATCGGCCGTGGCAGTTGTCCTATCTGTCATGGTAGGTATCATATCGGTCGGGGGAAAGGTTAGGTTTAGACATAGGTTTTACTGAGGTTATGTTTAGGGCCCGGCTAATGGTCAGGGTTAGGTTTAGTAGTGACTGGTGAAGAAGGGGGCGACCAATAGGCTATCAGCTGCGGCCAATGGTCCATAAAATGGGTTGCAATGTACGGTTCATTAATGGGGCGGATGGTGAATCCTCACCTTGCTTACTGTGCATATATACGTACAGTATGTAATTTATTGACATTGTTGTACACCTGACCTGATGTACATGACTTTGTCCTGTAGGTATAAGAAGAACCTCAAAGCTCTTTATGTGGTCCATCCAACCAACTTCATCAGAGTTCTCTGGAACATATTCAAACCCTTCATAAGGTACAAACTGCACCAAAAAGGATTTGACGTGATTTCAAAATATATTATCTTAAATAATATCTAAATGTATATTTACATGGACTAAAGAATACAGATTATATACGGTTTGGTCTTTGCGTTTTTTGGATTAGAGAGACTGTCTTTCATTCATATTGCATGTTGTAATTGCTTTCCTCACAGTCACAAGTTTGGCAAGAAGGTAACATATGTGAACTACCTGGCTGAACTCAGGGACCACCTCAACTATGAACAACTCATCATCCCTCCGGATGTAATCAGGTACTCTACTTACTCTACTACTGGGGCAAAGGTTGCATTGATGTAGGGAGAGAAAATGGTTAATACTTTAAATACTTTATAATTTTAAAAACTCCTCTGTACTTGACTTGGATTCAATACCCCTTTTTTTTTTTTTTTACTGAACAGGACAAACTGTTCAGTGGTTTGTATTTGTGTATGCAGATCATAAGCAGCTAGAGCAGCATCTAATTAGATGCTGAGAAACACTGTAAATATATAAAGTAGTAGCTGCTGTTGTACTTGGTCTTGTGGATAATTTGCCACCCAAGACTGCAAAAGATAAACTAATACCATGGCAAAAATTCCAACCTTTAGAGGGCTCTGTCTTCTGTCCATTTTATTGATATTTCTTCTAAAGCTGGCTTCTGCAGGGTTCTGGCTGTGAAATGCTAATGGATATGGACAATTTTCACACTGAGCTCTGTTTGTGGCCATTTTAATTATATATCAGGTGTTCCATAATGCATCAAATGCAGTTATTATTTAGTCACAAGCTCTTGTTACTACTTTTCATTGTAAATATAAAACAGCACAGGCAGACCACTTTCACTTCAAATAAGAAGAAAAGGATAGCAAAAACAGCACATCTACAGCCAATTTGAGACATTGTGAGCATGGAGCTATTTATGCCACATTAGCGCAACACTTTTTGCTTGTAAAAGACCCGTTCATCATAAACAAGTTGAAATCCTATAAATACAAGGTTTAGGCCCGACAGCAATATGGATGTTTTATGTTTTGTGTGTGTACACTGTGTCTGTGCTCCGCAGACATGACGAGAGGCTAAGGGCAACCCAGAAAAGCGGTTCACTTCCTCCAGTGAAGTCCCCTCCTCCACGCCCCCCACTGCCCACCCAGCAGTTTGGTGTGAGCCTGCAGTAGTAAGTATCCCTCAACCATCATGACAGTGTTACTTTATTATCGCTGTTGTTTGAGGATGCACTCATGGCACAGTCAGTTCAAATAATCTGAATTAATGTTTCGGTAGTAAATGTAAGGAAATTTCGTTCTCTTTTCTTTCCCTCAAATTCTCAACCAAATCTACATGTAGATCAGCTATTTCCACTGTTTTCCAATGAAAACTGGGAAAAGACTACACTTCTGCTCTATCGCGATATTGCAGTACGATATCCAAAATCCCAGGCGTCATCTAGTCTCAAATCACTATTGAAATAATTCGTATTTTTCCCTAGCTCTAGCAGCATACAACATTTTTGTATTTTAGCAAAAAATCTTTGTGTTAGGAGCTATTTCAGTGTAAATCCATGGATCTTTCATCTCACTGATGTTAAAGGGATTTCTCTGTCCATAAACAACACACAGCACTCAAAACGGCAAAGTGCCTTTCCCTTTTTATTCTGAGTTTAAACGGTGGCACAACATTGTGCCACCGTACTGTACTGTGCATGTGGAACTGCCTGGATCCCTTTGGACTTAATGTAATGTTGTTTCGGCAGCCTCTGTGAGAAGAACAAGGGAGTGATTATACCACTGGTCATCTCTCAAACGGTGGCCTATCTCAAAGAAAAAGGTGAGTGCAGAGGGTTGAATTCTGAAACCGTGACACAGCAGCCATTTTGCTCTCGCTTGGAAAAGCACGCCCATATGCATATTGTGGCAGCAGTTTGGTTTCATGTTTAAGAGTTATAATATTCACCATCTAAATTAGTGACACTTCATTAAACTTGGTTGTTCAGCACTGAAAACATCTTGAATCTCCTAAGGCAGTGGTTTTCAACCTTTTTCATACCAAGGCCCACTATTTATTCAGAATTTGAGCCACAATTAGAAGGATGGTCATTTTGATCTCTGTTTGCCTGTTTTGAAATCCATCTTGGAATTGTGGACAAAACCAAAACAAATCGTTAGTTTTGGGTCTGTGCGGTGAAAATGTTGTAAAATGGTGGCTCAAATCAAATAAATAAATAGTGGGCCCTGGGATCAAACAGGTTGAAAACCACTGTAATAAAGTATTTGATTCTAGTAAGTTTTTCTCCTTTCTTTTCTTCCTTCCTTTCCTCTCACATCTCCCCTCTCCTCCTGTCCTAGGACTGAAAACAGAGGGCATTTTCCGGAGGTGTCCACGTGGCCAGCTTATCAAGGACATCCAGAAACTCTATAACCTGGGTGAGCAAAGCGGGGTCTCCCTCGGCCAGCAGCATGGCTTTTTATTCTACTTTATCTCTCTCTTCCAGGAAACCGGCGATCAATAAAACTCTGTGTCCACGTGAAACACAGATGCCATCAGACCTAACCTCCCCCTCAAATCCCCACCTCCCCGCCCCTGCTGTCACACACAACCCCTGCTGAGTTGGACGGTGTCCGTTTCAGTCGGCTTTCCACTTCATTAGACTTCCACCCACACTTGCAGAGATCACGTAGCCGTCGCCCTGGTCCCGCGTCGAATCCACAGTGCTTCATTCCTGCCTCCGGGCACAGTTGACAACTCGTGGGGAAAACCCAGAAATCAATGGGCTAATTTTTCAATATTTCTCCATCGTTGTTCAGCAGTGGACCGCTGACAATATTTTTTGGAACAAGCCTGTAGATCAGCTATATTTGCTGTGAGACATTTGACACAATACATTGTTTCAAATCCCTTAACAATCAATATTTTATTCATCTTAAGCCTTTTTTTTGTCCCACACCCGGCCTATCAGTTCAACATTTGTCTTAAATCTATGTATGTATTTTGAATCTTATTAAAACATTTTCACGCCACTTAATGATGATGGGCCCTAGGTAAAGAATGCTACAAAATCAAAACGTTTGGGTTTGAGTGTGTAAGGACTGCTGGTGGATCTCTATAATGCAGTTCCATATGTCCTTTTATCAGGACATGATATCACATGATGATAAAATGGCCCTAACCCATGTTCAACATGTCTGTTCAATTTAAGTGCTGATACTGTTTCTTCTATATAGAGATGCGCAGTGACTTCACCGCCCCGGTTCCGGAAATCTTTTCCCCATTCATTTTTCTCATAGACTTTTCGAAAATAATTTATATCAAGACGATTACGCCGCGGCCAAAGCCAACTCAGGTCGTGACAAATCATGACAACAAACACATTATCGTCATATAATATATAATTGGGAAGAAGTAGAAAACGGCATGATACAAGACTATTATTTTATTGTCCCAAAAGTTTGTGTGTGTCATCATGATTCGTCACGACTCGAGTTGGCTTTGTCCGCGGCGTAATCGTCTTGATATACCGGTAAATTATTTTCGAAAAGTCTATGAGAAAAATGAATTGGGAAAAGACTTCCGGAACCGGGCGGTGACGTCACTGCGCATCTCTATAGAGCACTATATTATCATTGTTTAACTGTATTATTATGTGTTACTAACTGGTGGAATATAGTTAGTAACACAAATATTAATAATTTGTCTGGCTTGAGAGCATTTGAACTGGAAATATGCATTGCAGTGTTAAAATCTGCTGCTGGGCCAGCCAAAGGAAACACTAGAGAAAAAAAAAAAAAAGAATCGTAACATAAAACAACTATGCCACCTTCTGGGAAACCTGGAACTACAGTCACTAGACCCAAAAAGTTAAAGAAATGGAGAAAATAGCAGACCTACAAGCACACTCTGAACGGCTATTTCCACTGGTTTTAGGTCTGGTGAGACATCAACATTAAGGCTTTATTTTCTGTTGCCTTTGCAGGGAAGCCGGTGAGCTTTGAGCAGTACGGTGACGTTCACGTGGCTGCTGTCATTCTGAAGACCTTCCTCAGGGAGCTGTCTGAACCGCTGCTCACCTTCACCGTGTACAACCAAGTGCTGGAGATAGTCCGTAAGTACTGCTACTGGACAAATCATCCATCAAGGGCTTCTGCCAGAAATATGGGAAGCTTTGCCCTTACCCCTTCCCTCTGGGTATTGAATCCCGTTTGGCACAATGGTTTTTGCCCACGGTTGGCTAGTAATGTGTAATGTCCGACATATATTATACATAATGTGGAACTCAAAGTAGCTACAGGGTTTGGCTGCTGGCGGCAAGAGCTTTGGCTACTATGTCTGGCACAGGTAGTTGGCAGTAGATTTTTTCCCACGTGGTGAATGCTACTGTACCTTTAATTACTACAAATACTGCCACAACTTGGGCTCGGTCACTACTTTTTTTTACGCTTTCTGTTTACTTACAGGGGACATTGAATATTAAACGACATTGCATATGAACGCAACCCAAGTACACTGGATTTAGCAAATATGCTACATTACATCTGCAGCCTCCACACAAAACGGAGACAAATCCAGCAGACGGTGGAATACATTACATTAGGAAACAAAGCATAAAACATACATATTATACAGGAACAATGTACATGGCTTGCTTTATAGGGCATTACAGATTGTAACTAAAGTTGTGCATAAACAAAGTGCAGTGTTGCTTTAAATACAGGACACACTGTCCAAGTGCACTAGACTATTTAACTACACATGGCCATTGTCAAGTAACAATCTTTTTAGATGGAGATGAAGAACAGTCTCTTGACAATCTCTACGCTCACTGTGATAATTAAAAGTTGGATCAAAGAAAAAGCTCTTAAGAAGTGATTTAGAAGAGCACATCAGGACACTCTTAGCATCTTCTCGGCTGGTTTTCATCAGTGGGGAGATGTCTGGCTCTTGGATGCATTTCCCAGGCTTATGCATGTCCGTGCACTGAATGAGCATTGAGCATGTTTCCTTTACCGTCAGAAACCTATGGCATTAGTTGTAATGGAAAACAAGACGAATGTCCCAAAAATGAATCATTGCATTACAATAGACTTCTCCCTTGGAGTCATTTTCATGCAGTGTCCAGATGGATAATTTGTGTGGAGAGGGGGAGTGTTTAGTATGGTACACCTACTGAAGATCAGAGAACAACATTGAACTATTCAGCCACGCTGGTCCTGTGTTGAGCTGAGTATTGTCAGATTTTTCGAATCAATCACGATTCATGAGAGTCCTCCTAGCCCACGATTAGCGATTGTGTGTTTTAAAAAGTACAACATCCAATGGTCACTTGGATCACTTGATTTTAGGTATTCCAATAATGAAAAAAATCAACAATGGCTGATCTACAAGCACAATGTGTCACATTGAACTTGTAGATCTACTGTTTCTAAAACATTTGGGAAATGTTCAATTGCTTTAATTACCTACCCTGTTTGAAAGTGCATAAAGATTGTTTTAGGACACACAAGAAAGTCAAATAATGGCTGATATGTTGGCCTGTCTCTAGTGACTCTTGGGAGCCAAGAGTAAAGGATGGCAGGCTGGTGGAATACAATACAAGCCCTGTCGGACACAAGCCATGCATCTTAGAAATAACCCCACCTCTATCACATTTTAACCTCCGAAAGCTGCGCTAGGTGACCTTGCTTTGGCTTGTGCTTGGACATTATTGCAGGTGCGTGGCATTGCGCTTTAGCCACACTGTTCTCACGCCAGGCACGCTCTCTGAGCAGCATGTCACTGACCTCCATGCCGCTGCCACGAATTGGATGCAACGCCACAAGCTGTGATGACGGCTTGCAAATGACAGTGCTGTAGATGGATGAGAGAGTACCTTTTGATGGAAATAAATAAACCCCTTTGCTACACAAAGTTACAGTATGGGGGGGAAAAATGTGATTTTGTTTTATGCTCCTCGGGCATTCTAATATAGCAACTCTGCACACTGCGCTGTTTGCATTAAGAATAAAGTACCATTTCTGTAGGAGTGAATGATGTGCTTTACCAGGGTCTAACTGTATCTGTTGTATAGTCAAAATGAACAAACAATTGCTGAGATGAGGCCTTTTAGTCTGCGTGTCCAAGAGGTCCTTGGTGGTCCGTGGTACATGCGTAGTTTTGTACCTAACCATGGATGTGATTCATGGTTTTAAAGAAAGAAGTCATATGTTCTTTCTGTTGTATCAATGTTGTAAAGGGAATTCCATAATAAAGCATTTAACTACAGACTCTGACCAAAACACTATATATTATATTTTGCAATGATTTTGTTTGTATTGCTTGAGTAGGATTTTACTAATTGTCATGAGATGTACATGATAAGCAACATACAGTTAGTGTACATCACTTAGAGTATGTTGTTGTAGAACCTACACAGCAAAACCTGAACTCCTTACCTGACGAATACAGTGTAGGGATTGAAGGTACATACTACATACTGTACATTTTAAGTTTACATGTCAAAATCTCAATAACCTTGCACAACACTAACAGTGCCTGGATTTCGTATTAACTAATTTCAACATGGCATCCCTATTTTAGGGATGACGGTTAAGCTGTGAACCAAAAAAATGCATATATCAAGATTAATGTCAACCAAATAGGCACTGTTATCTTGCCTTACAAGGAGTCCTGGTTGTCTTTCAGGAGTGGAGAGCAGTCTTCGGGTGACGACGTGCAAACGGATTGTGGAGAGCCTGCCAGAACACAACTTCATAGTGCTGAAGTACTTGGTGTCGTTCCTCCACATGGTACAGTACTACTTCTCTAATGCTCAGTCTGTAATGATATGCTAACACAAGGTGCTCTAAAACTGTCTGGAGTGATGAGGGAATCGAGTGGCAAGTGGAGTACTGCCATCTGACAGAACAATCTCTGGGCTGACAGCTGTGCAGGCATCGCTAAACTTGCTGCGAACAGATGGTGCTGATTTTGGAGTTTTCACTGAATTAAATCTATTTTCCCTTTGGGCAGTACCAGAAAACTGTGCCATCTATCTATCCAGCCACACACTCGATCGCTGTGATATCCCTATGAATGCTGCCATTATGAGCACCCTGCGTATCTATCAACCTAGTTTCTTATTTAATTCTCCATAAGCAACACTTTGGCTGAACTGTATTACCTACTAATCCACCTACCATGCATGAGAAATAATGGCGGGGTCGCTTTCATTTGATGACACTTTCCATCAGAAGGTGACTGGTTTTCATTCTGTCTGTAAACAGTGTCCTTTTCTTGATTTAACTAAAAAAAAGTCCAAAAGGCAATATGGCAACATACTGAACTAGATCAGCACTCGGTAGAGTGCAAACTTGTGCCTTGCGCACAAGTAGTCCATGGCCTACTCGCGCATGAGCGGAGCGGGCTAATACTAAAGAGATTAGCTATAAGGGTCTCTTACTCGCATCATCGTTACGTCATCACCTGAACCGGCCAATCAGAGTACCCCGAGGGAGCGACCGCCGCCAAACGATCACGAACACAGAGCACCGATCGCCTTACTTGCACCTGCTCCACTCACAGAAGTAATTACTGTATAAGCAGAACTCTTACTGTATGTGTGTCAGAAAGTCCACTCATCACTAAAAGTGCATGCTTGTGACATGAACGCATACTGGTAAGATTCATGTCCCAGATTATGCAAAGATCTTATTAGCTGAGATGCTGAGATGAATCTCCTTGACATTTGGGGAAAATTACTTGTTTTGAGATGCAAATAAGTAAACTTTCAGATTTATCTATGCCCAAGGCATTCTGTTTAGAACCACATTATGGACATGAACATTGTGTTCAACTAATCTTCTTAGTTGAATCACCACTACATTACAATAATATATACTGTATAGTTTTTTTTTGTTTTTGTTTGTGGCAGATAGCTTAGAAGAAATGAGAATATAAAGTGAATATCTTTAAACATGTTTCATACAGCGCTCTCGCCTTTATATTAGACCCATCACCTGCATATCTGTAATAGATGCAGTACATGTCCCTCACAGCTTTTAAAGAATCCGTCGCCGTTTTTAATGGGAAATCTTGTGGCCCTGTGCCATCCCCGGTTACATAACACATTATTCTCCAGAGATAAATGCCCAGATTGTCTGCACTTAACACTTGGTTTGTGGAATACTGATGCGATGTAAATGCACGATACAGGCTTGAACCCTGTAGTGCGAGATCAATCCGGCGCTGTATAATCTTCGCCAGTGATCCCCGCGAGCCCCATTAGTCACCGTTGACAAGTGACTGTTTAATCTGAGCGAATCGTGCATAATTACTCGCAACAAGGACTCGGTACAGGCGAGTGAGAAATAAATAAGTGAAAGAAAACGTTTGCATCTGCTGAGTCCTGCGGCTTCATATCTCTTAAAAAACAGCTCATGCCTTGCTTTCCTCTTCCCCGCCGTCCCGCTTGACTTTCTACTACTTTCTACTTTCTTACGCTGAAGTAACTTTGCTGAATTTCCACTTTGCGTGCATTTTGGGACTCTCATCCTTAAGGCCCTGATACACTATCAGTATTTTGATCAATATCAACTAACAATGTCAACATCAACTGGCAACATGATGAGACACATGGCAACAGGCAACACCTCCCATTAAATGGGAATTCCACCAGGTTTCAGTTCATTTTTTTTACTGAGTGTACAAAGGTACACTTTCAGAAAAAAAAGGTCACAAAAGAAAAATCATTAACATGGTCAAGCACAACTTGATGACATGTTAATGGTAAAAAAAAGTTATAACTTGAAGTCTTAGTAAAAAACACAATTCAAATTGTTTTTACAATTTGTTTTGAGTTTGCATTGAGTCATTTTCCACCAAATGTTCACTTAGCAGACTAAAAAAGTCATGTTTTCAGAAAAGTTTATCCTTGGGAGTCTGGGAGTGGGAGAAAGTATCACGCGATGCCAAGGAGGGCTGTGATTGGAGGATTCCAAAATGTTGACCAGTAGAGGGCTCTAATGATCTGACTTTTCTGAACAACCAGGAGTTGATCATTTTTCAGAATAAGTGAAGTCAACATTAATAATTGATGCTGCTTGTTGATATTGATCAAAACATTGCTGGATCCATTGCAGGTGGATCAGGGCAGTTAGGCTTTGTACTTGAGTCAGTCAGATATCGCTTTGGCCAGTCATTCATCCTTTGACAATTTTTGACAACATGGATATATCGACAAGTTGTGTCGGCTCGTGTGTCCTGATGTTTTCGCTTTTAACGGTCCCACCCACATGAAGGTGTCTCAGGAGAGCCTCAGCAACAAGATGAGCGCGTCCAACCTGGCGTGTGTGTTTGGGGTCAACCTGCTGTGGCCCCCTCAGGGCTCTGTGTCACTGAGTGCCCTCACCCCCATCAACATATTCACTGAGATCCTGGTGGAGCACTACGGCACCGTGTTCGCGTCCCGCTGTCCGCCCGGCCAGGTGCTACCCTGAAATGGGCCGTGGTGATGGCGGTGGCACACACACCCCGCGGGGGCATTGGTATCACCACGCCACAAAGAAAACCTTCACGGGAAAGAACTGTAGCTCTTGTTTGTCAACATGGACCACCATATGGGTCTACTCAGTGGATCCTTATGGACCTGCGACTTGTGTACGTGTGTATGAACACTAAGGATTTGACCGTGGTCAAAGTAGACCCACAAAATGTTTTTTTTTTTTTGCCACGGACCCCCATCTCAAAATGCTTTGTGCCGTGTGTGGCGATGTTAATACTACAGTCCTTTTCATCACAACACAATGTTATAGTCACATTATCAATATTGAGTTATTCGGTAAAATATTATAGTTGTAAATGTTTTAATGTACAGCAGTGCTTTTCCACTGCACCACCAGTGGTTATCGAGTGGCTTCCAGGTGGTCCCCCCCAGCTAAATGATGCCCAATTGGTAACAAAAGAGACCCTTATAGATTGTTAAGTCTTGACATTATGCAGATAAAGATTATGTTTAAAAAAAAAAAGAAAATCACTTAAAATATCCACCCAGTTTTGCACTACTTCTTCAGTCTGTTTAGTTTTCACAGCTATAACGGCTATAATGTATTCATAGAAATATCATTGAATGATAATAAAAAGAAGGCGGGGAGCAATACATGAGGCATTAATGGAAGATACTGGATTGCTGGTTGACAGATGTAGAAAAATATATATATTTAGTTTCCCTGGGACTATACATTCCAGAGTATGCTAAGAAAATCTCTTAAGTGTATTGTAGTGGTGCTATGGTTATATATACTGTATTTTTTTTAAATATAAAATAATCAATCTTCAGAAGCTAGAATGGTGCCCTTTGGGCAGATGTGTCTACAATGCGTGTCTGTATAATTGTCACTTCTTGAGTCTTTGATTATGCAGTCAATAATTATTGGTTAATCAATGGAATAATCACTAAGAAGATAATCAAGGTTTGGATGGTGTATCCCTTCAGTGCTGTTCAAATGACCCATGAAAGCAACACCTTGGTTACATTGGTAACCACTGTTGAAGCGGGTTGATCTAAAGGCTTCCAAGGCGTGGCGCTGTGCCATGTTGAGCTTTTAGATGGGCTAGTTTCTCAGCATGCAACCACAAAGTCTGCCATTATGACAGCAACAAGGCCCACTAAAATGTGTTTTTGTCAGCAAGATCAATTGTCTGTTTAGGCGTCTGGAATCTTATATTTAGTCAATCAAACTAGACTTGCACTAAAACATTTCAGATGACAAAAATGTGACTGAAACTCAATTACCTATTTGTGTCTTAAGTACTATGATTTAAAACTATCAATGTCAGCACTGTCTGTAGTTCTTCCCACTGTACATGGAAACACATGGCAAGCAAACTTGTCTGTTATTTTCTTGAATTTAGTTTATTAATGATTCTTTTTTTTCTCATAAGAACTTGGTACAAAAAAGTGAGACTACTCTTTAACCATTTACCAACTTCCATCGATCAACTTTTAATGCATCGTAAAGAAGAAAAAAAAACTACATTGGCATATTTAAGACAAACACTTTTTTTCCTATACACACATATCCACTGGACAGTCCCCTTTAGTAATGACAAAGAAAAGAACACTACTTCAACAGCCAACAGACAAAATGTCATTTTCCATCTAAAACCTTGTGTTGTCTTGCCATCCATCTGAATCATCTCCCCATGGCAAAAAAGATACATTAAACATTTGCAAGTTAAGAATGCATAATTGGCAAACAATAGAAAATCTCAGATGTTTCTTGTCTTTTCCTTTTTTTTGTTTGTTCCTCGATAAAAGAATATAAAAAATGTTTAAATAAAGTTGTTGTTTTTTTTCCCTTTTTTTCATTTTTTGTGTTGTGTATTAAAATAGATCTGTTTCTAAATAAGCACTGCACAGTTTCTCCCGGAGAAGATTCTGGAAACAAATGACTTGACAGGAGGCCGCGGGGTTGATATGGGGGCGAGGGAAAGTGGGTGAATGGCAAACTGTCAATGCAATGTTGGGAGGCCAGATATGCTATTCAGTTCTCAACTCACATCGTTCAGGGCTGGGCATTATATCGATATGAGATTGGATATCGTCTAGGACAGTGGTTTTCAACCTTTTTGATACCAGGGCCTACTATTTATTCAGCAATTGCGCCACAGACCACCATTTGACGACATTTCCCACCCCACAGACCCCAAAATTGAGTTTTCTTTTGGTTTTGTCCACAATTCCTGGCTGGATTTTCGCAAACAAAACAGGCAAACACACAGTAGATCAAAATGACCATTAATCTTCTACATTCTCTAATTGTGTACACTTCTTACTGTGGGCTAAATCAGACGATGAATATTTTGAGAGCCGTCTTGCGGGTCCATTTGGTTTCATTTTTACACTTTCAATCTGCTTAACCAACTTTTCATCTGGTTAACCAACTTAGCTGGGGACCACGTGGAACCCTCTCAAAGACCACTGTTGGTCCCCGGACCACTGGTTGAAAACCACTGGTCTAGGATTTTAAATATAATAACATGAGCCTAGACTATGTTGGCAAATTACCCTATGTTGAGACCTTTTTTTAATTTTGATCATCACAATATCGATATTAACGTATTTGGTCAGAAAATATATTATGACTATTGTGATTATTATTTCAGTTTTTTACCCAGCTATACTCGCCACCATCTTTAAGACAACACCTAATGCAGAACTTAGGCCTAGAGCGTGATACGCATCAAACCATGTTACATTCTGGTTAGTGGGTGCTGTGTGTTCCAACATCCTCCACTGTGCGCATCGCTCACTCCCTGGGAACAGTCTGAACCTCCGCTGTCTCCCCACACTTTCCGATCAAATCAGTTATCCCTGGCACCCCCCTTTTTGTCATGCAGCTAAAACAATCTAAATAACCTACTTGGCTTCAGGTTTCCCCTCCCTTTCCCCATGATAATCGACCAATTACTTTGTTCATTTAAAGAAGGCAAAATGTAAGAAGTATTGACGGGTGTCGATATCTTATTGACGAAGCGCTCAATTGTGTTTAGAGGCCGATGCGGTACACGTATTGGTTGCGGGGGTTGGTGTAACAGCTGCTCTCCCATTGTGAAAGAACATATAAACATTTTACATATAAACAGTCATCTTCTCCAGGCTCATCTTCTCACCTGATGTGTGAAGGGGGACTAAACGATCACCAACCTAACAAAAAGATTCTTCAGGATTCTAATTGCTGGTTAAAAATATATCGTAGTATGGAAAGTCGGGATTGCAATGGAATTCTAGTAGCAGTTGATTGGTGTCGATGCAGTATTGCTTTAGATTATATATCCTATGTTGTTTTCCGCAGGTCACTAGTAACTGTACCAATCCGAATCCGGGGGAACTATACTGACAATTGAAGACAAATGGTCTCTATTCTAGTATTCGTCCTCAACAATCCCCATTAACGAGGGCTGTTTTCAAAAACTAAACACAAGCTACCATACTTTGATATGAGTAAAAACAAATCCTCTCTAACCTTCATCAGAGAAACTTAACTTGATCGATTTGACAAATCACAGATCAAGATCATTAATAGCTGTGCCAGTCAAAACCCCACAAACAAAATGTTTAAAAAAAATGTAACTTTTTTTGTTCATGTTTGTATGTGCGATACTGCAACTTGTCCGTTGTCGACAATGAGGCAATATGTTATTTTAAAGTCATAGGATATGACTGGACTTAGGCTATGATATGAGAACATTTAAATGCAACCTCTGTGAATCAACAGGAAGACTAGCAATACAAATGAACCATGAAGACACACGCCTCCTGGGTCTGTGCCACATAGTTGGACGTGGCAGGCTCAATGATATCCTTAAAACATCAATGCTGCATTCAACTCATGTGGGAATCCGGGTACAGACTAGCGTTGCAATACATTAGCATTCAGAAAGCTGGCAAAATCTGGGCCTGCCAAAGTATTTTCAACCTGAACGCTATCAGGAAGATTGTATGTGTCAACCTTCTCCGTGTGATATGATGCAGCATCTGTCATCTAAACACCAGATCCAAACATACTCCAGCTGTTGCAGGTGACGTTTATCCCGAATCGAGTTGGATAAAAGCTTACAAAACAATGCAACAAAAAGGAAAACCCTGGATTAAAACTAGCTGAGGCAGTGTTCATTTGTACTGTCTTAGAGACTTCTCGACAAAACTTCAAAAAGAATATAGGATCTTCACTCTAAAACGTGAACGTCGTAAAACAACATGACATGAGAGTAAAAAAGTTGTCAAAGCGAAAAAATATAAAATAGGCAAAGAGGAAAAACAAAAAAGCTCTACAGGTGATATTGATAGATGGGTGTACGCAGTACAAAAATGTAAGGTCGTTTTTTTGGCATATTTTCGATACTGGTAAAGGGGAGAAGGAGGAAGGGCTAATGCCTGATTTAAACTTTGCCGTGCGCTATGTCTCGCGACGGAAATAGCAGATCTACGATACGTTTTGAGTTTGTAGAGTGGCTATTTTCGGCATGAGCCATCGTCACACATTAAGCATAAAAAAGACGTTAAAGTATGGATCACACAGTTCCATATATATATCGGATGGTCCTTCAAAAAATGTCCAACTGTGAAAAAAGGAACACCTCGGGTTATAGTTGTGTGACTCCGGTAAAAGTTGAGAAACAGAACCTGCAATAATAATAATAATACAACAGTATGTACAGTGACCCCCCTTCAATACTCCAAACTTACAGTTATCAACAGGCATCAATGAAAATACTAAATTCTCCACTAGAAATGCTAAATTCTGTAGTTATCTTAAATACTTTTTTCTTTGACTTTTAACTATATTAATACTGAAAAAGTTATTCTCTGTTTTTTTTTTTGTTTTGTTTGAAGGCTCGTATGCTTTTCCGTAACATACACGATGAAAACATTTCCCCCGTCCCGTCTGTCAACCTGAATTATTATGGCAAACATTGTTCATAGGAGAATGAGAACCAAACATCTACTCAGATATATCAATGTACAGTCCTTTCACAATCTGTTTATTCCATTGTTTATTTGTAACTACAAACTACTACTAATGTTCTCTCTCACTATATGCAGAACAATAATTATACCTGTTTTTTAAAAAAAGAAGAGAAAAAATATTCCGTGCCGCACAGAATCATTATTCCATATATCTGGGCAGACACTTAATCTATCACTTTTTTCCCTCCATCATAATAAATACATTAAGGCCAAGAATGTTAACAAATAGAAAAAAAAAAAAAAAAAAAACAGAAACTCTTTTAAGCACTGTAGGTGTTTGGGTTTTAAAAAATACTTGAATTTGAATGAATGATATAGTAGGTTCTTTTACATCATTGTTTTTGTCACTCGATTTTTTTTTCTTTTGCTCCCGCAATGGCTGTCAGGGAATAACATAACAAAATAAATACAAAATGAACACTTAGATATTATTCAATGGTATCGTTCAAAAAGAAAAACAAAACAAAACAAAAGCCACCAATCGACATTTCGGGTGGGGCGACCTCCTGCTGCAAATTGCGAGTTTGGGCAGGTCATCGCGTTTTGCGAGATCGCCTGTCCCCCCCCGACTGTCCGCACTGCCCCCAACCCGAGGAGGGTGTGTGTGTGTTGTTTGTGTGTGGCTCGCTGTGTTGTGTCGCGTCGCGCTCGCAACCGCATCAGTTGTTGCTGCTCTGCGACTTGTGAAGAAGCGAGGAGGGTCCCGCGGGAGGAGGTGACATGGTGGTGGCGGCGCTGGATGAGGCCTGGTCGCCCCCGGCTGGTTTGATCCAGGGCAGGGATAGCAGGGAGGCTCCGGTGGTGGTGGTCGTAGCCGTCATGGTCACCTGGATCATCTGGTCCTGCTGGATCAGGCGGATCAGGGACTTGAGGCGGTCCAGCGAGGCCTGGGTGTCCCGCTGTTGGCCCAGCAGGTGTTCCCTCAGGTCCATGCATTGCTGAGACAGAGAGAGAGATACAGTCGCTTAGACTTGATGTTACATATAAAACAAAGCCTCAACTGCTTATCTGACTCTGCCAGATTGCAGTAGTATTGAGTTGTGCCCTCGCACTGCTGCCCCCTGATGGTGGAGTCAGGTTACTCCACTGCACCTTCTCATACTAAATTGTGTTTATACAAGGAAAGCATGCACATGTGTATATATGATTATCCTTTTATTTCTAGTCTTTGTTGCTTTTTTAAACCCTATATTATTAGTCCAGTAATATTGTCACTTGACCTCCAACTATTTGCAAAAGAACCAAACTCAGCTGATTTGGCATCTTGCATATGTCCTGAATAACACAGTTGCCTGGGATTGTCTGAGGGGGAAGCTTGGAAAATGGCCTCTAAAGTATTACCCTACCAAAAACATTTTTTACTGGAGTTTACCATGCTAAACCCAATCACAATTTGATATAAAGGTTTACTAGACTTTTCTCAGTTGACCCTTGTATGTTCTTCTTTCCTGTAATCAAATTTCTGCAATGTACATTTTTCTATTTTGTTAATGAGATAATCAGCATATTTGACACAGTCGGAAATAACATGGGAAAACCCTATAACAGTTTACCAATTTTTCCCGTTTGATCATTACCTATATGGATTTTTGTAGAATCCAATTCTGCAATATACATTTTTGTATTGTGCATATGGACAATTCCTTTTTTTTTGCAGGGTGACCTTTCATTATCCAAGCATCAGCTTTGTCTCGGCACTTTGATTTTCTGTTCAGGCTTGGTGAAAACTGTTTGCAGTTGAACCAAACTGGGACAAGACCATTGACTCATACCACTTACCAGCCATTGTTCTCTGGTGTGGGATAATCAATATACATGTATTGCTGAGTACACTTTCCAGATACATTTTGATCTCCTACGATTTTCTGATCAGTTCTGTCTTGTTTTCACCTCTATGTAGATGGCTAATCCATTCCTGGCATAGATTGCCTGTTTTCCGTGATCACACCTTCCTTCCTGCTTAAAGTCTTTGATTCTGTCTATGACCATCGCTAGTTTGGTGGCCTACAAAATCGAAGCAGACTTATCTGTATACCCCGCCAGATTGATTCAAACACCAATAACAAGCCAACATCTTCATGTATTTGGCCAGTCTTTGACACACCTGATACAAATTGATCCATGTATCTGAAAAATGTATCTGGTCAACCAGGGCCTTGACTTGTTCATTTTCAGCACATTGGATAGTTAACTTTTGTTTTGAACTTGTCAGTATCAGCATGCTGAATTTCAGTGCACTTTTCACTTTGGCATCAGATGAAGGCATCTTGTCTTTTGAGTGATGTACTGAATACTCCTTGCATGGGCCCACCCCTGACTTAATTAAAACAAAATCTTGTTTCCCTCGAGTCATAATCAAAAATGCACATAGCAGCTATTACAATCTTTTTCTATTCTTGGTATTTTGGCTCGGTCTTGTTATGTGAATGTTTCTTACTGTGAGGCTCTTGTTCAGTCTGTTGTCTTGTTCCTCCAGGTGGGTGCACTCTTTCTTCAGCTCGCTGTTCCTTCTCAGCAGCCTCCTCTTCTCTTCCTGTCGCACTGCGTGCGTCAAACCACAAACAGTTCAGTCAGTTCAACTACCTCAAGTCTGACTTGCAACAAGTCGTTCTCAAACTTTACGGGTCCATTTGCTTCCATCTCAAAGTTACAGACCTGTAACTTCGAAAGAACCCAATGGGCCATTTTCAGATCCACTGACTCACACCACATACATAGTGTAATCTTTCATACCCTGCTTCCATATATCTTAAAAACCTACTCTGTACTTTTTTTGAGCAAATTCTAAAGAACATGATCTAAAACTGAACCTTATCACATCAAAGGGTCGCCTTGCAACTCCTTGCTAAAATAGATTACTGATTACTAAAATAGATGACAACTAATTGAATCGATTCAATTACGATTGTGAAAAAGGCTTTAGTCACTTCAGCTCCTGTATATTTTCAGGCAATGTTATGCAATAGCTACAAGAGCATAGCGTCTATCCTTCCTTAGCGTGTCTGTCCTTGCTATCCTTTCATTTTTAATTTTTTTCAAGGAATGCTATAGAAAATGTGTTATGACACATGACAGACAGAAAATAATACACTTTTCTGTGTCATTACGATAATGCTCTCACCTGTTTTGTGTGTAACGTAGGACTGGACAAAGTTCTGTGGCCACGACATGTTCTCTTTGTTCAGAACCTGAGAGAGACAGAGAGAGAGAGAGGCAGTTAAATAAGATTCCTACCATCTTTCTGACACTTGTTATCCAATTAAACTTCATATTTCTCATAACAACTAATGGTGCTAATGTTTTCGAACGTGCATTCTAGGAAATTGAATCAAAGTGGACCACTTGCGAGTCGCGGGAAGCCACTTTGAGAGCCATTGCTCTACGTATTTCTCGAAGCGCTGATGAATTAGTACCTTCTTCTGGCACTTGGGGCAATACCACGCCCCTCTGGGTGGGGTCTTGAGTGGGGGGTGGAGGCAGTTTGGGTGGAAGGCGCGGGTGCAGTTGTGACACGGCTGGAGCTCTCCGTCCTCCTTGCAGATGTTACAGTGGTCATCATGCTCCAAGTCCTCCTGTCACCAGCCACGCACACAAGAAAAAATGACTGTCAAGCTCCAGCATACAGTGTACCCAAAAGGTAGATTGTGATCTACCAATAAATCGCATAGACTGTGCAGGTAGATAACATGGCATAAATATATAGTCCATCGCTTGAATTAAGGGGACTTGTTTGACTGACATGAAAAAGCCTGTCATCTCAAACCCACAATGCTATATTCCATTTACACCCTTTATTATGCAACATCAGCACCTCTATTCCATTTCCTTTCTATTATAATGTTAGCCTAGCTAAAGACTGACATGAATCAGCCCTGGCAAAAAAATAATAAATAAACAAACAAAAAAACAGAACTGCCAGGAAAGTAGCCTGGCTTATTCGCCAAGCTATTGTAATGTCACACCAACAATACTATCCCATTTTCACCCTTTCACTAACATCGCCACTATTCCAATTTTCAGCAATGGGATAACACTTTTTTTGGTGGGTAGATTTAGCTTGGCATTTTGAAAGTAGCTCTTGGGTCCAAAAAGTGTGGGCGCCCCTGGTATACCTTCTACTCTGACGCTATTTGAATTTGTTGTTTTTTACTTGATTAAAAATCAAGGAATATGTAGCGTTTTTCTTTTCAAAAGAACATAAAACGTTGAAATGTGGATGTACAAAGTTTCTCCCTGAGTGATCTGTATGCCCTTAGGTTAGTGGCTGTTCATAACTGAATACTCATGCCAGATACCAAATAGTTTTCTTATAACTTGTATTTATCCTCTTTGTGTTATTATTATTCTTTTAGCTCTTAGAGCAGCAATATGTGATTCTGATTAGTTTTGCAGACATACAGTACGTATATGTTTGCTTGTCACCCTGCTTATGGTGTGCATTGCATTGGCATATAGGCAATATATTGGCTTCATAATATTACATATTATGAAGGTGGATTTATCTCTAAGAAAGAAAAACGGTACATTAAAGTACTTTGAGTGATGCGCTGAAGTTGCGCGGTAGCTGTACCATTTCCCACTTTAGATATCTTCAGTAAATGAAATGCCAATATTTAAATTCTCATAGTACGGGGACAAAGAAAAAAGAAAGAATTGTCGCGCGGCCAGCAGGTTTCGCAAATTGACACGTTCATCTGATGCCCGCTATCTCTCCCATTACTCTGTCAGCCCCGAAACGGTCAGCACTCTGAAACGCTGTTGACAGTTTCAACAGCCATCGAGACACTGAATTTGCAGGGAAAAGGTACACTCACATTCATCATATTACAGACACAGTCACAGCCTGTCCAAAGCCAGATTGTATATACAATAAAGTAGAAAAGCTGTATAATGCACCAATTTAACCTGTTCTTTTTATTTATTTAATTTATTTTTTTGTCCTGTGTCCTTGTTTAATTGTGGAAATGCACCAAAAGTTGACATTATCAGCCACTACTTCCACACATTCTAGATAAGTGTTCCTATACTAAACACAGAACCACACAAACACACACACATAGTCAAATACACATCAAAAGTCATGCAACATACCTTCCAGCAGAGATCCTCAGTGTCTAGTAAGCGGAGCGGATGGGGAAGCAGAGAACAGGTTAGTATGTTGCAAACACATTGAGACAGACCGACAGAAAGCTAAGGCAGGCAGGAGTTGGCCAGGGTTATGGGGGTAAGCCATGATGGAAGGTGCTCTGGGGAAAAGGCCACTGGGGTCAG
Source organism: Benthosema pterotum (assembly GCA_039105355.1). Lineage (NCBI taxonomy): Eukaryota > Metazoa > Chordata > Actinopteri > Myctophiformes > Myctophidae > Benthosema > Benthosema pterotum. The sequence goes on along the minus strand of CM076987.1, from coordinate 28,039,730 downwards.
GCAGAAGCATGTTGTTAGTACAGCCTGGGATGAATCAGGACCCACATTCTTATCCACACAACTCTTATCAATAGCCTATCATTTTAGATTAGCCTACATTTTTGTCGTCCAAAAAGTCATTCGTGTCATTGTTTAACCAAATTTGGAATCAAAAGTTGCATTGAAATGGATTACTTGATATCATATCGGTCAACACAACGGTTTGGGACAATCGAAAATCTGGGTTTGGCAGCAGCCAAGCTCTAATAAAAACCTCCACACTATGGGTCATTGAAGACTGACACAGCTTTAAAGGAACACTTCAACATATCTTCATATAATAGGTCCTCACAATGTACATGATAAAATACTATTTCTTTCTACTCTGTCTGTGTCTCACTGGAGGGCTGTGGGCAGTTCAGAAACCTATCTTGGGGAATCCAAGCTTTTCTATTCCTGAAAAGTTGCAATGCGAAAATGGAATCCACCATTATCCTGATAATAAAAATATTTTAAAAATTAAAACAAATCTGCTGAACGACAACGCCACTGGAAGACGGGTTTGTGTACTGCCCACAGACTATAGACCAGGGGTGGGCAATTATTTTTCCCAAGGAGCCAAATGAGATACAGTAAAATATTGTGGAGGGCCAAGACTAAAGGCTGAACTAAAGTCTGTGTAATATTATTTTAATTTCAAGATAAAAGTAAGCGTAAGACCAACCATTTTGACACCAGGGCCCTCAATTTATTCAGTATTTGAGCCACGGACCAACATTTGGTGACATATTGGCCCCACAGACCCCAAACTAAAGATTTCTTTTGCTTTTGTCCACAATTCCAGGCTGGATTTCACAAACAAAACAGGCAAACATGGATCAAAAATGACCATTCTTTAACATTCTCTGGCTAATTCAGATGAATATTTGAACTCTTGAGAGTGTAAACATGAAACCAAATGGACCTGCAAGGGTCCATTTGGTTTCATTTTTATGCTCTCAAAGAGTTACATCTGGTTAACAAACTTTCCATATTTAACTGGAACTCTCAAGAACCACTGGTGGTCCCCGGACCACTGGTTGAAAACCATAGTACCCTTTCACAGGCCGGTCAGAGTCAGCCAAAGGGCCGCATAATGCCCAGGTATGCTATAGACTATAAGACACAGACCAAGTCGAAAAAATATCAATGTATTTTATCATCTACATTAGTGAGAACCTATTTATATGAAGATGTGTTGAAAAGTGGTGGAGTGCTACTCCCCCTGAAATCCCTGCCGATGTATCCAAGCAATTTGTGATTATGTTGTTTATTGGGTTATTTGGTGCATAATCTGTGTACTGTGTCAGGCTGCTGATGACTGGGGAGAAGTGAAAACACAGTTTTTACCTCGAGCTCCTAGGAAAAGTGGGTTGTTCAGGTAATTTGATGCAAGGCGTTTGCGCTGGAAGGCAAGAAGAACAGAGCGAAACATTTAGCTGGAGTAAACCCAAAGGATCCTCTACAATGGGCAAATTAATGAAATCTACATTTTAACATACACAAGTTATCAGATTTATTCATAGAAGAAGATATGGTCAAATACACCAAAATGCTGTACAGTGAATGCAATAATCATAGTACAAATGTATAAAACATACTGTAGATGAACCTATTTCATACTTTTTGTAAAAAAAAAAAAAAAAAAATGGAATGAAAAAGGAATTGAGAAATGGGCCATTCTGCATACCGGTAATAAGTACTGTACTTTTATGTTTTGGCAGTGTTTCACTTCCATCGTTGCTCATTAAGAATGTCCCCGTGCCTCCAATCGCACCCTACACACTGTGACCTGAATCTGGGTCACGACTGTGTTGTGTCCATCATATTAGATAACATCTATTCCTCCTATTAAACATTCCATCTTCAGTTCGATCATGTGTCAGAACAGCTCTCATAACATGGCGAAAGCCCCTGAAGCAGTGCTGCACAGACAGACAGCTCAGGATAACGTGTGTGTGTGTGTGTGTGTGTGTGTGTGTGTGTGTGTGTGTGTGTGTGTGTGTGTGTGTGTGTGTGTGTGTGTGTGTGTGTGTGTGTGTGTGTGTGTGTGTGTGTGTGTGTGTGTGTGTGTGTGTGTGTGTGTGTGTGTGTGTGTGTGTGTGTGTGTGTGCGCGCGCGCGCGTTACTGTATCTCACCTCTGGTTCAAAGAGACCGCTGTAGGCTGGGTTGGCTGTGCTCCTCCTCTTCCTCTCCTGTCTCTTGGTCTGGATTTCTGTACCAGGGAGCAAAAGGATGAAATATTACTTCAAAATGTATCCATATTATGAATGCAGTTCATAATCATATCACCACTGTCGGGTGTGTTTAACTGGCTTTGTTTTACGATCTGCCTGCCAAACTCTGGAATGTACTCTCATCTCTGCTGTAGTGAGTCAATGCATCTGGGAGACGTGCTAGCTCCTAAGCCACACTCCTGGACTACGGACAATTAGAGTCCTGTCAATCTTTGGAGAGGTACATTGCGTCGCACTACCATTTCCCATAATACGTGATAAGTGACGATCGGTTGGGACTAGTAACCCAATGTGCTTTAGAAACTATTTGTTTGACTCTCGCCAAGAACTACACCAAAAAATCGGAGCACTCAAAATCCTTTCAACTTGCTCTATTGCTTCCTTTTATGAGACAAAAGAAGCCCTTTAACTATATTGGGTATTCAATTGCTACTTAAGTAACACTTTGATGTACTTTTTTTTTCTACTCCATTACATCTCAGGTCCATGTATTGCTGATGTACATTTGGATTATTATTACAAAAACATAGGTTTAAGTTAACCCCTTCATTTTGATCTACAAGTATACAATGTGTCACTATGCAACATGCTATTTTCAAAATATTTCTATACATTCTCCACAATGACTACTTTTACATTGGTACTTTAAGGCACATTTTTTCACAGTCTATTGCACTATTGATGCTTTTTCTTAGGTAAGAAATTGTGAGCACGTTTTCCACGACATTAGCAAAAGATTCAATCCCCGCGGCACGCCCCCAACAACTCCCCCACCCCCTCCCGTACATACCTTCCAAATGCTCCGTGGTCACCAGGCCCAGAGCCACCATGAAGGCGATTTTCTGTAGATGGAGACACAGATTCACAGATGACTTGACTAGTGGTGCAACAGAAAATAACCAATCTACATGCTCAAAATGCATTGTGAGTGCGTGCGTGCGTGTGCGTGTGTGTGTGTGTGTGTGTGAGAATACCCAAATCGATAGGAAAAACGCAGCGGAAACAAAATCTCAATATTTAGAGCCCTGGCTTGGCCTAGGGGTCAGGTGAGCAACACCTCAATGTGCTTGCTCTCCTGCCCGGGGGCCCTCGCCTTGTGATTGGAGGAAATACTCCACGGAAGAGGTTGTTTCCTCCCGATGAATAATTCATGGCGAGATTTCCTCTGTCTCTCCCGGTCCTCCACCCCCCACCTCCTGTTTCTGTCTCTCTCCCTCCCTACATTCAATTTGTGACGCTTTACTGCCATGAATGTTACATGAACAATTATCTTTTTTCTCTTATCTGTTTCTCTTTCTACCGTATCTCCCTCCCCACTACATTTTACTCAAGTACTGTTACATACCCAATGCAGCCTTCACTCAATACAGGACATTTACATATTTTATCAGGTGTTGAAATACTTTATACTAAGGCTGTTGAAAATAATTTAGTTTATTAGTTAAATTATTTAATTAATCTGTTTTTTTTTCACGTAATTAACTCAAATACCCAATGACTCAACCCACTGAGCATGTTCTCATTGGAAAAAAAAACGTGTAGAACGCGGTTTTATGCCGACATATAGCTGTGTGTCTCCATACAGTATAGAATCTACAAGCATCGGGGGCTTGTAGATCACCTATTTTGTTATACAGTACAGTATATATATTTAAGAAATAAACCGATCTTAAACAGCAAAACAGGCATATTTTGGACATAGTTCGAATGGTGATTAATCATGATTAAATTAATTTTGATGCTGTGATTAATTTGATTATTTATTTTAATCATTCAACGGCCCTATTTTATACAGCACTTCTAATATGGTACACCTCAGTGGCAGTTTTGTATGTATATCTATATATTTGTACATATCTAATCATGGAGAGTAGGTGGTATTGCTCCTCTCACATATACCGCTACTTTTGCTCTTTGTTGAGTGGCAGACGCAACGAACGGCATGTTTTTAATAAGAGACAGCTCTTGTGATGGCATTTCACACTGCATATAACACAATCTGCTGCCAGATAATACCGAGAGCAGGGCGGCGGAGATCAATATTCATATCTCGCATCGTTCTCTGCTTTGATGTGCTGTCATTGCTGGTGGAATGTTACAAAGTACATTCATTTTACTTAGTTATGTATGCACTTTTGTCAATACTACATTTACTCAGCTACATCTCAGAGGCAAATATTGTGCTTTTTACTCCACTACAGTTACTTGAAAATATCAAATTGATTTACTGTAATCAGAAAATGGCGCTCGGAGTACAGTTCTCAAGTTTGCTAAGAATGGTTAACCAGCGAAACTGAATATTATACAGCAGGCGTTTTCAACCTTTTTCATCCTAGGGCCCACCATTTATTCAGCATTTGAGCCACGTACCACCATTTGAAAACATTTTAGCCCCACAGACCCCCCAAACTAAAGATTTCCTTTGCTTCTGTCCATGACCAAATGGACCCGCCAGGGTCCATTTGGTTTGATTTTTACGTTCTCAAGAGTTACATCTGGTTAAACAACTTAGCTGGGGACGACCTGGAACCCTCTCAGGGACCACTGGTGGTCCCCGGACCACCTGAAAACTACTGTTATACAGTACTTGTGCCATGTGAACGGCTCTGATCCCATTGGCTGCTGTGAGGAATGAGCAGTAGAAACAGGAAAGGGAGGAAAGGACTAAGCGAGAGCACTAGGATCAGCGTGGGATTATCTGGGATTATCGACAGGAATAATTGGATCAGTTAACCGATTGGCGTTACGTGAGATCAGATAATCACGTACTGTTGACTCCAAACTGGCGAGGACCGAGAGCACATAACTGCCCTAATGCCAGATATACAGTATATACACAACATGAGCTGCCACTGGGCCATATTGGGTAAGGCAACTGGTGCCTCCATGTGACTGTATGCCGCATGCAAGTATGCTTACTGAACCAGGAGTTCCCTCCTCACCCAATTAACTCTAGAACTCTTTGCACAAACACAAACATAGCCAGAACATAAAAAACACCAATGGACTAAACCAAATTGTAAAAACGGCAAAAGGAATACTAACTGACACATTGGAAAGAAGCAACTCAGACGCAGAGCAAACTAGAATGCTATCTGGTCCAGACAGAGAATACACCCTGGCATAATATCTGAGCATTGTGATCAACCCAAAACAAAGAAAAATCAGACTTTGTGAGCACGGTTGCGACTGAGGAAACCCGTCAGACCTTTATCTCGAGAGAAGACGGACCCTCTGCACACAAAACGAAGTGTAAACCGAGCTACACTTACTAACCATCTGTCCATCCATTGTACCAAGAAATCAGAGACCCAAAGTAATCCCACAAATTACAAAACTCCCATGTCTGCTGGGTGGAGTACAACAATGTGCAAACACAGCAGCAAGATTTGTGATTTGTGAACAGCAAGTTTTTTGTGTCAGATAAATTGATCCCTTCTATAAACTGTCACAGTCTCAAAAGGTGTCTGACCTCTGGGTCCTCGTCCTTCTTTTTGGCAGGCGGAGGTGGAGCTAGTGGCGTGGTCTCCTGACCCGGGCTGACAGCCTTTGGGCCTGGAGACCCCTGGGAAGAGCTGGGGACCTGTGGCTGGATGATTATTACCTGTTGACATACCATATTAGAACCATTAGTAGAGCAATGCATAACTGCATAACCCGACTTTCCTGATTTTTTTTTTTTTTTTTTTTAATTGTTCAACTTCCAAGGTTTGGCTTGCAAGTTGCGTGAGTGGCTAACCTCACTGTTGCCATTGAAAGCAATTGTGAGTGGGTCAGTTCACTGTTGCCATTATGTCATTATAAGATGCTTTGCAATAGTACATCTTTAACGTTTACGGATGCTTGTCTCTCTCTCAAAATGAGGCAACATTTAGGTTAGGTTAGGTTAGGTCTCACAATCCTAAAATTACTAACGTGAACAGTAATCAGATTTAGATTTCGCAATCCTAAAATTACTAACGTGAACAGTGTTAGGTTTCACATTACTAACGTCTGGCACGTTCCCGTGGGTTTGGGGGACCCCCCCAGAGACCACAGTGGCACCAATTCATTTCACACAAGGTGTGATTTTGACAATGGTTCTCAGTGCCACAAGTTACAACCGACTTTCCCAAACTTGACTCAGCTACAATTATTTGAAAACTGTCAGTGTCTTTTGTGCTGTGTTGACGCCCACCTTGTTGTCGGTGCTGAAGAGCAGCGGCTGCACCTTGACGGCCTCGCTGAGCGCAGACACGCCGTTCCCCGTGGCGGGCGACGCCGCGATGATGGCGTACGCCACGCCCACACCTGCCCCCACGGGCGCAGGCACGGGCATGTCCTTCTGCGCCTGGGACAGCGGCGGCGCTATGGGTATGTGTATGACGGACGGGGGCGAAGAAGTGTCTCCCAGGCCGTTGGGCAGGGCTGTTGATGAGCAGAAGACATTGGATTGATGTAGTTACTTTTGCCTCTCAAGACTAAAATTGCCACAGATTGATGAATAACTTAAGTTATTAGTCAGTTATCAGTGATGTGTCGGATAGAGCATGTGCACCCGATCACCCATACCAATAAACAAAATAAATAACTACATGTACAGTTCTTTCAAAGAATTTCCAAAGAATAGCATACATTGCCAAAATGCAGTCTTGCAACACTGCTGCCTATCACTGACATATTGCAGGAGACAAATTAATATCCAAATCTGTTACTCTTGGGGATTCAAATTCTAAAATAGAAATAGTAACAGCTATACGGATATACTACTTTTGATACCTTTGCGTGACACTGTAGGTAGGATGATCTAGATCTTAAAGGTATTAATTCACCCAAAAAACAAAACACAAAATGATAGAATGTGTAGATAAGAGGTGTCAGCCTGACAAGATACAACAGAAGCGATCGCGGCGATTGATTATGCAAAGAGAAAAACAAAATAATGCAATGATCTGAGTGTACTAACCGTTGGGCTGGTGCTCGGGGCTGAAGGTGCTGTTGGCGGTGGGCAAGGCGGGACCCCGCTGGTTCTTGGCGCTGATGACAGTGGTGCCGCCCCGTTGCAGCAGGCTCAGGGACCCCCCGCTCAGCTGCTCCTGACCGGGGCTGTGGGGAAGGCTGTCTGGGATGTGGGTCTTTGGCCTAACCTGGTGGAGGAAGGACAGAACATGATTAGGGTCTCAAGCACTTTTGGTCGCAGGTTTTGGTCTTATTTGAGTGAGGACCCGGAAGCATCTCACGTGATTTAGTTTTTGATGTGATGTTTTTCTCGCATAGTCTCAAAGTTGCCATTTTTGGAGAAATTACATCTCACCTTTGACGTATCATTTTTGTCTGTGTACGATGCTTTTCTTTCAAAATTTATAGGCCTAATGTTAAGCCTCCAGTGTGATCATTTTACATTTCGTAATCTGGCATTTTTAATGTTTTACAACTGGACACTTGATTCTCAAACTGACAGCTTTCTACTCCAGCCGGCCAGGAGAGACTGGTGTGATAGCACAGTGACAGACGTAGAGTGTGTGGGGGAAAAAACAAAACAAAAAACACTCTTCCCTGTCTCTCAAAAACACACACACACAAACATACACACGTTAACAACGTTAAGGACATTAACGTTTTCGAAAAAAAACGGAAATCTGGATTTGTGCTGATCTTTGTAGTATTTTTATTCCTAACCTGAAACTAGATTTTGGGTGCAGAGGAGGCCAACATGCAACTAAGAATAAGTCACAGAGTAAAGACCCGAACCCCGTACTTACATGGAGCCTGTACATGGCTATTCCTTACCTGAACCTTAGTTTTTGGTGTAAAAAAGAAAATTCTAGCTGAAAGTACTACCTGTACATATCGGGGGGGACATTGGGACCTCACGAATACAGTTATACAAGCAGCACACACACAGACACACACACACACACACACACACACAGAAGATGACCTGTCATTCAGAGAGTGAGCACCATGGCAGACAGCAGCTCGTGTGTCATGTGCTTCTCTGCTCCCAAACCTCTGTCTTTTCACTCTGTCACTCTATTCTATTGTTTCATCTCTCTTCCTCCGTCTCATCTATCTTTGCTCCGTCTCACAGCTCTTCTTCTGTTTCATCTCTCATCCATTTCCATTTCATGTTTACCATTTCCTTGCTGTTGGCCAGAAACTCCATTTTCAATCAGATTTTTTTCCCTGTTTGTTTGTTTGATTTGTTTTTTTTTTTTGCAAATGACCTGGCTTGATTGTACTACTGTGTTGTGCAATCATCATGCAATAATCATCAAAATCCCAGATCTACAAAGCAGCACATTTTGAGCTTGTAGAGCTGCTGCTTAGACTGTATAGTATTAATGTGAATATTTTTTTGCGTATGAGGTTTCCACCCGACAGACTGTACATAGTGTATGGTTTTAAGGACGTTTTAACTTGTCTATTACCGTTTTTTCTAACCTAAGTCTCGGTGGTAAATGCTTTTACTCCACTACAATTGAGCAGTTGAGATGAAGTCCACACTAATGATCCATCCATGTATAAATTATGGATAAGGGGTCAGGAAAACTAGACCTTTTTGGAGAGGGGTAAGAATGAAAAATGTGGACATAATCTTTATACCTACAGTATATAACTTTAACACACATGTTTGATGCCAATACTTTTGTAAAATGTACTCAGGTACTACTTCTTTTACCCCTCCCTCTTTATCTATCTCTAACACACACACACACACACAGAAGCCTAGCTCCTCCGCAGCCCCTGTGTGTTTGTTGATGCGTGTCCAAACGTGAGCAGGCTCCTAATGCCGCCCGCCGGCCAATGAGGAGGCGAGAACGGAGGGTGGGGGGTTGGGGAGGGGGATTTTGTTGGATGACGGGATGAAAAGTGACCGCCAAACCAACACACTGATGTCTGCAGCTGAGCTGACTCATTCCAGCTGGATTGGTTTGTGTTAGTTCGTTTGGATTTCAGTGGCACATACTAGATCAATATATATGCTGTGCATTATATAAATGTATATATGCTTGTTGCTTAGTTCACTGTGGGTGTGTTTTGGGGGGAATAAAAGGATTGCTTTGTTTGCAGTGGTGCGTGCTGCCCCCAACTGGTCATACCCACACCTTGCACACGGAAAACATTCAACTCGTCTCTGAGTACACCAGTTAGTTGTCATCGATTTATTATTAATTCCACAAAGCCTGTTCTTTAGATTGAGGTCCAGGGCCACTAGTAAATATATACAATATCACTTTGGGCCTTCCTTGACATGGAGTTGAGGTTTGAGACTTTATACTGCCAGCTCCAGTGCAGTGTTCATTTTGACTGAAGCGTTGTAGTTTTTGTGGATAACATGTGAGATTTTAGTTGACAGTTTACAGTTGACAGTTTATTCTCTCATGTTTTTTGTCTGGCCTTGATGGCAGCACAATGATTGATTTTTACCAGGCCTCCTGAAAATACCACCTAAAAATAGTGCAGAGCTTGTAGATTGTTAACTATCAGTAAAATACATCTACACCACCACGTCTTTTACTGGTAGTTCTACTGGATCTCTCCTCCTCTGCTCCCTCCCTAACATTTTAATCTTTTCTAAACAAAGTTGCCAATATATTAGTATATAAGTCTTAATTTTAGTAATTTTAGAAAAAGGGTAGTCGACAAACATAGTTTCAGCCTGTGAAATCGACACTGGGCCAGTGATCCTCCCAGACTAAAACCAACCCTGGCTTCAGACCTCCCTCCAACTCCCTGTTGGACCTTCCTCCTCCTCCTCGTCATCATCCACAGCAGTTCAATGAGCCATGGCCACTGGGAACATAAACCCAAGGAGTTTTTCCTTTATTTCCTTCGCTTTGTTGAGTCCTTCCTCCACCGTTGTTGAGGGAGGAAGGTAGGGAGGGAGGGAGGGGGCGATCAGGGTCATGTTCGGCACTGACATGGAAAACCCTCTGAGGTTTGCTCCTTGAAACGGGATTATAATGGACAAAATACACTGACCTACCCCCCGGCCTCCATTCAAATTATAAATAGATACTCCTAGTCAAGTACTGCTACTCCATATACATCATGGCTGGGGGATGTAGTAATGTATAGTACATTTACGTCAAGCCACCTCACACTACGGAAACCATTTTCCCCTCTACGCCAAACCTCTCATATGAATATTGCCAGAGCTTGTAGATCCCCCCCCCCCAATGTTTTGTTTACCATGTTAATATAAGATACACAACAAGCGCCAAAGTAGTGAGGAGGGAGAGAAGGCTCATGTTGGGCATGGAGGTGGAAAAGCCCAGAGGTTTTTTGCTTCTTCTGGAAGAGGATTATAATCACTCCACAGCCTGCGGAACAGGATGTCCCTTTTCTGAAAAGAAGATCCTCTTGCAGGGCTGGAAGAACTACTCTGATTTCTTTACTGATGTATTGTAAAAACAAAAAAGGCGCGCAATCGTACATCACAATGCAGAAATGCTCTGTTACAAGTAAAAGGCATGCCTGTATTGTTAAAAGGAAACTGTAAATGGTAAATGTAAATGTTTTGTCATCTAAAAAAGTAACTAGTACAGCAGTAAAGGTTTTAAAAGTACGACATTTACCTCTGGAATGTAGTGGGGTAAAGATCAAATGCTGTGTGTTGTGCTTGCGCTTGGTCAGCTGGTATAAAGTAGGGGAAACTTCGAAAATAATATGCAAATAAAATGAGTAAAAATGATCCCGCAGTTGCACTTGGATACAATACTTGAGTAAATGTACATTTGTTCTCTGGCTGTCAAACACTGCCCAGCAACAAGGACAGGACGTCCCATATCCCCCCCTCCTCCCCTTCTCTCAAGAAACGGACTTGAACCGGTAATGAAAAAAATATAACACTTCGCTAGTCCAGGCTTGAATTATTGAACTGGATGTTGTCAAAGACGGGCTAAGGGCAAGAAGGGTGAGAAGGTGGCATTGTGGCAGATGGAAGATAATCAGTACAATACTCGCAACAGAAAGGGACAGAGGGTTTGGATTTCTTTTTTCAGGCTTATGGATCTCCCGGAAGCGCCGTCTAGGATTTCTGACTCGCATCCTTGCCGACATGCTTGTGTGTATGGGAGATGCACCTTAATGCAAGTGAACAACGTGATGCTCTCACTTTTAGTGTGAAAGCGGGCATCCAACAAAATGTCTTTGGACATGTTGCAGAAAGCCCATGGGAAGACCTTCAGGGTTTGGATTAATGCGCGAGTCAAGAGGCAGTTTCTAATTGTGCAATCATTAATAGTTTTATTTAAAAGACCATTACTAAAAAACAAATGAAAATTTGCTGAAATATCATCGCTGATCCGCTGCTAGCCAGGCCTATTGTGAACCGAGCACTGTCCACTACACAGAACTGGTGTGTCCACAGCCCACGCGTAACAAACAGTGTTGTCCCCGAGGCTTGGACCCAGTCCAGTTTGCATACGGAGCAAACAGGTGTGTGGACGACCGGCGCCATCTCCCTGACCCCACACACACGCAGCTCTGAAACGCACAGACATTTGGGACACCTGCGTCACGCGAACGGTTTGTTGGCTTGGGTCTGGTCGTCCCTATACCGCGCAACCAGGTCGATCCAGGTTCGAGAGAACAGTCTACCCACCGGTAGGCCTGCTGTCGCATTTATTATGCAACCCATTTAGACAGATGCATTCTAACACGGTAGTTCTCAAAGCTCAAAGCGGGCGGGCGGGCGGGCGTGCGTGCGTGCGTGCGTGCGTGCGTGCGTGCGTGCGTGCGTGCGTGCGTGTGTGTGTGTGTGTACCTGAGGTAGCACGGTGGGTGCTTGTCCTGCAAGCCTGTGCAGGGAGCTGACTTGAGGCACCTTAATGGGCACTGCTGTGAGGGTTCCAAGCATCTGAAAGAGACACACAGCACAAGGAGGGAGAAGGTTACACCAGATGAAAGCCACAGTATTTAAGTAAAAATACCTAAAAGGTATTGTGTACTCATATTTTGCTGAATGGTGACTGTGGCAACAATAGCCAGCGTTGCAAGTCACTGCAGCCGTTCCCAGCACTAGCCTCGCTGCAACAGATTAGTCTGAAGGTGACTTTAGGCGAGAGAGAGAGGGATTACTGGAGAAGTTTCTTCCCCAGTGGAGGTATAGGCTTCCAGACACTCTGGGATTTAGGCGAACTGTGTTGCAAGGTTTTTGGGAAAAATGTGTGAAAGAAACGGCAGACCTCTAGCCACTGAGTGCGAGCATTATAGTCAGCCATCATTCAGCGAACATAGCAGATCTACAGTACACGCTCACAGTTTGTTCTGCTACTTTCCAGGCTTGATGTAGCTCACAACAGTGTCAAGGCTATAGAGACATCGCCCGTGGTCCAGAAATGGAATCCTCATTCATTTTCCTCATAGACTTTTAGAAAATGATCTATATAAAGACGATTATGCCACAGACAAAGACAAATCATGACAACACTACCATACAATATCAAATTAGCAAAAAACAAAAATAAACGCAGGGTACAAGACTTTTTGATTTGTTTTTGTTTGAAATTATTTGATTGTCCCAAAACATGCTGAGACCCGAGTTGGCTTTGTCTGGGGCATAATTGTCTTTTATATGAATCATTTTCGAAATGTCTATGAGAAAAATGAATGGGAAATCGATTTCTGGAACAGGGGGACGTCGCAAGGAGGCAAGAACAGCAGGGATGACAGGATATACATATGGAAACAGCAGGTGGTTTTCATCAGCCAGGGATCCAGCTACCACCAGTGGTTCTCGAGGAGGTTCCTTGGGTTCCCCACTAAATAGTTAAACTTAAAGGATGGAGAGTTGGACCCCTATAGATATTTAACTCTTGAGAGTGTAAAATGGAACCCATATTTCCTTTCTCAATTGTTTGATTACATCTGTGATACTTACTTAGTCAACACTATTGGAGAATGCAGAAGAATTGTTATTTTGATCAATGTTTGCTTGTTATACTCTCCTAACAGTACCAACATCAATACAGCATGGCATTGCGGACCAAAAGCTTTATCCACCAATAACAAAATAGTCTTTAGTTTTGGGTCTGAGAGGCTAAATCTCATCAAATGGTCGTCGTAAATAATGGGTCTTGACGTGAAATGGGTTGAAAACCACTAGTATACACTGTGCAGCATCGCAGACTGACATGCTAGACTTAATGCACTCTTGATTCTCTACATGTTATTGATGGAAAAAGCTTTTTTTTCTAAGGAGGATAGGCGGGCAATCTAGTCCCCTATCTATCTGCTGCTGACTGTGAGCTGAAAAGGTTGAGTAAGATCAAGTGCGGGGTGGAGGATCTGATCCAAGACCAGCAGGGGATGGATGTGTACATCCCAAATACGAAAACTACTGTTTGGCACAGTATGGCTCAGTATACAAAGATTTTCAGTTCTATATGTCTATTACAATGTACACAGAGAGCGAGAGAGAGGGAACATGCAGTAATACACTTTTCCCGTTTCAGGCTAACGCAATTCCAGGGTAAGCTAAAACCAGAAAGCATCATTAACTGTATAGAATGATTAACAGATAGGGGTCAATGATAATGGCTGTCGACTGGCTTCCCGCTGAGACACACATTTTGCATTAACCTTTGAGTGCCACGGCCATGATTAAATACGATATTATTCTATTATTTAAGTTTCTGTGTTTTGACAGCTGACTTCCGGGGTCCTTATACCTCTGGTTGAAAAACACTTGACTGATCTGATGCTTTGTGCCCGTTCTTCACTTTCTGTAATTCAGTATAATTCATAATTATTTCTACAGGCAGTCAAATGAACTTATATAATTACAGTTGCATGTCATTAATTTACCGTGTAACTGATTATACTTGATCCAATCTGGCCTAAAGTGTCACTTAAGAATCATGTTGTAGCATGATAACTATGCATAATTACAGTAATTAAATGAATTCCATGTACAGTAATCATTGGTTTGGGTTAGTACAATCATTTATATTTGAACCTTTGTTTGACTTGGTTTATGACGGAGGCTTTTCCAAATCACACAAATCACTGAATGCTCCTTTAACTCTCTAACTGGCAGTCTGACTGACCGTGTCCAGATTAAGGAAGGCTCTGTCTGTTTTTTTATTTTACTTTTTATTTTTTTATTGCCGCTTATGTGTCAATTACTGCCCCCGCGACTGAGTTTTCCCTGGGGTGCATCTTACTTTTCGATACTCGCAGCTGCGGGCGGTATTCAGACCGGGGGCCTGCAATGGCATTCGACGTGTTTTTATTTTTATTATTGTATTGTTGTGAAAATGGCGAACTTGGCAAACGGGTGTGGGCTGACTATGCAGTTGCACGCTACGTTTTTTTAGGATTCTTTTGCAAGTGGTTGTTACTTTGTGAATCACTGGTCTAGACTGGGCCCTTCTGGGTGCAGTATCGGGTAACGAGAAGGCAGGTGCCTCGTTAGTTTGAAAGCGGGCACCATGCCAGTGTGTGTACAGTGGCATCGAGCAGTTAATGCACTAGACTAGACTGACCATATTACTGTACTCTCCTGTGTCTCACGCCTCCCACTCCGCCATATCTTTTCCTATCTCATCACTGCCCTGCCTCGCTTACCGGATGTCTTAAAATAATCTGTCGCGTTTTTTTTTTTTTTTTTACTGTCGCGCTGCGAACACCTTCTACAGTGCAACCCGTAGACCTTCTGGAGACGGCGAATACGCCGAAGAAAAGAAGGTGTTGGCGGCTCCTCGCGTCTAAGAATAACAATTACATTGTTAATGTGGTGAGCAGCTGCACGCATAGCGGTGTGCAGGTCACGCATCAACGAAATCACTCTTCAGAAAGTCTGAAAAATCTGAGGCCATAATTACATTACAGTTGAGTGTCACGGTGTGCATACATGTAGGTTTCTTTGACTAAAGCCATTGGGTTATAGTACTGTATATAAACCTCTCAAACCAACAGGAAGCCTCAGACTGCTCTCATTAAATTCAGTGCCAGGGTACTTGGTTAATTAAACCTTTGCCTGGAAATCCTCACTGAGGCAAAGTCAGAGCGTTTGCTATAGGGCCATCCCAAACCTTCTTGTTAGTGTAGCTCCCCATGTCTCTCTCTCTCTCTCGTGCGCGCGCACGCGCTCTCTTCACTCAAAGGCTATACTAACACGTAAACATTTCAAATGACTAAGTTATGGCTATAAAACTGAGTGGAATTTCATTCCAAGGACTACGACTATCAAAATTTGCTGTCAAAATCAACAACACTCCCTATGCTGAATCTTGGGGGAGGGTCAACCAACCAAAGTAGGTTTTGACGATGAAGCGATTAGAGTCCACAGAATAACACAGTGCAGTACAGAGCGACTTGCGAAGCTCGGTGTGAAGAATATCACGTTCCCCGGGGCCTTGTTTCCGTCTGCCACGGGGGTCTGTGAATTATACAATTTCACACGGCCGCTCGTTCCCCTCTGAAAACAAAGCCTCGCCTTGGCAGAATTGGCTGCATGACCCGCAGATATTGACGGAAAAGTCAATACCCGAGGAGGTTTTCTCACTCCCCGCCTGCAGTGAAGTGTGTGTGTGTGTGTGTGTGGGGGGGGGGGGGGGGGGGGGGGGGGGGCCTGTTTGGCATGAGGATTATGATGAGACAGTGGTGTTTACGGAGCTAATGTCCAGACCATATATATTATTGTTCTGACATGTTGTTGTCTCGGACAAGGTCACACCGTCGTCAGAAACTAGCCCTGTATCCGAGACAGCAAAATGGCAGACGCATGAAAAGACACTGTAGATAAACTAGTTAAATAAACATTCTATTTGCAACTCTACTGTATGTACAGTGTGCTGTTACAATGTCAAAGATACACACACTGTCTTAATTGTTCACCCATATATTCCTATAACAACCATGGCAATAGCAGTCAATTAACACAAGATTTCTTTTGTTAACAAAACTTACAGCCATTTCTGCTCTTTTTACATTTTAGTGTTTAGAGTGTTTATGTATTTATTTATTTTTTCAGATTTAAACCCATTTCTCTCTAAAGATGTAGTATAGGGAGCATTTGGCAAACTGTTCACCGCAGTGGCAAAGTTTTCCTCCATCCTTTTTTTTGGAAACTTAATGGCTTGCTGCTTTTCTGTTAGCTGTGTGAAATCCCTTTCGTTTCCATTGTGCCGGAGAGAGAGAAAGAACATCGAACCGGGTGGGGGGGTGCGAAGGCCTGTTCCCATGGCAACAGCCGAGATGAAAATTCTTGAACTGTGAGGGCATTCATTTTAGTAATTGCTGCCTCTTATTCTCAAACCTAAGCACCTTCACTTAGGCCTGCTCTTGAAGCGTGAGCACAGCAACCTTGGACTAGCGATTTCCTGTTCCTACCCCCCCCCCCCCCCCCCCCCCCCCACACACCACACACACACACACACACACACACACACACACACACACACACACACACACACACACACACACACCGCCCCACCAGCAGTACTGTGATCGTCTTGTTTTGAATTCAATTTCCTTCTTATTCCTATTTCTGTGAAAATAAGTTTCTCAACATCCGGTGAGAAAGCGATTGTAGTGACGACAGCAGAAACTCTCATAGACTCCCTCGTCCACTTTATGAAAACTCTTATAATCCAAGTTACTCTAATCTCGGTCGCCCGGGTAGCAGAACTACAAGAGACACCTATCGAGTTCTCAGTGTGACAGTACAAGAACATGCACTCTCCTTTCTTCAAATTGTGCTCATTGTAATGAGTTGTCACTAGAAATGTCCGATATTGTATCGGTATTGGAAAAGCACCAAAGTCGACACTTATGTCATATAGGTCATATGGGTAAACAATGATCGGACATGGGTAAGGGGTGTGCAGAATGCTGCGGTGGATTAGGATCTACAAACTACAGTGCATCTCTGTTATCTGTTCTATTTTCACATGCAACAACAAGCTCAAAAGTAATCAAGTATCAATCCATATTTTGGCTGGGTAATATCTTTACATTTGCTGGAAAGGTAATCATATTACAGTAATGTGTAATATTTAATTAGTTACTGCCCTAATGCACTAATGGCAAGTAAATTAAATGTTGGGGCATGTGTACAGTATAGTTTGCTTTGGAGATCCACTGGTATTATCGGTACTGACTAATATGAAAAAAAAAAAGTGTATCGGTCTATCCCTTGTTCCCACCATCCCAGTTAGCTTTGTCCAAGGATTTACAGGTCATTTAATAAATGTTGTTTTGAAACGTCTATGGAAAAGAATGGGAAATTCTCTTCCGCACTGCAACGCCGTCATTCCTTCACAGAAAATGGTGGATTTCATGCGCTCCTGACAGAAAACGAATAGGAGGTGGGCCAAGGGGGACCAGGACAAAGGCGGAGACGTCCTTTTTGCATTGCAACAACCTCTGTTTTTCTTTTTTTACTTGTTGGCTGCCGCCCGCATGTTGCTGCTTGGAGAGACACGAATGGAAAACAAGAACACCTCTTCACCTCAATTACTAGCTGGAAGATTCACTGTGTGTGTGTGTGTGTGTGTGTGCCTGCGCGTGCGCGTGTGTACGAGAATGTGGTCTTGCTGTATAAATCAATCAACAAATCCACAGCTGAATGCAATATAATACTAATGACATGGATACTAATAATACATATTCTGACCATATTTGCCCTCCTCTCAACCGTGAATGCAGACTTTCACTACTTTTGTGCGACACACACACATGATGGAGCATGGCATTCATTTCTGATAGAAAATGCAATACATATTGCAAAGTACGCATATAACATATAGACGCAACGTTTGGACTTAACAGCAACATTACATTTGTATGTGTGTACTGTAGGATCTCGTGAGAATAACTCTATAGGACCCTATACCCTGTACACCAGGCTTATTTTTTAAATAAAACAAAATGTGCTCCTACAGAGGTCTTTTCCAATCCCTTCTTCAAAAATAGAACAGTGTTTTTTATGCTAAAAGTTAACTCCACATGGCTGACTGTTGTGTTGTGGGTCTTGCGGTGCAACCTGCCCACACACACATGCGCAATTGTGCATGCAAACACACACACACACACGCTCGCGCACACACACACACACGCTCGCGCACACACACAAACACTCACTCACACACAAGCTCAGTCCCAAATCAACTGGAGGCTTTATATTTTTTGGACCATGCCACTGCTGGCTCGGCTTAGAGAGCTTTTCTTTTTTGTTGTTGTTTTTTGTATTTTCTCCCCCAGCACAGTACAAGCATTGGTGTAAAAATAACTAAGTACTTTTATTCAGGTATTCTTTGTTTTATGTACCGTTAGGGATCTTAGAATACATGCATTACTCACTGAGCCTATTTGTCTATTTGAAAATAGACAAATCACAATGCGTCGCAAAAGGATTGTATACATAAGGGAACTTACGAAATTGGACATAATCTTTTAGTACTTATACATATTGATGCCAATAGCATTGTACTTTTACTGAAGTCAATTTCAAATACTCATACTTTTACTTGTGACAGTATTTCTATGTTGTGGTATTAATACTTTCATACTATTAATATGGTGAGTACTTCTTAGAACTCCAAGTACAAGAGGACTGAGTGTGGGAACTCTACCATTTTGCACAGGACTGGCAGTGTTTGGCCAAGTTGTGACTAAGTGTCTGTCATGTTGATTCATACACGTCGGTGTGGACTTCAGTTGTGCCGATTTGTACAAAGTCTTAGCTACACGTTGTGCGATTCTAGTTTGTAGTTTTTATAGTTTCACTTCCGCTACTACTACTGTATAGGGTCACCGCATCTCAACCTTTTATATTTATTTGTTATTTTAAGTGCCATGCTAAAGTAGTGAAAACAGCAGTCTTTGTTCTTCGGTTCTGTTTGTCTCTTTTTGTTCGACAAAACCGCATTCATTAATTGGTACCTTTTTTTTTTTTTTTGTCTTCAAGCCCCATTAGTGAATTTCACCAACACGGCACATTATCATATCAAAGTCAGAGAGGGGAGCACTCAAAGGCTTGGCACAACACTGCAATTTTTGTCAATAAGTTGTTTGTTTGTTTATTCATAAAATATAGGCCTCGTATATATCTCTCCCCCCAGAAAAAAGACCCAGAGTTTCTCTACACTTTTTCCCTCCTAGAGGGAAAATAGCCAGTCAGTGGGGCGGGGGGTGGATTGATGGAGAGAGAGAGAGAGAGGGAGAGAGAGAAAGGAGGGAGGAGATAGAGGGGATTATAGAAGAAGAGTGGTATATCTACTCCTCCTTATTGGATCCAGGGCTAGCGGCTTGTCTCCAGTACCGAGTCTGTGTTTGTTATCATTTGTGTGCTGTCATCACTGTTACTCACGGTGGGGAAGAGAGAGGGAGAGGCAAGGAGGATAGGAAATGCATACTCTGCAAAGAGCGAGAGAAGTGGGGGTTGGTTTAGAGGAAGAGCTGAGCTGCCACAGATGGGAGTGGAAAAACCTGGTATGTCCCCAAAAACTTTCAAGTTAGGAGTCTTCTAAGGGCCCCTTAGCTGAGCGAGAGATGAACTTGTTCTGGCCTTTTATTTACGTTCTTGTTTATACTTTTGGTTGTTTTGATTTGATTTGCACGAATGAGACCATTTTTGTACACTCTCAGAAATGTAAATTAACAGGGCCCCAGTGATAGAAATGCTCATTAAATCAGTGTCGCTTTGGGAGTCCTTGAAATGAGTGAAGTTTCATTGCTATATACGATCAATAAACGAAAAAATATAAATATCTTGAAAAAAAGTATGGCACTATTTCACAGACAGGGGTTGACACTAAGGTCTCCGAGGCACTTGCCCATTGGGCAAGTGCAAGTCAGGGTCTACTTAAGTCACAATCACCTGCAGTAAATATTCAACTTGTAATCAGTTGTTCCCACAGTGGAACCATAGGTTGGAACCAAATGGACCTGGGAGAGAGATAGGAGAGATACCGGTAGCTAGAAAGCAGGGAAAGACGCAGAGCCACTAACTCGCACACTTGCCCGATCGGGCAACCAGGTAGCAATCTTCACTTGCCCGACCATTTCCTTTACTTGCCCCGGGCAAGTGGGCAAGTGTTAGTGTCAAGCCCTGCACAGATAAAAATCACAAAAGTTGAAATGATGACGATACAAGGTTTCTACCCGGACGACAATGATGTGTATCATCCTTGAGAAAGCCCCCCCCCCCCCCCCCCCTTCAGTTTATCTTTCTCCTTGGATGAAAGGCTTAGCACGCCATCATCATTCTCTCACACACTTATATTTTGTTGCAGCGCCAGGCTGTGATTAATTCCACCCGTGGCGTTAGCTTCCCCCCCGAAAAGACGACCCCCGGTGAGTGAAACCACCCTACCGAGCTCAGGGGCGGATCTAGACATGGGCATGGGGGGGCAATACCCCCCTAAATACCCAGTCTGCCCCCCCAAACATGATGCCATGCAAAACAACCAAAGATATTTCAAATTAAAGTGCTTTTATTTAAAATGATTTGAAACACTACTACTGCTACTAACTAACTACAGTTGTGGCACCACTAAACCAACAGCATTTCATCGTTGAAAACACAAAACTCTCTGAGTCAGACCTTTAGCTTTATGCATGCTGCGTGTCTGTTGCAACTTCGACAACAACTGGTGTTATTATTGATGCTTAATTGCGTAAATAAAAGTCCTGTAACTGAAAATGGTATGGGTGCGACACGGGCAATGAAGCCGCAGCCATACCATTTTCTCTTGCCCCTCCAACATGTTCTCTTGCCCCCCCAAATGGGACATTTTACATCCGTCCCTGCTGAGCTGTCTCAATGGAGGACACACCCGACATATACACACACACACACACACACACACACACACACACACACAATGACTACACAGACGTGTCTGTCACGCAATCCTGTGTTTGTAAAACAGTTGCGCGTGGAAGATCAATGTTAGCGTTTGAGCGCGACGCTCAGAACCAAATATAGATCGCTCCATCACTTTCACGACAAACAGCTTATGGGAATTGCTGATGCTAGTAGTGCTAGCGCGGTAGAAACACTCCATCGCTATCGGCCCCCGACGGAAACCTCTTAACTCCATATTCTAACTTTTTTGTTGGGAAGGGAGAGCGGGGGACATTAATGCAGTACTTGGTCGTATCACAGTGTCACACAAACGCACCAAAAGCTGGGGATGTACATTATAAAGCTCGAAGTGGGTGCCACGTGATTTGATGCGTTTTGATGCTTTTGAATTTGAATCCTGAAAAGTATGAGTCTTGGATGACAGAGATTGAGAATAGTCCCCCCCTAAATGCCCCTAGCATGAGTTTATCCACTTTAACTCTATACACACAGGTATATGGTACTGTTACACACACACACACACACACACTTGAAAACACTTGAAAACACTTCAAAAATAGCATGTGTTCGCGGCTCATAGCGCACCACTCTGTGCCACTCTGTAGCAGTGTGAACACCTGCTATTTTTGGGGAGAATGTAGTACAAATCTTTCAATATGTTGTTTCAGAGTGAATGTTTTGTACAATCTACAATGTCAGGTCGAAATGAGTTAACCCTAGGGCCTTAACCGTATACTTACAGGATAGCTGCTCCCCAGAAGTGGATATTCTCGCAAATAATCTGGCAAAAAAAAGAAACTCCGAAACCCCCTAAATCTGACCTCTCACCTGCCTAATCCTATAATCCCAACCTGAATCCTGTCCTGAAGTATAAGCCTATAACTTTCCATTTTTTCTCCAACCAACAAACAAACATTTTTTTTCCCTTCCGGGAAACCATGGAAATTGTCCTTGCAATGTCTTATTTCACAAATTCTGCTATACTTGTGGGGGCGTTTGGCCCTCACAGGTATAGCGATTGCAGCTACACATATACACACCCCACCCACATGCATGTGTACACACACACACACACACACACACACACACACACACACACACACACGCACACCACCCCCCCCCCCCACACACACACACACACACACACACACACACACACACACACACACACACACACCCTTCCTTCTGGCAGCTCTGGTGTTGTGCACAGCACCAAATGGAGACGCATCCACAGGACACTTCCTGTTATCAGACCGTCGATGCTCCTGTTTTTGTCTAGAAACCTCATACTCTATCTTAATAAAATAGCAGATCTACAAGATCATAATATGTGGTGCTGCAATGCATTGTGGGCTTGTAGATTCGTGATTGTCACTACTGGCTTTGCTTTAGACAGTTTTAGATTGTAATAATTACAATTAGAATAATTAGTTTGTAATAATAGTTTGGATAATGTAGTTTGTGATAATTACGCTGGAAAGAAAACAAAAACAAATTGCAGAAGAAGCCTTTTGTGATTCTGAAGACTGCAGATGTTTTCCAGGGAAGCTTTCAAAAGGGCTGTTTATGTTGGGATAATGGGATATGGGCCAACACTTCATTAACAGTGCATCTCTAGTTTTTGGAACAAAGAAACACTATTTCAATGTTTATATGCCTTTATCAGATTTATTCTTTTGTTTTATTTAGACATTATTTTATATTGGTTATGTGCCATATTAACACCCTATTTTATTGTCATATTGCCCATCCATAGAAAAAACAAACAATATGAAGTTTGGAGATACAAGGTTTCTACCGGGCCAACTGAGCCAAGATGATCCCCACTTCCTTGTTATAATCAGAATGAATGTGGTTGTTGACGTGCAGCTTTGATCCATACAGCAGCAGGTGGCCAGGTGCCATTACATTCACTATTACAATGTAACTCAGTACATTTTCTTATGTACATTTACTTTACAATTACTACAGTTACTTACTTTTCACTCCACTTAACTTTGTTGTTTGCTTAGTTATATTGCAGATGTGGATTGTTATTACAAAGCATTCCATCATTCGCGATTTTAGGGTGTGCCAAGGGGGTACTTGCCCCGAAAAATAAAGTTGGAAAAAAGAGACTCTAAACATGAAACCAAATGGACCCTTGCGGATCCAGTTGGTTTCATGTTTACAGTCTCAAGAGTTAAAATATTCATCATCTAAAGTGGAGTGAAGTCTACACAACTAGAGAATGTTGTAGATTAATGGCGTTGATCCAGCCTGGTATTGTGGACAAAATAAAAACGCAAAATAAATCTTTAGTTTGTGGGGTCTGTGGGGATAAAAATGTCCTCACATGGTGGTCCGTGGCTCAAATGCCGAATAAATAGTGGGCCCTGGTATTGAAAACCGCTGCCTTTAAAACAAGTAAATCACTTTCTTCCTTTAAAACCAGTGTGAAAGTTCACCTGTCAGGAGCTTCAAAGGAGGGAAGGTGAGGGCCCAACCTCCTTATAGGCCCTTTGAATTATATGTGTGTGTGTGTGTGTGTGTGTGTGTGTGTGTGTGTGTGTGTGTGTGTGTGTGTGTGTGTGTGTGTGTGTGTGTGTGTGTGTGTGTGTGTGCGTCTCCTTATGTGTGGTAATGTAAACGTAGCTGGTTGCTTGGTGCGAGGTGTTTTATTGTCATGTTGTGTGCTGTGGGATCGCTCTCGCATGCCAAATCTATCATTTATTTATACCTGCATATTGGATTGCGAGAGAGAGTGAGGGAGAGAGAGAGACCTAGTTTAGAGTGTGAGTAAATCAACAGATGTGTTAAACACTCTTCCCATCACAATCCATTACTGAGGACGAGAGAGAGAGAGAGAGGCAATGCAGGCTTTCATGTATAGAAGTCAATTGGTTTAAAAAAAGAATGTTACAATTGGCCCGGGGCCCGGCCTAGCGGCCCAGGCATCTAGGTGTTAATCGTGTTGTGGGTTCAAATCCCGATCCTTAACAACTTTGCGTGTTGTAAGGATTGGGATGGCTCCATCATTGGAATGACGATGGGATGATGGATGATGGGACAATAGCTGTAAAATAAAAAAAGCACATTCAAATTCATAGAAAAACCTAATAGTGTTTATTATTATTAGCTTCATTATTGTTTGCATTCATTGTGGTATTAATTATGAAATCTTTTCTAGCACTGGACTATCAAACAAAACCTCTAGTCCAGGGGTTTTTGACCAGTGGTCCGAGGACAACCAGTGGTCCCTGAGAGGATTCCAGGTGGTCCCCAGGCTAAATGATGGAAAGTTAGTTAAGCCAATGGACCCTTGTGGGTCCATTTGGTTTCGAAAAGGTTTGAAAACCACTGCTCTAGTCCACCAGCCCTAGGCCCATTATGGCACGCCCCAGTCACTTAGCCAGTCAGCTGCCCCTGTTGTAACTTACCACCACAAAAGTTATTATAGCCTACTTTGGCTGTCCTTGTGCATGCGAATTTCTGTTTAGTATCAAGCCGGAGCATGCAAGCCGCCTGTGTTTTAAACGGTCCGCCATTAGCACGTTGGCAAAAAAACATTCACACCTATCGGCTAAAGATGTGCTAAATCCACAACACCATCCCCCCGCCCTGAAACTAATTTGTCCTGTCAATCATTTAACCCCATCTGTACGGGGTGTTTAAAGTTTTATTAAAAAATAGCAGGTTTTCACGGCTCACAGCGCGCCACTATGAGCCGTGAACTGAACACCTGCTATTTTGGGGGGAAATCTTGAAAACGCAGTGCATCTTTGAATATTACATGTTCTTTCAGAGCGGATGTTTTTGTGCAATCTATATTGTCAGGTCAAAATGGCTTAATCCACAATTATAGATTGGCAATTTTTTTATTTACTATTATTATTATTTTTATTTATTTCGCCGCCTTGAAGTTCAGCCTTTTAACACTTGGGGGGAGAAAAAGCTCCCCCTGGCTGTTGCTCCCAGAGATGCCACCAGAGGGTGCTCTATCTGGCTAAAACGATATACCGGCAAACATACAATGTATTATGTCACATCTGCTCAGCTGCACAGCGCATGCTTACACATTCTTTCCATCTTCCTCTCCTCCCATGTAGCTTTTAATTTCATTCATGCTCGTGAAGCCCCTGCCAGTGAAGTATGGATATTGCAGGGTAATGTGATCATGCCGTGGTTGTAAATCAGTGGCAGGTGGGGGTAGTTCGGTGGTGGTGGGGGGGGGGGGGGGGGGGGGGGGGGGGGGCACAGCACACCACACAGGATGTCTTTACACTTTTGCACATTACCCTAAATAAACCATTTAAAAAAAGGTGCTAAATGTGCTGTTATTTCAAAACGCTTTACGCAATTTCTTTGGGATATACAGTAGGTTTACACACACACACACACACACACACACACACACACACACACACACACACACACACACACACACACACACACACACATATATATATATATATATATATATATATATATATATATATATATATATATATATATATATATATATATATATATATATATAGTTATAATATAATGAGTAGTGGGTGTCAGAAGCGTTTTAGCTTAGCTCTGCATCATGTTGCTGTTATTAGCATAGAGACATGTTCTCTGTGAGATTGGATGTCATGGTTCTTCTCTCTCTCTCTCTCTGCCTCTTGCAAACGTGAGAAATCCATTACGTCTCATGCGCTGACCCAGGAGGAACAGAGAAATTAAGACAACATTCCTCTCCCTTAACCCCCTCGCTGCCGCGTCCCTCTGGTCTGTCGCCCGCCATTTAATTAGCTTTGCGCCGAGCCTGGGCTACGGTGCGGGAACCTATTAGTGCTAGCTGTCAGGATCCCCACATGGAAGGTGTAGCAGGGGCGGATCTAGGCATGGGCATAAATGCCCAGACTGCCCCACCAAACATGATGGCATGCAACACAACCCAAGATATTTCAAATTAAAGTGCCAATATTTAAAATGATTTGAAACACTACTACTGCTACTAACTCACTATAGTTGTGGCACCACTAAACCAACAGCATTTCATCATTGAAAACAGAAAACTCTCTGAGTCAGACTTTTAGCTTCATGCATGCTGCGTGCCTGTTGCAACTTTCAACAACAACTGATGTTATTATTGATGCTTACTTTGCCTAATAAGTCCTGTAACCGAAAATGGTATGGGTGTGGCTTCATTGCTCCATTGCCAGACCAGAATGACCTTTAATCTTGTACATTCTCTAGTTGTGTAGACTTGATGAATATTTTAACTCTTGAGAGTGTAAACATGAAACCAAATGGACCTACAAGGGTCCATTTGGTTTCATGTTTACACTCTCAAAGAGTTACATCTGGTTAACCAACTTTGCATCATTTAGCTGGGGACCACCTGGAACCCTCTCAAGGACCACTGGTTGAAAACCACTAAAATATAAGATTAAGGTTGACTAACTCTACAGTTGATTTGGTCAACTGCCTTATCTCTAGTGCATGAGTTTCTAGGACTGCTGTTTTGCTATTTCTGAAAACCAATTGCTTTATAAAATATTTTTTTATACAGTATATATTGAATTCAATCGACTATAGTTCTGCATGGTTAACTCTTGCAGCCCAGTGAAAATACAGATGGATAAATACAATATACTTTGAATGGCTGCAGTGCACAAAAATATAGGCTATGATGTAGTCACAACTGCAGAACGTTTTTGAGTTTAAGTCTCACTGCTCCCAGCTGGCTTTGATCTCATATTCAGTTTGTAGTGCCATTCATACTCTGTCGGTTTAATGCCACGCCGTGTTACACTGTTTGGTTTTTACAAATATAACAAATTAACAAACCGCCAAGTCCACAATTCTGAATAAATATGTCACCCAGGACGCTATGGCCTATGTGGCAAACATTGACTGTCATTTTTTTTAGATCTGTTTGACCTTGATGGAGTTTTGCTGGTTTATGTGCAATCGTAGGCTGATTATGAGACAATGGGGAGACTATGGGAGTGGGGTTAAGAAGGCATTGGAAAGTGGCAGGTCTAGAGAATAATAAAATGGTGCAGGCTAAGAGTTGAAGCAAAGTTCAAATCGCCTCTGCACTTGTTTCTCTGATTATGTTTTTATCCTCTGTACTCAACGAGTTGCTATAGAACTGGGTGGTCAGAACTGCAAATGTTATTCTTTTACTCCACTGCAATTATTTGGAAATTTCAGCAGTCAGTACTGTAGCTTTGTTTTATTTTAATTAATCTGACTTCAGGCTAGCTATACTTTGGCTATTTGCGTAGGGGTTACAACACACTGTGAGCTTGTAAATCTGCTATTTCCAAAATATTGTTGTACATTTGAGAATGTGTGAAATGGGATATTCTGCATAATGGGTGCTTTAACTTAACTGTACTTTAAGTACATTGTGATACTGATAGTTGAGAGTAACTCAACTACAGTTATCTGAAAACCTTAGTTAATAGCTAGTTGCGACCACGGGTCGCAGTTATTAAACCGGGAGGAAGTGATACATACCACACAGCTAGCACTAGCAGTAGCACGGACGTGCACACATACACATCAAAGGGGGCTTCAGCTCCTGTCCCTGTCTGTATAGCAAGTAACTGCACTTTCCACCTGCAGCCGTTTCTCTTTAGGGCACTTTATGGCATTTGACTTTTAGATTTTGCTCTGCATAATACTTTTTGTACTTTTGTTGCTAATACTTTTGTAATTGTACTCAAGTATATCTTAAATTCCAGAGTTTTACTTTGTAACGTTAGTATTTCTATATTGCAGTATTGGAACATTTATTTATAAGTTAAAACATTTTGCCAACGTTTGCCACCACTGCAGTTTGTTGTTCCGTCGAGGCCGCGCTGGACCTTACCCATGAAACCCATCAGGAGAGAGCTATATACTGGTTGGCAGGCCGCGGCCTGGCCAGGCATGCAGAGAGACAGAGAGAGACAGGGGCGGATAAACATTTCCCAATTGGGGAGGCAGGAGAAAATGGCATGGGTGCGGCTTCATCGTCCGTGACGAAGCTGTCCCCGTGCCATTTTGGGTTACAGGACTTTTATTAGGCAAGTAAAGCATAAATAATAACATCAGTTGTTGTTGAAGTTGCAACAAACACGCAGCATGCATAAAGCTGAAAGCAAATCTGACTCAGAGTTTTCTGTTTTGAGCCACAGTTGTAGTTAGTAGCAGTAGTAGTGTTTCAAATCATTTTATATATAAGTACTTTAATTTGAAATATCTTGGGTTGTTTTGCTTGCCATCATGTTTGGTGGGGCAGAGACTGCCCCCCCCCCCCCCCCCATGACCATGCCTAGATCCGCCCCTGGAGAGAGAGAGCCTGATTGAGAGGCAAAACAGAGCCCGGGGGCCCCCACAAAACACAGCCTGTGCCACTCGTAAAAGGCAAAGCGGAGTTCACTCGCGGAAAACAAAAAAGGAAAATGCTCTGAAACAATGTGGCCATAATGTGCGCACCCATGCAACGCCGCAATCCAATTACAGCTCATTATCGATCCCCAAATTAGTGGCCAGGTGGACTGAAGGACCTGTAAAGCCCTCCCTCAAAGACCCCCCCCCCCACACACACACACACACACACACAATCCCCCCTTCTGCCTCCTATCTCTCTCCTCACTAGGGAAGGCCGGATTGCATAGAAAAAGCATCTTTGATTGGCCCAGGCATTGGTGATTTATTTTTCAATTTGATTCAAAACCGATATTCATGTAGGTCATACGAATCGTCAAGGCGCAGGCTTTTATTTCCTTTCTTACGCATCAGTAATCGGCTGATGCGTAAGTGGTCGATCAGTCCCATCGACCACTTAACCCCTCCTTGTACTTTGTGGTACAAAGGTGGTGTACAACAAACAAACCAAACAAATAGTACATTCATTAATCGAGTATGAAATTTGAAACGGGGGGGGGGGGGGTGGGTCATTTGAAGTACCTCGCCTCTGGATAAAACATGATGGCGAAGACCTTTGGGTCGTATTGTTTTGTATAGTTTCATGAGAGCGCATCCCCACTCCTCCCTGCTGAAACAATACCGCTATGAAAAGCCATAAAACATCCCTTCTATGACCCCTCCACCCCCACCCCCCCTTTCTTCTCTCTCTCTTCCTGACAGCTGATAACAGAAGCTGGGGGAGGGGAGGAGGACGAGCGAGACAGAGGGTATGGGCCTGTGTGTTTGTGTGCGTGCGTGCGTGCACACGTGCACGTACGATTCAGTCCTGATGACGCGGAAAGGAGTTGAGAGCGAGTGAGCCCCGCGCTTCTCCAAAGTGACACATTGATGAAACATGGCAGCTTTATCGCATGCCACGTCTGTTTCTCCCCGCTTCTACCCCCGCGCTGGCCCCCCGGACCTGTTCTCCATTCCAACCAGAGAGGGAGGCAGGGAGGGAGGGATGGATGGATGGGGGAACAACTTGCTGCAGTGCAGAATGAGACCTAGTGGTAGTGGAGAATAACTCACTACATGTACTTAAGTACTGTATTTGAGGACATTTTTGGACTTGGCTTCCAGCGGTCACTAACATCTCAGAGACAAATAATACACTTTTACTCCACTACAATCGAACAAATTAACACAGTCCAACGTTCAATGCGAAAAACACATCCATTAAATCGCAATTTCATGCATGTGTTTCAAATGTGTGCGGGAATCTAATCCTGACAGCCCTACTGAATACCCCCCCCCCCCAACACACACAGACACACACACACACACACACACACACACACACACACACACACACACACACACACACACACACACACACAAACACACAGTATATATGGTGGTGTTCTTACACATTACAGTGGAGAAAGCACAGCCTGCACACAGACAGACAGAGACAGACGGACACAGAGAGAGGGAGAGTCAGATATATAGGAAGTCATACGGCACAGAGCCCTGCAGGCCATCGGTGCACAAGGCTCTCTCTCTCTCTCTCTCTCTCTCTCTCTCTCTCTCTCCAAGGGGCTCCACGCAATTACTGTAATAGTGTGCAGGCTGCCTGGGCTGAAGCGCGAAGGCCTAATCCAGCCCTGCGTGCTGATAGAGGAGATGGTGCTGAATACAGAGCGAGTCCAGGCAAGAGGCAGGAGACAAGTCAGTCACGGCTAGAGGCCCGCCGGCCAGAAACCTTGTATCGCTACCTTGTTTTGGATTTGAGTGGAGGGGTTTGAAAATGGACCACCTGCTTTGTTGTATATCACGCAAAATCTAGCAGAAAAGTAGCTCAATGCGAGCTAGTGCTGTATGACAGTGGTTTTCAACCTTTTTCATATACCAGGGCCCACTATTTAGTCTGCATTTTAGCTACGGAGGACCATCATTTGATGTTTGATTTCAGTCTCTCAGACTCCAAAACTAAGGATTTTCAAGTTTGTGTCCACAATTTAGGAGAGTAACTGGCAAAACGTTGGTCAAAATAACAATTCCTCTACATTTTCTAATTCAGATGTTTGAATATGTAAAATGAAACCAAATGGACACTTGGGAACCACTAGTTGA
Source organism: Benthosema pterotum (assembly GCA_039105355.1). Classification (NCBI taxonomy): domain Eukaryota; kingdom Metazoa; phylum Chordata; class Actinopteri; order Myctophiformes; family Myctophidae; genus Benthosema; species Benthosema pterotum. Next base: position 28,009,159 of record CM076987.1, on the reverse strand, counting down.
AAACCACTGCTGTACTGTATGAGCTTGTAGAAGGTTTTCACGATTTTTGGAAGATCTTTACAAACAAAGACGTGCCCATTAGAATGTGATAGTGTTTTTTGGTGTGTCTTGTGTTTTCTAGAAGTATTAACAAGAGCTTGTTAACAAAATGCTGCTACAGTACAATCACCCACTGAAACACTTGATATTTTTCCTCCCATTTGTTGAAAAATAAGTGTTTTTTTTTTTCTTTTGAGGACATACGAGGTTTCCGCCCGGCCCAGATTCTCCACCGCGAGGGGGGGCTCGGAGAAGCGCAATAATGAAACAGGCCTCGTAACTGTGATGAATCGAGCGTCGCGGGTCCACCGAGTGGAGACGAGAGACAATGTGATTATTGCTCTGGCTGTTGTTGAGAGGAATGAGGGAAAGGAGGGCTAATGAAGTCCTTACTGAATACCACACTTTCACGCTCATTACGCCAAGCGGTCGCTTCCGCAAAATGCCACGTACCGTACAGTATGTAAATTGCACAGACACATACCACACGGTGTTGAGCTTGACGGCAGATCTTTATTTGTTGTTTTAGACCCGGTCGTATTAATGAAAATGTTAATCATTTTTGTTTGTTGGTGATTTTTTAGTCGTCTGTCATTGTTAGTCTAGTTTTACATTGGCTTTTAGAGTTTTTATATTGTTTTACATTGGCTACTCTTTTTCACATTGCCAACTATAGCACCACCAACAGGTGGCTTTTCTTAACAAATACTTAACAAATTGCCATCAAAGGCGTAAGGTGAAATCACACCTTGTTCTCATTGACCTATTCTATGGACAGCAGGATACCACAATAACCTGACCTAGCATTCACCCAAGGCGAAAATGCTATGGGAGACGCACCCAGTGCCACAATTGTAGTTAGTTAGTCAGTAGCAGTAGTGTTTCAAATCATTGTAATCATAAGCACTTTATTTTGAAATATCTTTGAAATTTGGGTTGTTTAGCATGCCAGCATGTTTGGTGGGGCAGTCAGGGCATTTAAGGGGGCATTGCCCCCCCCATGCCCATGCCATATTCGGCCACTCTACCTCTCGTGTGTGCGTGTGTGTAATCTAGTGGCCATGCACTGCACCAGACAGAGGGGTCAGTAGTAGTAGTAGTACCTGTGAGTTGTGCAGCTCGGCTGCTCTCCGGCTCAGGGTCTGGTGGTGGACGCCGGCCGCCACGGCCGCTCTGCTGCCCGCCGTCGTCTGCAGGTTGACGGGGGAGGCCTCGGAGCTGGCCACCGCCGCCGCCGCCTTCTGTCCGTTAATGTGTGCCGTCACCATGGAAACGGGAGCCTTGGCCGGAACCACGGAGATGGCTATGCTCTGGCTGCTGCCGCCGGGAGCTTTGATGAGGGACAGGGGCTTGTTGGGAGGCCCGACGGCACACGATCTGACCGCCAGCTTCTGTTAGAGAGAGAGAGGGAGGAGGTGTCTGTTAGGACCCTGATACACCTATAGCAATGTTTGGATCAATATCTACAAGCAACGTCAACTATCAACGTTGACTTTGAACTTTTCTGTACAAAATGATCAACTCCTGGTTATTCAGAAAAGTCAGATCATTAGCGCCCTCTACTGGTCGACATTTCGGAATGGTCCAATCACAGCCCCTCCTTGGCGTCATGTGATCCTTTCTCCCAGACTCCCACAGATGGCTGCTGCCTCACTGGACTGAACATTTTCTAACTTTTTTTTGTCTGCTAAGTGAACATTGGGTTGAAAATGATTCAATACAAACTAAAAACAAATTGTAAAAACAATTTGAATCATGTGTTTTAATAATAAAATTGGTGAAATTCCCATTTAATGGAAGGTGTTACTTGTTGCCATGTGTCTCATCATGTTGCCCATTGATGTTGACATTGTTAGTTGATATTGATCAAAGGATTGCTAGTGTATCAGGCCAGTTGTTCTCTAACTTTTTCATGTCAAGGACCCCCTTCTTCCAAAATTGTCATTCATTAGCCCACGGAACACCATGCGAAGAACACCAGGGAAGGCCCACAATATCAGAGTTACAGATCCATGAGCTTCCATTTGGTTCCTAACTACCATTTAGCTATAGGGACCCCCCTGGAACTCCCTCCATTACCTCTAGGGGTCCCTGGGCCTCACTGTGAGAACCAATGTGTTAGACTAATGTACAGGGAATTACGTAGAGAGAGGGAGGCAAAAAACAACACTTGGCACCAGTTTTGTCGAAAAGTGGGCTATGTCCACAGTCTGTGCACTGTGTGTGTGTGTGTGTGTGTGTGTGTGTGTGTGTGTGTGTGTGTGTGTGTGTGTGTGTGTGTGTGTGTGTGTGTGTGTGTGTGTGTGTGTGTGTGTGTGTGTGTGTGTGTGTGTGTGTGTGTGTGTGTGTGTGTGTGTGTGTGTGTGTGTGTGTTTGAAAGTGTGTGTGCCAGGCAGACCCTTCCTCTGCACCGTTACCAGTTTTTTTTTTTTTTTTTTTTTTTTTTTCCAGAGAAACATTAAAGCAACAAGGTCTACTCTACAGTGTGATCTTCAAAACCGTTTTGCACGTGAACGATTCATAATATCTTTTTTAAAACATTTCACAAACACATTTGGGGACCCTTGGGGCATGACATGGATTTGAACAAGTATTAAGAGGCGTTAGTTTAAATCCCATTTAGGAAGGAAGCGCTTCAGCAAGACCCTGAAAACCATAACCCTAACCAGTATTTACAAGCAACTTTACAAAAAGAGAAATCATACTTATCATCATACATCATGATCAAATTCCACCAATCCACAACAGGCGTCACTTCTCAGCAGCCAATTGCAATTGTTGTCCTCTGTTTCCTCAGATCCCATCCACCAATTGTCTTCGCTATGAGGTGCTCAGCCTCAGCCAATCAAAACATCGCTAATGGGTACACACTACACAGCAACTGACACACAAAGCTGGGCATAGGGGAGGGGCTAGCGCCTCTCAAGAGCAAGCTTATTAAACAGGGTCAGACAAGCTCAGAAATGGCAACACTATTTTTCTCTTTTTCTGCACTCTCTCTCTTTCTCTCTCAGTCCCACCCCCAGTCTTACACACACACACACACACACACACACACACACACACACACACACACACACACACAGAAAAAAAAATCATCTTTCAAAGAAGAGATAAGTACATCTCGCGTTCACCCCCTTCGTAAAACCCGAAAGAGGAGGCACTCTTAAATATTTTATATTCCATAGCGGCGCTGCTGTCCCCCTTTTTTATTGTTATTATTATTTCTCTCCTTTATCTATTCTACAGAGTATGGCTGGGGTTTGAAGGGGGAGAGGGAGAAAGATGTTGGACGACGTGTGTTTGAGATGGATGGAAGGAGGGGGTTGGGGGGTTAGTGATGTAGTGGGGCTGGTGAATGATGGAGTAGTGATAAAGATGGAGATGGGCTGGGTCTTTCTCTGTGCTTTCTCTGGTTTAAAAAAAATGAAAACACTGGAAAAAAAACACTGCCTTCCTTTCACCTAGCTGTTTAGCTTTTTATCAAAACTCTGTTGTTGTTGTTGTTGTGTTGGCGGTTGGTTGTCGAGGTGGTCCAGCGCTGCTGCTGCCCCCTCCCTCAATCTTTGGGGTTGCCGGGGCACAATTAAAGTGCAGAGGAGGACGGCAGGGGGGCCCCAATGCAGGGATTCATTTAAAATAAGGGGGTGGGTAGGGAGGAGGGCTTTCTGTTGCCTGAAAGGCCCGAATTCTTAATCAGGTAGCCTGGGCTGTGTGCAAACCCCCCACTAACTACCCGTATACTGCCCAACTCCTGGCCTGTTTCATCGGGGGAGAGAGAGAGAGGGATGGGGGATGTGTAGTGACCAGGGGAGTGAATAGGAACATCTGTAGAAAGTCTCGCCAGGTCAGTGATGGACAGTAACTATTAAGTACCTTATTAACTACCACCCATCTCGTCCTCACAATGTAGATTCCACAAAACATTCGCTCTGAAGGAACATACTGAAAGATTTGTGCCGCATTCTCACATTCTCTCCCCAAAATAGCAGGCGTTCACGGCTCATAGCGCACCACTCTGTGGCGCACACCTGCTATTTTTCAATGAAAGTTAAAACACCACAAGTACAAGTATTTTGAAGTATGTGGACCTTTCTTGAGCATTTTCAATTCTCGATACTTCCCAATACAAACTGTCGTTATCAATCACTTTTGAGATTTTGGATTATTATATTACAAAACATAGGAGCAGATCTACAAACTCACATTGCGACACATTGTGAGCTTGTTAGATCTGTTATTTTCCCCAGCTACAATAAGTTGGTTAACCAGTTGAGAAGTTGGTTAACCAGATGTAACTCTGAAAGCGTGAAAATGAAACCAAATGGACCCTTGCGGGTCCATTTGGTTTCATTTTCACGCTTTCAGAGATTTCATGTTTACACTCTCAAGAGTTAAAATATTAATGATCTGAATTAGCCCAAGTCTAGACTGGAAGATTAATGGTCATTTTGATCTGTTTATTTGCCTGTTTTGTTTCCCAAATCTAGACTGGAATTGTGGACAAAAGCAAAAGTGTGTGTCAATAGCCAACCTAACAAACCAATGATGCCAGCCCCGCCCCTCTGCTGTCTTTAAGCATGAATCAGACTAAAGATAGACAGACAGATGTGAGGATGTGTTTGTGGTGTGGTGTGGTGGTGGTGGTGGTGGTGGGGGTGGGGTGGGGGGGGGGGTAGGTGGATAGCCAGGAGTTCGGTAGTGAGCAAAGTGGGAGGGAGGAAGGGGTTTCCGTGGAAACTAAATTCTCGCTTTTGTGTCCAAATCCGCTCTAATCAGCATGTCGAACAAGATGGAGAAACGTTTCAGAGTCGCACCGGGGTGCTCCGCTTTCATTCTCTCCATCTCCGTTTCTGCCCACTACTATACTTCTGTCTCTCTCCTTCTCTCTCTCTCTCTCCCTCTCCCTCTCTCTAGCTCTCTCTCTCTCTCTCCCCCAGTCTGTGTGGCTCTAGCTGGCTCCACAGAAATAACAGAAGTTCCCAAAATAGACGCGGCGTCGGCTCCGTAAACATTGATACACACAAGCTAAATCTGCTTCTTCTCACTGTTGTCGACTAAGAAATTACCGCCTTTGTTCCTTTTGTCTGTAAATAACGCTGATTTGTATCGCAGCGGCAGCTGTAATTTTCTCAAAACAGGAGCGTGCTAAGAAATCTCTTTGAATAAACCAAGGCGGATGGTTTCAGGAGTAAACTAACCCAAATTCCGAGTTCCGACTTTGATTAAATTAGATTAAGAAATGCTAGTCGCTTGGTCTTTAAAATCCGGATAAATGCCTCCCTATTATCCCATTGTATAAAGCAGGGGCTTTCAAACTTTTTTGGTACCAGGGCCCACTATTTATTCAGCATTTGAGCCACAGACCACCATTTCATGTTGAGTTTAGTCTCTCGGACCCCAAACTAAGGATTTTCAACTTTGTGTCCACATTTTAGGAGAGAGAAACTGGCAAAACGTTGGTCAAAATAACAATTCTACATTTACTATATGTGAAGATTCCTGAAAATTAAGCAATTCAGATGTTTAAATATAATTTATCTCAAGAGTTACAGATCTATAAAGGGTGCATTTGGTTACCAGCTGTCCGTCATTTAGCTGGGGGTCCCCGGACCACTGGTTGAAAAACACTTGTATAAAGTATACGTGGACATGAGAGGTTCAGGACGTTTAGTGCGGCCACAATATGGAATCAGGCCACTATATGGGCCACTATATCGGCCACTACTGTATATGGTCTCAGGCCACTATATGGAATCAGGCCACTGTATGGGACATATCGGCCACTATATGGGCTCCCGGTTTGATCCCCGGCTACTGCTGGGATTAGTGCCCTTGAGCAAGACTCCTGAAGCCCCGACTGCTCCCCATGTCACAGGTTGGTGCCTTGCATGGGCTGCCGACAACACGTGTGAAAGAAACGCACTTTGTAAAGCGATTCGGATAAAGGCTATTTACCATGTGTATGACTTAAAAGCGGCATCGCCGACTGTAGCCGAGCAAAAACAACACTAAAGAAAACATAAAAGCACAGCCTATGAAATCCAAGCCACTCCAGAGAGAGCCCCTCCCTGCTGTTCTCCTCCCCGACTAAGGGAACTTCATTCACTTGTTATTTATTAATTCCCCCCCACCTCCACCAGCCATCCAGGGTGGTGGTGGTGGTGGTGGTGGGCCCACCACCATTGTTTCAGGGGATCAATGTAATCCGCGGGCCGCCACAGCAGCTAGCATACATCTGGGCCCCCGGGGGCCACCATTTGTTCTACCAGAGCCACCTCTGATTGTCTCAAAGGTCATTCATTTGAAGCGTCCCGACCGAGGGAGGAGAAACTATGGCCTCCTAGAGAGAGGGTTGAGCTTAGGGGGAGATGGTGAAGGAGAGAAAGAGAATGTGGTAGAGAAAGAGAAAGTGAGGGTGAAAACAATATACCGCTTGGGCTGATAGAGGCTATAGTAGGGGTTTTCCTCAACAGGATTCCAGGTGGTCCCCAGGCTAAACGACGGAAAGCTGGTTAGCCAGATGTAACTCTTTGAGAGTGTATGTTTACAATATCAAGAGTTAAAATATTTCATCATGTGAATTAGCCCCAAGTCTACACAACTAGAGAATGTAGAAGATTAAAGGTCATTTTGATCTGTATGCTTGATTGTTTTGTTTCAAAAAGCAAAAGAGATCTAGTTTGGGGGTCTGTAGGGCTAAAAATGCTGAGTAAATAGTGGTCTCTGGTGTCCAAAAGGTTGAAAATCCATGGCCTATATTGTCCCTTTTTTTGCCTTTTTTTGACAGCATGAGTGTCAACAACAATGGAGCCGACGTGAAAGCCGACTTTCAACATGGCAACTGGCACCTCCATTCAGGTCATGTGACCATCAAAATCAATATTTTAGCTATTGTGGCTTCATTGATGATGCTTACTGGCTGATCTAGAAGTTCAACAGCTGCCGCACAGACGCTGTGAGCTTTTACAGTGGCTATGTTTAATCTTTTTTACGGAGTATTTTCATTGCTGGTGTTGTTACTCCACTGCAAGTATTTGGAAACTTTTGTTACATACAGTATGTAGGGGAATTTTGATCAAGGTTAAGAAATTCCACAGAAAAGGGAGGTTAGATTCTCAAGAAAAGCTTGCTAGTTGGGTTATACGTTTGATTCTTTGGAAATGTGCCCCTAATAAATTGAATCCGTTAATCTGAGTTTAATGGAGGGTTGGATAATGTAAGAGAATAGAACATTCAGGCTCATGGACCCCAGGTTGATTCTTAGTCATGGTGGTGGTCCCTGGTTCACAATTAGTGGGAAAACCCCCTGCGTTAACCCATCACTGGTCCGTTCTATCTGCATGTACGCCAATAAATTGCTCCAAACACTCTCAAGGGTCATTGTTGTCGACCGATAGATACACACCAGGAGGTATATTAACAACACCTGTTTTATTTGCCAAGAGAGAAGTACTAAGTCATCACTCCTGCACCCGGTTACAAGAGCAAAGACTACAGCACGCGCCACCATTACTATACAGTCTGTACAGCCGTTTTTTTGCGGTGTCCCTCTTAGCACCCTCGGCACATTAACAGTCCTTTTGCAGGGCCGGAGGGATCCATACCCGAGACCCTGTAATGGCATGATATGTGCAATTAACGCTTCTCTTATAGGAGCCTTCTCTGATCTCGGGTGAGAGAGGGACAGCGTGGTTTGGCAGGCGGCCAGAAAGGCACACGACACGCACATATGCGCATGCGCGCGCGCACACACACACACACACACACACACACACACACACACACACACACACACACACACACACACACACACACTTTGAAACGGATGTGGATGTGCTTCACTCCAGTGATGTGGTCTAGTTGTTTCTCTGCCGGCATCCCGGCCTGCACCGCCTCAAAGGGACGCCGCGTAGCGTACGGGAGGGAGGCAGGGAGGGAGGAAGGGAGGCAGGCGTCTCGCTCAGCGCTTTTTCCTCAACCTGAATGTACCATAGGAAGATGGGTTGTTTACCCACCTGTCACAGAGAGAGAGAGAGAGAGAGAGAGAGAGGCTGCCAGAAACTTCCCCACCGGCATATTTGTCATCTCTCTCTCTCTCTTGTGCCATCCCTCCAGCTGTAGCGCTTGACAGATGCTCAGTTTTTTTTTTTGTTTTTTTTTTTTTTTGCAATTTTGTCGCAATTTTGTTTCTCGTTTTGACCACGTTGTAAGCTCGTAGAACGCCAGTTTCCAAAGTATAAAATTAAGTCAGTACTGCTTTTGCAGTACCGACTTAATTTAATTTTCCACAAAGTAACAAAACTTTCCAAATACTTTCATTGCTGTTGTTACAGCAATGCAAGTATTTGGAAAGTTTTGTAACTTAAAATACGCAGTGTCTGTGCGGCAGCTATTGAACTTCTAGATCAGCCAGTAAGCATCATCAATAAAGCCACAATAGATAAACTATTGATTGTGATGGTAACATGACCTGAATGGAGGTGCCAGTTGCCATGTTGAAAGTGGATACAAATCAGCACACGTCGGTTCCATGTTGTTGACACTCATGCTGTCAAAAAAAGGCATGAGGCATGGACAATATAGCCCATGGGTTTTCAACCTTTTGGACACCAGAGACCACTATTTACTCGGCATTTGAGCTACAGACCACTTTTGAGGGGAGCTTTACAACTAAGAAAAATATTCACGTTTGCCCGATGCTTCGAATTTGGCATTGGTTGGCTGAGGGGCGTTGAGGGTTTGGAATTATGCCCGACTTACTTACTTACTTGCGCACCAGAAAACCTGAAATTGAAGTGATAAATAAAGCTTTAAGATTAGCTCGCCCTACCACTGACACCACTATAGCCCAGAGGAGTCACATGGAAGGAGCCGCAGCATATCGGGAGATTCGGGACATATTCCCCACTTCTCTGCTCCTCCTGCTCGCTCCAGAGACCACCGGTGTTGCTTGCTGGGTGACAGCGCAGGTTAATTGAAGCCCGGGCAAGGGCCGCTGTTCCAGCGCTATGCGGCCACAGAGCTCCACAGATAGACAAGCCAACCGGGCAGCGCTGAACCGCTCACCTCTGCAACTCCCACCGGAGTCACTCGCCCCACTCCCACGGCTCACAGTCGGAAAAAAACTACACACCCCACTTTACTTTGAACTACAGTAGCATCGGATATACCGAAACGCAATGAAGATCCCACATATCTTTCAACCACACGAAAACTAACATCCTTATTCTCACAAAGCATTATTAAATTGTTAGAGCTATTTACGATGGGGGAAAAAAGATTTGGCGCCGAGGGAAATGATAGTAACATGGTCTCATGTTTACGATCACAAGAGTTACATTTGGTTAAACAAATTTTCATTTGGCTAACCAACTTAGCTGTGGTCCCTGAGAGGGTTCCAGGTGGTCCCCGGACCACTGGTTGAAAACCACTGGTATGGGGCACGGTTTTCCCAACTGTCTGGCACTCACCATTACAACGCCTGTCAAGAAATATATCTAAAAACCCCTGCTATTTGTTACTTTAGTGTGACACCTGCATGATCAAGTACGGAGTACATTTCCTGGAGAAAACAAATACAAAATTAAATAAATAACAACACAGTCATAGGAAGTTTGACGTTGGGGGATAAGAGGTCTCTGCCCAACACCAACCATATATACAGTATATACTGTATTAGACATTTGAGGTCACGTGTCTGAGTTAACTGTGTGTTGCTGTGTGCAGCGTGTGAGCAGAGTGTCAGGGACTGTCTCCACTGTGATGAAAGGTTGAGTCCGGAGCTCAGTAGGGAAACACACCCCCGGTGCACACTGCCACGGAGCTCTATCAGAGCACTGTTATTCTGCCACAACACTCGCTGCCCTCCGGAACATCTTGTCAAACTAAACCAGGTACTAGTTCCTCCCTGGAGAGAGTCAGAATTAGATGATACAATGTGCGCGCACGCCACCAACACGCCACCAACACGCCGCGGGTGCACACTTCTCCGGAAATTGGATTCTGCCCTTGACGCGGAGAATGCAGGTTTCCTTTTCTCGCCTGCGACATACGCGAAAACGCTTGCTCTGTTTGCCCCCCATGGACAGTAGAGAAGTACTCACATATTCGCTTTTTACTTAATATGTAAACATATAATACTGCAATGTTGAAATTCTCCTGTTTCAAGTAAAAGTCCAGAATTCAAACTTTGAGTAAAAACACAAAGGTATCGGTACGAAATATAGTATTTATGCATGCAGGATGGACCCTTTTCACAGGTTTTCAAAAGTATAAAACACATTAAAACCTGTTTTTTCCTATTCAAATGGCCAAAAATGTCTATTGGGTTGAAGTGATTAATGTATGCTTAGTTTAAAAAAATGTAGTGGAGAAAAAAGTGTAGTATATTAGCTTGCCTCTGAGATGTAGTGAAGCATAGAAAAGTACAGTATAGTATAGAAAAGTATGTCCCTGGGAGGACATACAGTATAAGCACTCATTGCCCAGCCCTCACAGTACCCACAAATTCCATCTTCAATATTATCGTAACCCATTCTGTACAGAACGCATCTGGGTGTTTCAAGCATTAACTAGCTTTAACTATTGAATAATAGCAGATCTACAAGCTCATATCACGCCACCGAGTGGCGCGATAGTACTGGGATATTTTCAAGGCAATGTAGTTGGAGCCATATAGGCGTATAGATGGCAGAGACTAAGCTGGAGCCATCTGAACAGCACATCAGTGATGGTGATGTGTGCACTCATGCCATGTTTGCGTTTGGGATGGCTCCTTGCCCGGGGGTGAGTGTGTATGTGTGTGTATGGGAGGGGTGGGGGGATCAGGGGATGGGGACCCCGGCTTCCCGGGTGGCCCCCGTGTGCCAAACCCTCGGCAAAGGGCCAGGTTCTCCCATGTGCCTCCAGTGATAAGCTGGCGGCAGTGTGGAGCACCAACGAAGCGCATTATTCTCTTCTTCACTTGCATTCTGTATTCTTTGTGCACTTCAAAAAGACAAATATTGTGCTTTTGACTTGAGTTTACTTAAGTTGTACAAATATAGTGAAAATGGCTCCTTTTATATGGAATTTCAATATAGTGATGCATTTATGTTAGAAATACAATGTACTTTGTAATCTGTACCATCTTATGGATACTTATGTCGCAATCCCTGCATGTTTAACTCAATAGACCTTTGGGTAAGCCCCTCCCCAAACTGCTATGGTCCAATCACAGCTAAGCATAACATGTGATAGACAAACCTATAGCTTTCCTATATGATAAAACATTGTTTTAAAAAACAAATGTCACACATATTTTCCCACTGCATAGGGCAGTGGTGTCAAAGTAATTTGGGGTGGGGGCCGCATTGGACTTAATGTGACTTCATGGGGGCCGGAGCGCCGCGGTGCAACCAGTCGCAGACCGCAAGCATGCACGGCACACGCATGTTTACGTACACAGCCGTTACTTCTATACAGTATATCACACAAGTCATATTTATTATTAAGAATAGCTATTAATATATATTAATGACTTTTCATTATTGGTTTTATACTTGTAGCCTAGATTAAGACATTTGCTATGAAAGATGCTATTTTTTATTTACAGAGCATCAATAAACCATACGAAAATAGCATTTAAATTTCAAATACTAAATTTAAGTATGTATAGTTAACTAAGTATAGTTCTCGGTTATACACCCTTGTACTGCTGAAGTATAGTTCTCGGTTATACACCCTTGTACTGCTGAAGTATAGTTCTCGGTTATCCACCCTTGTACTGCTGGAGTATCGTTCTCTCGGTTACACACCCTTGTGCTGCTGAAGTATAGTTCTCGGTTATACACCCTTGTACTGCTGAAGTATAGTTCTCACTTTGCAGTGCCAGCAGCCTAGCCTGGTAAAACGACTCCCCCTGCTGGACAACATGCATTACATGCCTTTCAGAAGAAAGCTCAAAAGCATTTCTTTAAACGATCATAACTTTTGATAGGAACGTGCTAGAGACTTACTTTTTTTTAATAGACTCAGACATTTTTGCTCTACAAGCCTGGGGCCGGATTAAATCATCTCGCGGGCCGGATCTGGCCCGCGGGCCTGATTAAATGACTTTGACACATGTGGCATAGGGCATGCCTTGTTGATGGACTTGGAAGAGACTTTGAAGGTCTGGTTACAAAAAATGAACCAGTATTTATTGTGTAAAGTCCATGATATTTACATTGGAATGAATGAGCCTGGATGGAAAGTGTCCTCGGGTGGACAAGGGGACGGGGCTTACCTAAAGGTCTATTACCAGAGAGGTCTATGTAACTGAGCAACTTTCACTAGAGTAGCCTAGGTAATATGACCAAGGATAAGTACTGCATACTCAGCTACTGTATGTCTAGCTCAAATACTGCTGGCGTTGAGTACTTTGAGTACGTCACTGACTGTCGGTCACCGGCCACGATACTCCCAGGTGGTCTTTTTGGAGGAAATCAATCAATCAAAATGGAGATAGAGGTGGGGGGGTCGTGGACGCCCTGGGCCCCCAGGCCGAAGGCGAACCACTCTGGGAGCAGCAGCGGTCATTCCTGCCTGACTCCACACAGCAGCACCATTCCGAGCCTCGATGGCCGTTTTAGCAAATGGACTGTAAACAAAGGAACAGCTGGAGGGGGCCGTGTTGATTGCCATCTGAATGACTGCTGAGGCTTTTTTTTCTCCTCCCTCTTGCCTTTTTTTTCCTTCCAGCGGCTCTTATCTGAATGGAGCGGCTATCAAAACGATGTCCACTTAATGAGGACTGATATTCCTGTCTGCTCAGCGGAGCCACTGTAAACAGGCCCGAACTGACCTCTATGGCAGCCGTGGAAGAACAGCAGCATTTTATGTTATTCTTGATCCCTGATTAATTTCTGCAGCATCAACACTCTTTCCTTCCTAGCAGAACAGTTGATTAGTATCTGACTACCCACATGCCTCGGTAAAAGAAGTATCAAGGTTTGCAGAAATAATTGATAACCATGGAAACAAATTACTTGTGATGCTCAAGATAAGCAGTTCTACGTGTCAGATATTAGCCGCCAATATGAAACTGTTATTAGCGTTTGTTTGGCCCCATAGTCTAAACTACTGATAGCAATCATGTGGAAATGTTCATTGCGCCTGGAGCTGGCAAAAACAACAACAACACATAAACACGAAAGCATTCCAGTCCAAACTCTGATCCGAATTAAAATCCCCCGGTATCCCCAAACTCCCTCCCAGAGAAAAACAATTTGATCGTGCGGCCACTGCCCGTCAACGCGGTCGACAGACAATAAATCCATTTAAATGCAAATCATACATGCCCAGAGCCTAATTTTGCTCATCTGAAACCGGACTCATTGGAATGCATCACACAACACCTTAGCCCCTTGACTCGCAAAACACTGGCCCATACATTCAATGATAATAAGGAAGGAGAGAAGGGAAACCAAAGTTTCCAGGTGGGAGAATGGAGACAAAGGGTTGTGGCTCCAGTTGACTGCATATAGAGCAGATTCTTTCTTGAATAGAAATTGTTTCTGCAGACCAGCTTAAAACACGCAGAGGGTGGAGATTATAGTTTTGGGAAACTTGGATATAATAAGGCATTTTAATTGCCACAACGAGCAGCATAATTATATTCAGCAAATTGCGCATCACTGAAACTACCATATATCTTCACTGGCATCCTTATCACAATTACTTCCAACAGATGCTTCCATACACAATTTCGGCTTGTCAGATTGAGCAGTGAATAAAAGGGAAAATCGTGCCACAGCATCAAACCGTAGTTTGCTTATCATCCCTATTATTGATGATTTTCCGCCAGGGGAAGAAAAATGGAATGTAATTTAGCCTGTTGTGACACATTGACATTGCCTGCTGGTTCCCACTGCAGCTTCTCTTAATCAAAAAAAATGAAATGAACAAATCTCCCCGATTGCCAGCCCTCAACTCCACATGGCCACCAATCCCCCAATCCTTTTATTAGAAGTTAAATAGCTTGTCAGCTCAGTTCAACTCTGGATCTCTTGATATAAATAAAAAAGAAAATGCGGCAGACTCCGTTAAAAACTGTCATTACTTTAGATATGCAATACCTTAAAGTATAATTAGACTGGTGGTCACAGATGTATTTTGTCCTTGAAGCACTATCAATTGTACAGAAGGTGCTGTAGTCAAACGGCTACCAGGGATTGTTGTGGCATTGTTATATTCTCGCACCATTACACTCTCACTGCATGAAAGGGAGGGTGTGGGTTGCTATAGAGACTATTCTGTCATTCGATCACAGTTACCGGCTAACTTGTACGTACATGCAGAGCAATTGATGTCCATATAAAAAAAGGACAATAACGGCAACAACGAAAAAAAAAGAAGCCTTAACCACCACCTGTGTTCTGTGCGGTCTGAATGCTGCGGCCCAGCAGGGGAGCTCATTGCTGAACCCTCTCTTTTCATCAAAGGCCTGTTCAGGCGGCATCCACTTATTGCTCACGCTCGCCTATAGCACCTCACTGGCGATTCATTATGGGGTATCCTGTCAGTTCCCATCAGCATCACAGAGAGAGGAAGGTTGGAGTTCTCCTCACTAACAGAGCCAGGAAGTTGCACTGTAGGTCCAGGCGACGAGGTGTCACTCAAAATGCTTCTGCTTGTTTGTTTGCTGAATGCAAGCATGTTGATTTCCCAACCCTGCATAGGTGTCCTGTTCACGGTGTTTCTACTATATTCCTATAATACACCCCAGGAAATTACATTTTGTCCACGAAAGATTGTAGGATCTACTGAATGTGAAGGAGATATTATAGGAGCTTATAGGCTTTTGTCACCTCCTTCACATTCAGTAGATCTTACAATTTCTTGTGGCCAAATATAATATCCTTGGTTCTAGTAAGGCTATAGTAGATAATAAAAACATAAAAATTCTATACAATTTTGCAAAAAAGCGAAATAAAAGAACCATATTTGGCCCCATGTTCGAAAGTCCACATATAAAAAATAGCTTAAATTGCTACAATGAAAAGAAAGAAACAACGTAAAACCTAAAACTTGGTTGAAAACAACAAAAGTTGTCCTTTTAAGATTGGATGTTTCAGGCCACTGAAATAGTGTCCCCATAGTGTTGGGGTATACAGTGTATTTCCGCACACTACAGGAACGGTGTTTCTTTATATCCTCTCATAGCACAGAGGGTGGGAGGTGTTACAGTACAGTAATAGTGGGCAGATTGTCGGGAACAGGATATTCAGCATTGTGCCTCGGTATAGGATGTAGCTTCACACCCTGAGCACAAGGCCGCTGGATGGAGCTGCAGGGCTCACCCACCACCCCCACTGCCACAGCCAGGGAGGAGTTGTCACCTCACCCACCACCTGACAGAACACAACTCTATGGGTTGTACTGTGTATTAGAGGTGGGATACCCGACCGAAACCCGATGGGGTTTTCGGGTACCCGACGGGTAGCCCGAGGGTCGGGCTCAATTGCCTAATTGGTGGTCGGGCTTTCGGAAGGGTTCGGGCTTGGGCTGGGCTGTGTTGCTGAATAATATATATATATGTATATTATTTTACAACTTTAAATTTTTCATTTAACAACCTTAATATTGTCAATATATTCAAAACATAGCAGTTTTTATTTGAAAACGATCGAACCATCATGTAGCCTCACGTGACAACACACTGCGCGTTGTGTTGTCATTCCACCCAGCGCGTTGTCCTGACAAGGCGCAGTGTTGTCATTTCACCACGTGCTGCATTTCACCCTGCGTTGTACTTGTCCTGACAACGCGCAGCTGGGAGAACGATCGAGGAGAGGAGGACGGCTTTAAATCCCTCCACGGTAGATGCAATCCTATTTCTCCATAATAATATGTAGCTAAAGCCGAGATTTTCAACAGTTGGTCCGGGGACCACCAGTGGTCCCTGAGCTAAATGGAAAGTTCGTTAAACAGAGCGAAAAAAGGATGTCGGGTTGTCGGGCCGGGCTGCGCATATATTTTAATAATAATGGTCGGACGGGGGTCGGGCTGGACAGAAAGCTGTCGGATATGGGGTAGGGTCGGGCTGAAAAAAGTCGGCCCGACCCCAGCTCTACTGTGTATACAGGGATATAAGTCACTGTTTCTGTTCACTTAAGCCTTGCAGTGTATACTGTACGGTAGTTGACCCGCGGGGTCCCCCAGGGATCTATACTCGGCCCGCTCCTTTCTTCCCTCTTATACCAGTGGTTTCCAACCCTTTCCCATATCAAAGCCAATTATTTATTTGGCATTTGAGGCACAGCCCGCCATTTGATGACGTTTAACCTCCCAGACCACAAAAACGAAGGAATATTTTGTTGTCGTTGGATACGTGCACATTTCTATGGTGTATTGCTGTTGATACCATTAGGAGGGATAACAGGGAAACGTGGAAGAAAACAACAACTCTTTTAACTTGTGGCTAAACATCTGCAAAACTTGCAAGAAGTCCACACAATTAGACAATTTCACTCTTGAGAAGGTGAAATGTAATACACTCTCAAGATCTATAAGGGTCAATTTGACTACCACCTGGAATCCCCTCAAAGTCCACTTATTCTCCCTGGACTACTGGTTGAATTAAACCACTATCTATACCCAATAACTACGCTCAACTCAGCCAATCTATGCCGTTTGTCTATATTCTACGAACCTTCGTTCCAGAACAGCCTCTATGTGGCTACTTCATTTGGCTTTTCCGTTTGCATATTGGAGCACCGCTTCCTCTGTGATTATCTCACTGTATCTACCACTTCAGGCCTTCCGCAACTAACAGTTCGACCCCGTTCTCTCTCAATATCTCTCGGGTTTCTCTCTCCAAGCCTCGTATGCGGTAATTAGCAATCACAGCTGAACTCTTCCAGTTCGAGACCCGGGCTGTGGAGAGGCTTGGAGAAGGGTTCTCTCCAGCACCCCCGAGGGTCGACTAGGTACGCGAGGAAACGGGAGCAGGCTGGTCGTGTCCATGAAAACGTAATCAGGAGAAGCAGCGCTCCAGCCAGGGGCGGATGTAACATGCCCCATTTGGGAGGGGGCAAGAGAACATGTTGGAGGGGCAAGAGAAAATGATATGGGCGGCTTCATCGCCCGTGTCGCTCCGCGCCACGGGCGATGAAGCCACACCCATACCATTTTCGGATACAGGACTTTTATTAGTCAAGTAAAGCATCAATAATGATGAAATGCTCTTGGTTTAGTGGTAGTTAGTAGCATTAGTAGTGTTTCAAATCATTTTAAATACGAGCACTTTAATTTGAATTATCTTGAGTTGTTTTGCATGCTGTCGTGTTTGGTGGGGCATACTGCCCCCCCCCCCCCCCCCCCCCAAGCCCATGCCTAGATCCGCCCCTGGCTCCAGCTCCAACCAGAGGAGCTGAGCTAGCGAAGGGGTCAAGGAGGGTGGTAGGGGGGGGCAGGGCCCTGTTCGGAGAGTGCCAGGATAGAGCCACGGAGAGTTTCCGTGCCGGATGCTGCTAATACATGCAAACAGAACCACAGGGTCCCCTCCAGCCGTACACAAACCCCCCGCTATCAAGCATTCAAGACGGCTTCTTCCAACCCCCGTCACCGAGCGTCTCTCTCTCTCTCACCACTCGTGGGGTTGCTTCTTCTACTTCTGATGCAGCCGTCTTTGTTGTCTCTTCGGAGAGCTCATCAAAAATGTACACCGAAGTGAGGAGAATCCAGGCCAGAGCAGTGACGGGGGCCGAGGCGAAGGCTTGACGTTCGCAAGATAAGGACGCCGCCGCTGTGCAGTCTGTCAGCTGCATCTCTCTCTCTTTCTCTATCTCTCTCTCTGTCTCTGTATGTGTGGGTTTCTGTCTGTTCTGCAACGTTTTGGCAAGAGAACTTACTTCACAGTGTTTCAGATGTACCGTTTTTTTGGACATGAGACGTGCCGGGTACATTTCCACTAACTTACAGTCACATGGAAGCAGCCCAAGCTATGTTACTGACTGACATCCACACTGACTCAGTCTGGTGCTTGTATTAGATTACCTGGCTGTGAGGGGAATATTAGTCTTTTATCTCATTTGAAAATGAAGCCTTTTTTGTATGAAGGCATTAAATAAGGCCGTCTGTAAGGAAGTAAGGCCCATTTTTCACAAAATAGCAATGTCAGAGGTTAAGGTATCAAGGGGGAGTTATCTATGTACTGTATGTCCAGCCCAAACCGACTCTAAAGCAGGGATGACCATCGCAGAGCAACGTCTATATAAGCCCCCAGGAGTCACGACGAAGACAATCTGCTCTCACCTTGACACCTTTGTTCCCTATACCAGCCCACGCGGCGGCCCTGCGGAGAAGCAGCCAGCCGCCGCGGAGCACATTGACTCGCCATGGTAACAATGAGAAAGTGCCGAAAGGTCAAGCTCTATATTAAGTGTCATGAGCGATCGGAAAGGAGAGGAATTATAGAGTGTCCGGCCGGCGCTATGCGACAGATCATCTTAACTGTTGTCTCCTAATGGGGCATAATCAGAGAATGAAGTACGACAGAGGGAGCGAAGCTCCGCACAGAGGCCAAGGTGCTGCGCGTTAACCAGCGCTCCCGTTATACAGCGTAACGGTCATGACCCCTATTGTGGCGTTATAATTATCCTCCATGTACATACCTGTTATGCATAATTGCAGATTTGCATATAGATCTATTTTTTTTACCTTACTCAGTCTGTGTTCTTATTCCCTTTCCTCAAAAGTGCAAATGATGAAGTGTGTAAAAAAAAAAAAAAAAAAAGTTATTTCACAGACCTGCAAATCTGTGAAGTAACAATAAATCTGTGTTGGACTACCTTGGGTAGATTGCCTTGTTTTGCTAGGACTCCTACAACAAAATATCTGTGAGGCTGCCGAAAGTTATCTGTGAACCGCTCAAATATCCTGGTTCTTAACATTCACTGTCAAACTGTCGCCACAGTTAAAATCGTTATGATGCAGTGAGGTACCAAAATCAGATATTCTGATGAAAAGGCTAGACGAAGATTAAAAAAAATCATTATAAAAGAAAGTAAAGTTGACTTTGTCATCATCAGACACTGCTCAGTGCTCACACTGGGTGTTATTTCTGAAATACAGGACTTTTAAGTAGTTTCAAGGCTACAAACTGGGGAGTTTGAAAACCCCGAAGCAAGCGACTGGACCTGACCAGACAGCCTGTCTCAGTCTCTGTCCCTCCACCCCCTCACCACGACCCTCTGTCGCATCCTCATCTACTCTCAGCTCACATTTCGTCCTATCGCACAGATAGCCTCACATATGGCCAGGGGGGAAAAAAGGCCATTTTATTACTTCAGCAGAGACTCTGTAGCGTATAGTGCTTGGCATCAACATGGCCCTGAGAACACTACCGACCCGAGTGCGAATCCAACTAAAACATCACAACCACAACTGGTTGGTAAACAAAAAAAAGACACAAATGTTGAGAGAAAAATGCAAACTATACCGTGTGAGATGACTTAGCTGCCTTTAGTGGTCCATGGTGGTTTTTTCGAATGTTTTGATTCAGGGGAGCCCTTACCATTTTTTACTATAGGCACAGAGTCAACATTGGCAGAAGATTAAAAATCACACCCGTATACAGTATGTGCACAGTATATCGTCTATTTTCAAAACTAAAATAAGGCCCAAGTAACCCAAGTATAAGCCCTTCTCTCTCTCTCTCTCTCTCTCTCTCTCTCTCTCTCTCTCTCTCTCTCTCTCTCTCTCTCTCTCTCTCTCTCTGCGCTGCATTGTCAAATCAACCAGAATTGCCTATTTTTTGAGGCATAAATCCATCAGTCACCAGCAGCAGTGTTACAAATCGCCCTCGGGGCTCTGCTAGCCTCAGTGAGCTGATCAATAGTTGAACTCACTGTTGTCCTTCCGACCCATTGAACTGCACATCAGAATAATAACTCAAAAACGCTCCGGTCGATGACTGACAAGCGTCTGAAAGTTGAGAAATCGATTAGTATTCAAATGCATCCTTGATGTATGTACAGTCCATGTCCCCTTCCCTGGTGTTCAGAAGCTTGTATTATTTTTTGTTTACAGCTTTTTTTTAAACAAGCCGCCAGTCCCACAGACTGTATGCTGGCTGGCCGTGGCCGAGCGAAAGAGCTCACATTTTCATCAGTATTTTATTTCTCTCCGGCTCTCCTCTCTTGGACGCGTTCCAACGAGAGCAGCTTCGAGCGGGCCGATATATGTGCTGACAAAAAGGTTTGGGAAGTTGTTCTCGGGGTACGTGAGGGAGCGTTCACGTGTGTGCGTGTGTGTGCGTGTGCGTGTGTGTGTGTGTTTCTTAGCTCCTGTTAAAGGGGAATTCCACCCATTTTCAACATTTTTTTCTGAGAGCTTACAAATGCAACCAGATGAACCCTAATGGGTTCATTTGGTTGCATTTGTACGCTCTGAGAAAAAAAAGAAGCGTCTAAAGAAATCCGTTCACATGGTGAAAATACATCTTGATGATATCATTGAGATGTTTCACCATGTTAATGATTTTCTTCAGACCTCCATTTCTTGGGAACACAGAATGGGGGAACTTTTTTTTATCATGTCCACCCAGCACCTCGAAGGTACATCAATGACATAGTAAAATGTTGAAAATGGGTGGAGTTCCCCATTTAATGGCTCGCTTGGCATTATACAGTGGGGCTGTGGTGGCCTTCGTTTCTCGTGTCGCTGGGCCTCCCTCTAACGGCAGGCCCCCAGACACTCTCAGTGGTGGATTGATGGCGGGGGCTCTGTGTGTGTGTGTGTGTGTGTGTGTGTGTGTGTGTGTGTGTGTGTGTGTGTGTGTGTGTGTGTGTGTGTGTGTGTGTGTGTGTGTGTGTGTGTGTGTGTGTGTGTAGGGGGGGGGGTGGGGGCGGGGCAGGGAAAGGGGACAGCTGGCTGTCTCTCCCAGCGAGAGAGAGAGATAGAGAACGACTGGGAGAGGGGGTTGTTGTTTGTAAGAGGGCGGGGTGGGGGTTGCCCGTGTCTGTGTGTGTGGGTGGGTGAGTGCATTGTATCACTATACTTGTGAGGGCCAAATGTGTGTAGAACATTCATTATTTGCTGGTCCTGAAGAAAGAGTTAACTTTATGGTTAAAATAAAGCCACACAAGCTCACGTCGCTTTGTGCTTGTAGATTTGTTCGTTTTCTGGCTCATTCCAATATGGCCGTCCTCACAAGTATAGCAATAGCTGTGTGTGTGCGTGTGTGCGTGTGCGTGTGTGCGTGTGTGCGTGTGTGCGTGTGTGTGTGTGTGTGTGTGTGTGTGTGTGTGTGTGCACAGAAAGGGTTGGGGTTTGTGCTGCAGGCCAGCAGATGGACCCCCGCTAACAATAGCCCTAGACAGATGCAGCCACAAAGAACGGCGACCGTCCGGCTCAAACAACACAAAACACACACACAGACACACACACACCCCACACATGCACGCAATCTTACAGCACACAATAAAGCTCCGGGAACACACGGACACTCACAAGCTCGTCAACAGCAGACTTTAGTGGCAGAAAAACTGAGAAAAGAAGTGAAGGAAAAGTGTCTTCGCCTTAGTTTCAGCAGCAGTGGAAACTAGCAAAGTACATGAACTCATTAACTGCATGTGTTTCTCTATAGAACAGTCTGCCCACACGGCTGAAACTTTCCAGACCCAGGGCCACAGAGTGTTTTGTTCTGTGACGACGTCAACACAAAACCTCTCACAAGAAAGAGAAGACAATATCTACTTTCAGCGGGGGAAATAAGATTGTTTCCGCAATGTTCCGTTCCTTGTGTTATTGGCAGTTGAATTATAGCTTGTTTTCACCAAAAAAAACGCTGTCTGGGAACAGGGATGGGGGAGGGGAGGGAGGGGGGGAGTTGCACATAGCGTATAGTATTTGTTTTTGACAGCTTAAGTGGTTCAATCATGTCTGCTTTGTGATAATCTCAAACTGAAAAAGTAAATTGCCTAGTGCTGTGGTTTTCAACCCTTTTGGTCCACAATTCCAGGCTGGATTTGGGGAAACAAATCAGTCAAACATACAGATCAAAAATGACCGTTAAATCTCATACATTTGAGACTTGGGCTAATTCTTGAGAGTGTAAACATCTTTAGCTCTCAAAGAGTTACACCTGGTTAACAAACTTGAAGCAACGTGAAGCAACTTTCTCACCTGTTGGCAGGAGATGGTGTGCCCACCGCTCAAAAACAAGCCGCATGCGTGCACACACACACACACGCATACGCTCGCACACACACACGCACGCGCGCGCACACACAAATCTTGAGATTATCCCTGGCACAAAATATTTTCAGATGTTGGTCCACAGACAAATATGAGCAGCACTCCTTCAGAACAAACTATTTTCTAAAACAATATGAAGGAAGGCCAAATAAGTAAAGTACACTTTGGAAACAAACACGCTGAAAAGTGCAACCTGCAACTTCTACCTTCAAGATCCAAGTTACTCACAATAAGCAGACTTGGCTGCGACTAGCACAACTATCTGAGCCAGAAGGACCTAGACACAGGTCAGACCAACATTCTGCTTCAATCCGTTGCACTGTATACAAGAAAACTATTTAGATGTTTTGTTTGTAAACTGTAAAACTAGGGGGAAAATGTGAACAATGAAGAGTGACCTCTTCTAACCAGTATCTGACGCAGGCACTACAAATGCTTGTAAAGTTAATACATACCGTTTCTGAAAACATTGTTGCTTTCCAAAATGTCCTAGGCACTATAGGGCCCCTGCGGGATTCGTTTTGGAGCGGCACTTCTGTAGGGTTTTGTTTCTAACTGAATTATGGGAATCGCATTTCAAAATAGAAAGAACAGACAATGGAACTAAAAAAATGAAGGAGAAAAAAAAGAAGGAAAGCAAAAGTTACTCTTTTGTACCTATACACAAGTAACAGTAACAGCTCAATACTTAATTGGATGTTGCAGTGTGATGTTGCAAGTTTTTAAGCTTTTCTGGGATGAACACAATGACTTCCACCTCCCAGAACCTGAGCAGAGCAAGTGTTTGCTGGATCAGCCAAGCATGGATCTCCTTACTGTCAATAGGACAATCTAGTCTCCATAGATATTTGAGAACTTCCTGCAGTAGCCCCCGGGTGGTGATGGGGACAAAGGGAGTTAGGCCCACCCCACTCCCTACTCCTTTGAGGAGTGTAGGGAGGAGACAAGGACCCCCCCACACACACACACGCACACACACACACACACACACACACACACACACACACACATACACACACACACTTCAAAGAGAAGATTTGTCAAGATCTGTCAAAAACAAATCTTCTAGATGTGATGCATTGTCAGGTTGTATGATTAATGACATTGTGCTTATTTGACCGGCCTGCTCCTCTTTTTTTGAGTGATGACTGTGGCGCCAAACAAGTTTTTGGGGGGTTATGAATGGCCTAATTTTAAAAGTACTCATGATGCAGAATGTCCCATTTTCTACGTTTTCAAATGTATAAAATGTACACTCATCTTTTGAAAATAGCAGATCTGCAAGCTCAGGGCGTTTCATTGTTTTTTCAAATAATTATAGTGGAGCAAAAGTATACTTGACTCTGCGATAGTATAATGAAGTACAAGCAAAGGTAGGAGTAGGGGGTAAGGCAGGAAACTGGGAATACTGGAAATACTTCAGTAAAATCAAAGTACATAAATAATGCACTTCTACACAGTGCTTGAGTAAATACAGTTTGTCACTTTACACCACTGAATTACAATAACCTATAATTACTTTGTACAGCTCCACTATACCGCTATGTACACAGAAAAGGCGCTAGTCGGCACACGTCGATCTGCCAAAGAGAGATAGTCCAGCTTAATGAACTGCTGCCTCTGGGCTGTTTAAAAATTAGGACCAAACGTCTCTGGCGCCGTTGCTCAAGGTGAAAGCCCTGATGCAAATGAGGCTGCGGGCATCCCTTTTTGTACCAAATCGAGAGCAGGGGCCGCGGTTAACCAAATGTCGGCGCCCGGTGCTGGCGTGAGGCATGTAATTAACCACCGTCCGTGAGTGCAGATAGGGGCAGATGAGGGAGACGGGGGAACGAATGGACGCAAAAGGACCTTGTTGTGGAGGCCAAGCCATGAAGGCAACCCAACAACGCCCAGATATATCTACTGATATCTAGACTAGACCGGAGGTTTTCAATCTTTTTGATACCAGGGCCCACTATTTATTTGAGCCACGGACCGCAATTTGAGGACATTTTAGCCCCACAGACATCCCAAAACTAAAGACTTCTATTGCTTTTATGCACAATATGGATTTGGGAAACAAAAACAGCTAAATATACAGAATCAAAATGGCCATTAATCTACTAGTTGTGTAGAGTAGACTTGGGCTAATTCAGATGATGAATATTTTAACTCTTGAGAGCGTAAACATGAAACCAAATGGACCCTTGCGGGTCCATTTGGTTTCATGTTTACGCTCTCAAGAGTTACATCTGGTTAACCAACTTTTCATCTGGTTAGCCAACTTGGCTGGGGACCACCTGGAACCATCTCAAGGACCATTGGTTGAAAATCACTGGGCTATCCACCAATGTGTGTCCCACAACACTCCAGACCACGTCATCTGTCTTCATCAGTGACTAAAGGCTGTCACCTTCACGGTGAAGTTAGTTAGTTTGTTTGTTTATTTCTTTCTTTATATCAGCTCAGCTCAGTTCAGCTCAGGTCATCCGTTGTGACACCGAGTGCTATCTGAGTGGACAGAGCGAAACAATCGCAACACACAAGCAGTTTTGTGCCTGCAGAAAATGTGAAAGTGATTGTTGTTGTTGTTGCCTTCTCCTCATTGTGTACTGTACTGCTGATGCTGTGCTTCAGCCTCTCTTCCTCCTGTCTGGCCTCTTGCCTCTCTCTCTCTCTTTACTCTCACTGTCACTCTCCTCCAGCTAGTCCACTTAAAAAGCTAGCACGCTGCTATGCATGCCCGCTGCGTCCAAAGCAAGCCCCACATCCCAATTAAATCTGCACCTATCGAGAGCGGGGACTTGATCACTTTTCTGCAGTGTGGCCCTGCTGTCATCTCTCTCCTCGGTCGCTGCTGTCCCTTTTGCCTTGCCAAGTGTGACGCCTCTTTCAGTGGCAGCGTGTCTGGCTAGAGCCCACGGGCTAATATTGACACAGTGGATTTGAATGGAAAAAAAAAAACTCAATTTCTGTAGCTGTGGGTGTCATCATCATCATCCAATCTCTCAAGGGAGCTTTACTGGCCTGAACAAAACAATCAAGAGAAAAAATACAAACAAAGGGGAATGGAAAGTTGTGCGTTTTCTGTCAGCGATATTTACACATCCATAAAGTAGAGGTTAGCTTGGCATAAACTTTTGAAAGTTGACAGCAAGCAGCAGCCAGTAAGTCAGTGTTTTGTTTGTTGTCTCTGGAGAAGGCTAGGCTGGCCTGGTCAATGGACTACTGCAGCTACTGGCACACACCACACAGGACAAGCTACTAGAATACACCACACAGGTCAAGCTACTGACACACACCACACAGGTCAAGCTACTGACACACACCACACAGGTCAAGCTACTGGCATACACCACACAGGTCAAGCTACTGCAGCTACTGGCATACACCACACAGGTCAAGCTACTGCAGCTACTGGCATACACCACAAGGAACTTTAATGATGCGAATGCGAGGTTATTTTGGCCCTGGCATGAGACACTCGCCAGGCTGTGAGGAACTCCTGTCAAGAGCGGCCAATTCTCTCTCATTTGTATTTTTACCGGACGGCCCCATGTCTGGACCCCCCCCCCAACGATGTCCATGAACCGAACTTGGTTCCAAAACCCTCAATTCCTCGCTTAAATGCCAATTACCCAGTCTTTTCAAACGCATGCCTTGGTCTCCCTTTTTGCTCACTTTCTCACTCTCTCGCACTCACTCTCTTTCTCAGACTCGTCTGTTACTCCCTCGCTCAATTTCTCTCCTCTCTTCCATTCACGCGCCGGGGCGCAATTCCGTATCACAATGGCCAGTCCTGACTGAATGGTGGAACACATTTCACCGGAGAGGCGATTGAATCTGCCAACCACCAAAGCTAAATAGACGTCGGTCGGCCCTGGGAAAGCCGCTCTGTCTCTGCGACTCGTCTCTCTCTCTCTCTCTCTCTCTCTCTCTCTCTCTCACTCTCTCTGCCTGTCGACCGACCAGCTCATGATTTGGTCATCCGGCCAATTACCTCGCCCCTTTAACGGCCTGCGGACAGCAGTCCCCATTAAAACAGACCCCGACTCTTTTTCTGCACCATTATTGCCTATCCGCAATCACTTCAAATTAGATCTACAAGTCAATACGTGAAGTCAATATTTAATTTGCGCGTAGCAGGTGGTGATTTAGTCTGGGCCACGCTGTGTGTGTGTGTGTGGGTGTGGGTGTGTGTGTGTGTCTTGACTCAAAACTCAAAAGAGAAATTATTTTGCCTGTGACCCAAACTAGTGGAAACAGCAGAACAACACGTTCCAGATTTTTTACTCTTGGGAGTTCATTGATTTGTTTTGCTTGTTTTAAAACATTCCTTTCATTTAAAATGCAAGAAAATACATTTAGATTTTTACTCTAGTCACGGCACATAAAAATTGGTCTGTGATTCACAAATGTGTCCACACTGTTTAGGAAATGGTGGGCTGAAGGACAGCCAGTACATGAAATGGAAGCCCCTCCCTCACTAACAGGAAAGTAATTAATTGTTGTCAGAAAACAGACAGGCGGGGTGCGGGGCAGCTGAATAGACCAAGTACATTCACTCTTAAGTACTGTCCTCCTTGAATGTGTAACAAAAATGGAGGTACTTGGAGACACTGTTTTGAGTGTTTCCATTTTTCAATGATTTTTTTTAATAGTACCACTCCACTGCACCTCAAGGCAAACATTGTGGTGTTCACAATCACTTCACTTCATTTATTAAGAAAAACATTACCACCGAAGCAATACTTGTTTTTTTTTTTAACACGTTTGGCGCCACAGCGCCGTCTGGTGGAGGGCTCTCACCGCCACTAGTGCATTTTTAATGGTGAGGCTTTTAACTTGAAAGCCCTTTTGGCCAGAGACCTCTGAGTCTCAGAGTAAACATGTGC
This sequence comes from Benthosema pterotum, assembly GCA_039105355.1. NCBI lineage: Eukaryota > Metazoa > Chordata > Actinopteri > Myctophiformes > Myctophidae > Benthosema > Benthosema pterotum. Next base: position 27,982,019 of record CM076987.1, on the reverse strand, counting down.
TGTGTAACATTGCCTGTATATTTGTCATTTCGGCTAATCTACCTTATACCGGTGTTTTAGAATCAGGCGGTGAGTTAAGAAAAGGACACATAGGCTACAGTATGGAGTGTTATTCCAATGTCCTGCCTTAAGAACCACTTTCCATAGAAATAATTTAACACCCTTACGCTGTGTGTTCCATTATACTTGTTCACAATTGATCCCACTCTTTAGCTGCATGTAATTATGCCTTGGGGACGTAACAAAGGAAGGTGCTGTGCAGTACATCTTTCATTACTTGTCAGTGAGCAGACCTTGACCCAACTTGTGTGAGCCAGAAATACCCTTTTGTAGGAATACTGCGATATAAAAGTAATCTGTACTCAAATGAAATTGAGTATTGGCATCAATCTATGCTTACAATAAATATTTTGAGCAGCCCTTTTTTTAAAAAACTGGTGACGTATAAAACACAACTTAAAGGGGGATGCCACTCGTTTTTCAACATTGAACTATTTCCACATAAGAACTATTTCTAGTAATGGCACTGTTCAATGTTAACAATGAGTAGCATTCCCTATTAAGTTGTTCACTCACATACGGTAAACTATGCTGTGTTAGCAAGCCTAAACTGCAACGTAGGTAGAAACCAAAGCTGTCAAATAAATGTAGTGGACTAAAAAAGCGAATTTGCCGTTAAGATGATGACTTGATGCATCTAGTGATGTATATCACAAATACTCAAATGTATCTCATAATTGCACTTAATTACAGCAGTGTGATAGTAAATGTATTTAGATCCTTTACACTAGTTGGATGTACAGGAGACATTCACACATTTATGCTCAAACCCTCCCAGTCAGCGGACCCATAACTTCGACACCCAGGCTTTCATTTTCGTTCGCCTTGCGCGAAAACGGAAAGCCTGGACTAACGCGCGTTGGAAAGTGGCCTTGAGGGCGTGTCAACCTTCCGGGGTGGGCGTCGCTCTAAATGATGTGACGTAGAACAGCAGTGGACGGGCGCGGGAGGGGCCGGAGATGACGACACGTTAGTGAGATCAAATCAGAGCGCAGCACTTCCGCCGTGTGGATCCCACGACACTCCCGCCCCCCAAGGCCAAAATCATTGAGGGCTAGACCAGGCTAGCGGACCCATAACTTAACACAAACACAAAATGGCAGATGATGTACATATACAGTCACCTCGTTTGGTACTACGTAGCAACAGTAAAACTTCAAAAAGGTATTTTGAACCACAAGCAAACAGATTTAATAGCTCTGAACGAGACAGAATTCTGGCTGAGTTACGCAGCCCTGAAATACTGCATACGAATGACCCAGTCCAACTCATTTTATAAGTTAAACTTGCCCGGTTAAAACAGAATACATCACTCTCCAATGATTACTCATGCCGATGCCTTGGTCAGAGTTATCCACCCATCACAAACTCAAAGTTCTTTTTAATTTCTTGTTGTTTTAAAGCTCTCATCTTCACTGCCGTGCAGAAACCTCATATCTCCATGTTTCGACTTTTATTTTATTTATGGATTTCGTGTGGACTTTTATTGATATGACAGCAGACTGCAGTGACCACGATGCTAAAATCCTGTAGCATATTTAAACTTCATCATGCCATACTTCATCACGCAAGCGCATCACACAAAACTAGTAAAAATAGACATGGCACATTTTGAGCTTTTAAATTGGCAGTATTGTAAACATCTCTAATTTAAACCTTCTTGCTTGCAGTGTGCTCTGCTGTGTTTGACGTTTCTGGGCGACCCTGTAGTGTAGTATGACCAAGTAAGACGCTCATTTACAGCAAAATAAGAGTTTTCTGCCAGAAAGACGACAACATAATGAAAAAGTTATGCATTGCATGCTCTGCTAGAGGCAAGAAATATACTGTCTCTGGACAAAAAGAAATCGACGTGCGCTCCGTAATGAATCGCAGCTCTGAAATTAAAGTGACACGTAATGAATCCGTGGCTGTGCCTTTTTTCCCCCCTCTCCCCCTCGCGTTTTTTTTCTTCTCCTTTTCTTTTGAAAGCGGCCAGATGAGGCCGTTTTACCTCCTCAGCGTTTTCCCGCACCCTCCACAGAGCCCATTCGAGAACATTAAAGAAAGAAAGAAGAAACGCTCGATCTACAACCCCACCATGCGTTGCATCATGACGATATTGTTGTCATCCTATTTAACAGTGGTTTTCAACAGGTGGTCCGGAGACCACCAGGGGTCCTTGACAGAGTTCCAGGTGGTCCCAAGCTATATGATGGAAAGTTGGTTAACCAGATGTAAAACTCTTTTGAGAGTGTAAACATGATGTTTACACTCAAGAGTTAAAATATTTATCATGTGAATTAGCCCAGGTCTACACAACTAGAGAATGTAGACGATTAATGGTCATTTTGATTTGTATGTTTGACTGTTTTGTTTCCCAAATCCAGCCTGGAATTGTGGACAAAAGCAAATGAAATCTTTGTTTTTGGGGTCTGTGTGGGACTAAAATGTTCTCGAATGGTGGTCCGTGCCTCAAATGCTGAATAAATAGTGGGCCCTGGTATTAAAAAGGTTGAAAACCACTGCTATTTAGGATCTCCTCTGTGGGGACAATCCATTGACACTCCTCAGGGTGACAGAGCAAAAGTTTTCCACATCTCCCAAGTTGTGTTCGTCAGTTTTTTTTTTTTTTTTCCTTTTTTCTTTTCCTTTTTTCGTTTTTAGTAAACCGCCCTCACAGACTATGGGATCTGCAGTTGCAGATGCTGTCTGCCTGTCTGTCTGTCTCTCTGCTACCCTCACTTTGAAAACCTCTGTCTAGAGAGGAGGGGTCGTTCCCAGTGCAATTTGTACTACAACTATGTTGTGAGAGGAACATTTCGGAAACTCTTTTGATCTTCTAAATGGCGCTTGAGTTTTGTTTTTGTTTTGTTTTTTGTATTCTATAAACCATTGATTTGCAGTACTCTGCACTGCAACGTTTATTTTTCGCCCTCCTCTTTCTCTGTCTCTGTCTGATCCACTTCGCGCTGCAGTGGGTTTCTTTATCCCAATGCACACACACACACACACACACACACACTGCGCTTCAACGAACGCACAAAAACAAAACAACAGGAATCCTCAGGAGGGACAGCTGTTGTTTCATCACAGCTGGTCGCTAGAGCTTCGCCGTTAAGAGGAAGATCTGTGTCTATTTGTCACCGGTAATCTAATGGACATATTTATGCAGAAAGCATCCCGTGGACACATCATGTAATAAATAAAAATAAGTAAAAAATGCAGAGGTTGGAATCTGCGCTATCGTTTTCATTCCAGCAAGTTGGATTGGCATATAGGGTGTGTGTCCAAATGTACAAGTCAGAGAGAGAGAGAAAGAGAGAGATAGTCTGATAGATAAATAGAGCCGGCTTCATTTTGTATGCATTGCTTTCCACACTGGGGAAATTTATAAGCAGAGCGCTGATAGTTTCCAAATCAGTTTGACGATGGAACGCGGCCTGGCTGCGTCACAGAGATCACAATTCCTAACACATCGGACACTGTTTTCCCCCACGACGTCTACAAGCGTGGCGCTGCTGTCGGCTGGAAACCTCGTACGTCTAAAACAGTCTCTTATTACAAGTAAAACGCTTTATGGGTGGGAAGGAAGCGACCGCTTATTATTATTTTTTTCATTATAGTTGTTATACGGGCGCGTAAAAGGGCAGGGGCTGAAGCCCCCTTTGATATGTATGTGTGCACCTCCCTGGTTTGGCAGCTACTGCTAGCGGTGGTGAATAAACACATCAAGTTTGGGATCATGAAACGACACATTAGCATCATTGTGCGGCGGTGAATAATAAACAACACACTAAATAAAACAAAAGTACTGTATTAAGGTGTGTGTGTGCGTGTGTGTGTGTGTGTGTGTGTGCGTGTGTGTGTGCGTGTGTGTGTGGGTGTGTGTGTAAAACAACACACTGCGAGGATGGTGTTGGCAAAACAATGGATCTTGAATCAACACTTGGTTTAACAAACAAAGCGTTTGCGTGCCTGTGTGTGTGTGTGTGTGTGTGTGTGTGTGTGTGTGTGTGTGTGTGTGTGTGTGTGTGTGTGTGTGTGTGTGTGTGTGTGTGTGTGTGTGTGTGTGTGTGTGTGTGTGTGTGTGTGTGTGTGTGTGTGTGTGTGTACATGAACAACACGAACAACACAGTAGCAGTAAGCATGCAGTGCAGCGTCACACCGTGACAAGCTTCCGCCCGGTTTACATACTAACAGTGACTTGCGGTAGCAAGTACTGTATCATTATGAAAAACGTAATTAGGTACTGAAAATCACAGTAGGTGACTGTCTACAACTATGTGGCGGATTAGGGTTCGGTCATTTTCAATTTGTGACTCATATAAGTAGGGCGTAGGGCATTAAATGACTTAGTCATAACTGCCGGCTCTTGTATATGTACGGCTCTTCTCTTGCTTGGTCATCAGTCGGGATGAATGGAAGATACAGATTAGAGATACAAGTTTTCTGCTCGACACCGACACTATTAAAACCTTTTACTATGTCAGTTCTTTCACTAGACCCCCCCCATCTCTCTCTATCTCTCTCTCGCTTTCTCTGGCTTTACCTCCTTCAAGGTCTTGTACCATTCAGTCTCACTATGTGTCTTGTTCACTGAGTCGTGCTGCAATTTCTATCCTTGACGAAACCGGCGGCTGTACAGGACTTAGCTATGCACTGAGGGGTGAGTTTGAGGTCACCAAAGTCACCAGGGGGAAAGGCAGGGGCCCGTCTTCTACGCAGAGAAATGCTTCCAAAATGATAATATCTGCCATTCAAGGCCGTGGGATCAGGGGCGGATCTAGGCATGGGCTCAGAGGGGGCAATGCCCCCCTAAATGCCCTGACTGCCCCACCAACCACGATGGCATGCAAAACAACCCATGGTATTTCAAATGAAAGTGCTTGTATTTAAAATGATTTGAAAACACTACTACTGCTACTAATAAATACAATTGTCGCTCCACTAAACCAACAGCATTTCATCATTGAAAACAGAAAACTCTCTGAGTCAGACCTTTAGCTTTATGCATGCTGTGTGTCTGTTGCAACTTCAACAACAGTTGATGTTATTATTGATCCTTTACTTGGCTAATAAAAGTCCTGTAACCGAAACTGGTATGGGTGCGATCGCCTGTGGCGCGAAGCAACACAGGCGATGAAGCCGCTCCCATACCACTTTCTCCTAACCCCCCAATTGGGAAATGTTACATCCGCCCCTGTCCAAAATGCTAATATCTGGCACGTGAACGCGAGATGGGGAGGGGATATGACTATTAAAAAGGAGAGAATTTTGTCTCTCTCCAGTGGGGAGTTTATTTGAAAAGAAGGAACATTCTACATGTGCACAGTACATAATCCCACTCCCTCCTCCCCATGAAAGCGACCGAAATGAAAGCAAACGCGGGGCCCTTTTTTCCCTCACGTATTTTATTTACAGCCAAAGCATCTGTTGAAAATTGCACACAAGTGCAGCCAGCCTCTGGCGTTGCCTTCTTGTTAGCGTTGGCCGCCGGTGTAAAGCTTTTCAGGCTGTTTGGCTAACTCGGATCGGGGAGGGGAGGGGAGGGGGGGGTGTCCTCTTTCAGAGCGGGCGGGGGAACCCCACCCTGGGGATTTGATGCCACCTGCCTGAGAGAGAGAGGACAGAGAGAGGGAGAGAGAGAGAGAGAGAGAGAGAGAGAGAAAGACAGAGAGAGATACAGATAGGCGAGAGACAGAGAGAGAGAGATAGGAGAGGGTGGGGTGCTGATCTGATGTTACAGAGGTGTAAGCAATGATGTAAAAAGTACTCTCTTTTTCTTGAGTAAAAGACTCAAATTCATTTTTTTGTGAAAGTACAAAAGTGTGTGCACCTTAGGTACATTAAAATGTACCTAAGGTCCTACTAGAAGTCAAAGTACTCGGAATGTCAAATTGCTATTTGAAAGTAGCAGATCTGCAAACTCACAAATATGATAGTCTCAGTGCATTGTGAGCTTGTAGATTGGCTATATTCACATTGACAAAATGGATAGGGTTGAATTGGTTCATTATTATTATTAATGTTACTACTACTACTACTACTACTACTAATACTACTACTAATAATAAATGACACATTTGATAAATAACAGTTAAATAATCTTAAGTGGTTTGAAAAAGTGTAAAAACGAAATTGTAGGCCTACACACTGAGATGCTGTGTAGTGTAGCAGAAGTATAAAGTATCAAAATTTAAATACTTAGAGTATTTGAGTAAATGTACTTGTTTTCTCTCCACCAGCGGTGATGTAGGTGTTAGATTAAAGTGTGGAGGGCCGGAGAGGAGAGGAGAGGAGAGGAGGGGGACGTGACAACAGATGTGACCCGGCAGACCACTCCAAAGCTCGGGGAACGAGACATGCTTCGACCCGTCACTTGTCAATTAGACGCGCGTCTATTACTAACCCACATCTTCACAGCTTCACGCCGAGAGGCGCCGCCTCCGCCGCGGCGAAAATTACTCTTTAAAACTTAATTTGGGACACCTGCGGATACTGTTTCAAGGTGTGATTAAAGTCTGGCTTCCATTTACTAGCTGTTGTACTGTTTGTTCCGGGAAAAGGAAAATAAATCTGGAGAATTTGTAATGGCCTCCTCTATGTGGATGAGTTTCAAAGAATATTGTCGTATAATAGCGTTTCGCGCGAGCAATCTAGTTTCGAATTTTCCTTGTTTCTCCCGCGAAGACCATTGCTGTCGGGCAGAAAATAATGTATTCTTGTTTAGTTTCTTCCCTCATAAAAACCCCTCAACTAAAATCGATAAAGTTCAAAACAACGTCACTACGATGCAACGTGACCGAATAGCTAAAACGAGAAACATCAGACCTGTAGACTGGGGAGGAAAAGTACAAGATGGAGGAAAGCAGGGAGAGTGACTTCGTTCATCGCTTTTCCTCTGACACCGAGTCGGTGCGGTCACATTCTGTCATCAGAATACGACCTGTCGCCTTGCCTTGGCTGCACACTAGTGCCCCTTGGGGGGACGTGAAGGTGAGGCGGTGTGGATGGCAAGCACATCCTCCACCCCACCCCCAACCTATAGCCCGAGCCAAGAGGCCAGGGGCAGATGTAGCATTTCCCAACTGGGGGGGCAGGAGAAAATGCTAAGGGGGCGGCTTCATGAAGCCGCCCCCTTAGCATTTTCTCCTGCCGCACCCATACCATTTTCAGTTACAGGACTTTTATTAGTCAAGTAAAGCATCAATAATATCAGTTGTTGTTGAAGTTGCAACAGACACGCAGCATGCATAAAGCTAAAGGTCTGACTCAGAGAGTTTTCTGTTTTCAATGATGAAATGCTGTTGGTTTAGTGGTGACACAACTGTAGTTATATAGTAGCAGTAGTAGTGTTTTAAATATAAGCAGTTTAATTTGGTGGGGCAGTCTGGGGCATTTAGGGGGGCGTTGCCCCCCCCCCCCATGCCCATGCCTAGATCCGCCCCTGCAAGAGGCCCCCGTCGGTGTGTGCCAGCATCATACTCCGTCTTCATGCTATTACGCAGCAGATTGCCTTTTCATTAGACGGCAGGTAAATGAAATTGCCTTTGTTTGTGCCTGTGTGTGCTCATACAGTACAGCATATGAGAAGACAGAAAGCCCGTCTGCATGCGATACGTCTCCTGCAGAACGGTACTAAATTGTTCTAGCCCCTGTGATGAGCACACAGGCCATACATCCTGTCTCCGCGAGGGCCGCGGTGGCGTGTCCAATCAGCTCTGGCCTCATCATTTTTGCATCCTAGCCTTCGCGCGGTGACACTTTGCTTTTCACGCCTTCGCGTTTAAGAGAAAAGGGGGACTTTTCTTGACAAAAAAAAACACTGCCTCTGTACACTTTGTTCAATATTCAAATAAGAATTATTCCTGTGTGTCCTTTGATCATTTCCGCGTAATATTTCGAGGACACGGTGTTCCACGCGCGTCCATTTACTTTCCCTGCGCACATTTGTGTAATGGAAATGCAATTTTCTCACTCAATCTCGCTCCCCAGTTAGATTTGTCTTTAGAGAGAGGAAAAAGCTTCTTCACAGAGCCCCTGAAACCTCCAACTCTTTGAAACACGTTGCACTCACTACTAGGTTCCCTTTATGGAGCAGTATAAAGCACACTAGTTATTATGGTGGGCTCTCTGTGTGCACCAGCTATACTTCTCATCTGCTCGGCTAGTAAGTAGGATGGATGGCACTGGCTGAATAGATAAGGCACGCTCCCCCCCCCCCCCCACTTACAAAAGCCTCCGTGCAAAATGTGCATTTCTGTGTTTACAGAGAAGCGCTTTATGCTTGCCTGAGAGAACAGTTTTGCTGAAGGTGACACATGCTAGGCTCCCCCCAATATGCCATCATCATCGCCGATTGGCGATATCTGTGAGCAATAAGATGAAACAGCTACCTTAGACCTCGAGTTATCTTCTCCAAACAGCGGGTCGCGTGTCAGAAATGGCACATCTACAAGCTGATAACAAGCCACGGACAGACACGGCACGTTATGAGCTTGTAGATCAGCCTTTTTTGCGTCATGTGTCATGCTTCGATCGTGACGGCGCATTGTCTTAACCTTATGCCTGCACCACAGACACACAACTTCGTTCTTTGCTGTTTTTTACTAAGATAAAGCTAGAAAATCTACCTTGTTGTACCGCACTTGTTATATCCAGCTGAGTCTAAGGCTTTGCACCCCCAGCTCTATATACGGAGCAGCAGCAGCCACAGTCACCTCTTGGAAGAAGAAGAAAGGCAAAAACACCTTCACCTCGCATGGCAGGCTTCACAGGGGACAGAGGTTTTTGTGCGTGTGTCATCCTGGCTGTCAGAGAGATACTAGGGAGCTGTTGAAGAAGGCAGTCCTTTGCCCCGTGCTGCTTCTTCAACCTTGCTTTGTTAAGACTTCATCCGTGAATAGCAAAGAATTCACCACGAAGTCTGACGGACGTGTGAATATTACTGACGAACTGTAGTTCAATGGTGAGAGTGATTGGTATTCCTCATAAGACGAGTTTTACGATTACAATTTAGGCATTTACTAGATGCCCTTAAAGGGGAATTCCACCCATTTTCAGCTTTTTTTCTGAGAGCGTACAAATGCAACCAAATGAACCCTAACGGGTTCATTTGGTTCCATTTGTACGCTCTCAGAGAAAAGAAGCGTCTAAAGAAATCCCTTAACATAATTCCTTAACGTGAAACATCTTGATGATGTCATCAAGATGTTTCACCATGTTAGTGGTTTTCTTCAGACCTCCATTTCTTGGGAACACAGAATGGGGGAACTTTTTTATCATCTACACCCAGCACCTCTAGGGTATACTAATGACATATTAGAATGTTGAAAATGGGTGGAGTTCCCCTTTAATCCAGATTTACTTACAGTAAGCAAGAATAAACACATGGTAATACATAGTATATATAAACATTGTCATCATGAATCATATGTATGCTAATAACCTAAGATTGGAATGTCTATAGAATGATTACTATGAATAATACACTATGCTATCTCTGCTATGACATAATGCTCTACATAAAGTTACATAATTTGAGCCTTTGCATATGTCTGTAAGGTCATGAAGGCTGGGGACACGTGCTACTGCAAGTGCCACAGGCTAGGATGGAGTCTAAAGAGGTGGGTTTTCAGACCCAGCTCACATGTTGTGTGCTTGTAGAAAAGCTGTTTTCAAATAGCCGACAGTACAGTATATAGTTAAAGGGGACGCAAGTGGCCTAGTTGCTTTTTGGGGCTTGTAAATAGTTTTCATTGGTAGCATATCTATACAACCGACGCATTTGACCACTTTTACTTTACACTTTCACTTTAGATTTAAAAAAATAGCAGATATAGAAGCATTTTTGTAAACTCTTGACAGATAGACCCCCGGACCTCTCTATTGTATGTACAACATTGAATTGGCCCTTCTCCTCACAGCACAAATAAGGTTGCATTTACTGGTCACAGGCATTTGACTCGACGGTTAGATTCTGGCTCTGTCCCCCTGCTGTTTCTCAAGGCGTTTCATGGCTCCCCTTTTGGTCAAAGCCTGTTATCAACCGAAGAAAGAAGAGATTCAGTCATATTTCAGCAGGAAATGGCCTTTTTCTCTCCCGACGCCTTCAAAAGCTTTGCACGCTCTTGACATTTTCCAGGACACTTCTCTCTCGGGCTATTACAGCAAAAACCCTAATGACATGGCAGTACTGAGATTTAACTGATAATAAGAGAGAGCAGAGTGGGAAAAGCCCTTGATCAACGCATGCATGCAGAGTCCACAAAAGCCATACAGGTATAATCGAAAATTGCTGATCTGCAAGCTCAGATCTGTGTCGCATGGTGACACCTTGTCACCTTGTAGAAAAGTAAATATTCCAGTACAGGCCTTTTACTTTAAAGTAAGCATCAGTATATTTGCTACTTCCCTTCCAGCACTAGACTACAAAGCCCTTTGACTACAACTTCTTTTGTATAAAGAGGGACATTTGGTATATAGTCTTTTTATTGGCCTAATACATTGTTATACATACATTCATGGATCTAATTCCTGGCTGGTAAGGATTACTAAGGACAACTATGATTCTGAATCCATTCCACGCATTCGTTTTGCACAAAAGAACACTGTGATGAGGACAGCACATTTTGGGAAAGTGGCTATGTGGCTGTTTTTTGTGTAAAACTGCTTGGAATGGAATCATAATCATGAAAAACAACTTTGATATGTCACATGCTACTTAAAGCATGAGGGAAGTTTGACATTTTTGTATGGGTTTTTCTCTGTCATATAATATTAATGGGAGGGTCACAATAGCCCCATATGAAAAGAATGCACAATACCGACATCCGGTCAGTAAGTGGATGCATGAATCTATGTACAAGGCCAAAAACAAAACGACTATGTACTAAATTTACCAGCCGTACACCTCGACTGCCCTACCATAGCACGACCATAGACCATAGGGGGCAGGTCATAGTCTTGCGTAGTCAGACAACTATTCCACAATATCTGGGTGCCATATAGACTCTGGAACTACAGCTCCTATGAGCTGAGTAACAAAACTAGTATCTACTGCTCAGACTGAGAAGATATTTGACCGACTGCGATGCAGAGCTCAGGGAACTGTAGTACCGTTGGAAACACAACTGAGACGGAAGCATAGAGTCATACTTACAGTATGAGTGGGAGGGAGGGTCAACTGTCTGCTAACGTGAGACTAGGCAAGTCACCTGGCTTGACCACACCCGCCTATTAACACAACTGATCTTATTACTCCAACAGGGCACGGTACGAGGGTGTGCGTGTGCGAAGGCACCATTATTTTTTTGCTTTTTGCTTTGACCCTCATGCTGCGAGTTACGCTTGGAAGCGTACTTAGACTTTTTTATACTAATCATCACACCGCCACTTTGTTTGCCTAGTTGTAGTGTGCCATTGGTCATACATCAGCCCACATGGCTCACGTTAAAATCGATAACTTCAGCGTGCTGTTTCTCCTTTGCATCAATTCAGCTGCGTCCAGCCATGACATGCACATATTCGGATGGCTGCTGCATCATAACGTCTGACTGTTTCTGCTACTAAAAACAGCTGCTAAATGCTAACACAGGGTGAGCTAACATAACAACATGCTGTGTCAGAGGGTAGAGGCTGAAGTGTAGAAGAGTCAAACAGTGTGAATGAATGAAGGAAAAAAAGGTTAACCAGCTGAACCTCCGCCAACCATATTCTGGAAGAGGCATTAGCTAATGACAATTTATTGGACGGTAATAAAATAAGTATATTTACTAAAGTACTGTAGATGAGAAGCAAAACAATGTGAGTACTTTTTTCCCGCCGCTGTAAATATGATACAAAAACAACTAAAAGACTGAGAGATGAGATTATAGAGCTTGTACATCTGCTAGGTCTGAGAAATGTTGAAAGTGCGACTGATATAGAGGGCGTTTGTACAATCGGCCTTGGGTCTTAATGGGTGTGTGGAATCTGGATAAAAGACCCCAGACACCCACTCAACCCCTTTCGATCACCATCTAGCCCTCACTCTTTCTCTCTCTCCCCCTCTCTCCCTCTCTCTCTCCAACTTCCAATCAGTGAGCTTCCCAGGCATTAAAAGTCCTGGGCCCATAAAGGCTGCTGATCCATATGGCGCTTCTCAGGGACATATCATTACCATGGAAGTACCAGTCTCTCTCTCTCTCTCTCTCTCTCTCTCTCTCTCTCTCTCTCTCTCTCTCTCTCTCTCTCTCTCTCTCCTCCCTCTCTCTCTGTCTCTCGGCCTATGTCTCTGTCTCTATTTGTCCCCAGACTCTTCCTTTCTTCCCCTCTGTATCTGTATCTCTCTCTGTATCTCTCTCTCTCTCTCCCCGCCCCAGCCTTCTGTCACAGTGAGTAATGCAGCGGGCCCTGGGCCCCACCACGCTGCACTGAGGGAGAAACCATCAGCCTTTGATGAATGTGTTCACGTTTATTCGGACATGATTACGATGAATATGGAATGCAGATTCCACTCCCCCTGCTGCCCGCCCCTCCCCCCTTCAACCTCCACTTCCGCTTATACTTATTTTCTATATGAGCTTGTGTGTGGGTGTGTGTGTGTGCGTGCGCGCACATGTGCGCGTGTTTTGCGAGCCGCCCCAGTGTTGTAACCTCGACTCGTTAGAGCAGAGTAACAACAGCCCATTAAATGTCCTACAGCTACAGTGGGGTTTATTAGAGGCCCGCTGTGCTAGCGGAGGTGAGCTAGCCCCAAACAATGCCTCCGAGGAGAGGAGAGGGTAGGGTGAGGGGAGGAAGGAGGTGGGCTGGCAGCCATTTTGTACAACACTCCGAAAAGGTACTTCTTGCTAAACCAGTGTTTCTCAAACCTTTACATGTCAGCGACGCCCAAAATTTGAAACCCCCCCAATTTGAAAGGATTTGCCAGGGACCTGCATAAGCACTCCATTGGTATAGAGCAGTGGTTTTCAACCTTTTTGATACTGGGGCCCACTATTTATTCAGAATTTGAACCACGGACCATTTGATGACATCTGGTTAACCAACTGTCCATCATTTAGCTGGGGACCACCTGGAACTCTCTCAAGGACCACTGGTGGTCCCCGGACCACTGGTTGAAAACCCCTGCACTAGTGTATAGAGTCCTGAGGGTCTCCGCCCGAGTCAACACTTTGTTAGGTCTAACTTTGGCATTATGACAAATGGAGAAAACGTGCCGAAGTACAAACTCAAAACACACTCTGCTTGGGTTAGGTTACTCGCTTCTGCTTCTAAAGGAGCACTTTAATTCTGTTTTAGCATTCTATCATTGGCTTGGCTTCCTTCAGACAGCGTAGATAAGAACTGTAGAGAACAATGATTAAACAAAAAGAACAGAAGAGGGTGCAAAAGATAGAATAAAATAGATTAGACACAGCCCGGTCGGGAAGTTTTAGCCTGGCATTTCACTGAACAATTACTTTGCGCATCGTCATCTTTGCAAAGGTCAGAGCACATACTACACCTCCAACTGCTTTTTTCACGCAACATTATCTCAATGATAATGGCAAAATGATAAACCTTTTCTAACTGAGCGTGTCATATCATTCAGAGCAGATGCACTTCTTCACGAGTTTGGCCGTAAGGTTTTTTGTTTGATGGTGGAAGAACTTAAATGTTTAAAGTAAACGTATTGATACTGGACTCAAAATGTACTTGAGGTACCAAAAGTGAAACTACTCATTATGCAGAATGTCCTCAAAATTTCACATGTATAACATTTTGAAAATGTACAGGCATATAGTGCTCAACTCGTTAATGGTTATTGTATGTTTATAATCCAGATCTAAAAAGTAACAGCAATGTTTTCAAATAGATGTAGTGGAGTACAGTACAATACAGTACCATATTGGCCTCTGATATGTATTGGATTAGAAGTAAAAGTACAGAATATTAGAAATATTCAAGTGAAGTGCAAATACCTACACATAATTGACTTAAGTGCAGTACTTAAGTAAATGTAATTAGTTACCTTCCAGCGCTGTTTTTGTTTAACTAAATTGATTACCGCAGCCGACCTGAGCGATATCATGCTTTTATAAAAGCCTCAGGCTTTCCACATCCCTTCACTTCACACAGGGCTCCCACCCAATTAAAAGTCAATCAACAGTTCCTGGAGCATGGCGGCCAAAATTAGCCTCAGTAAACCTGAAGATTAGGCTCCCTAGCCCTTCAGAATACTGCAAAAAATATCACTCCGTGCTTGGTTTGGTCTCTCAGAAACGAACCAACAAAGAAAGAATTCACAGTAAGACCACGGCTGATAATCTGGCTCTGCGACAGTTAATGCAACTAACCAATTTTACTACAAAAAAGATGAATAATATATATTTGATTTGTTTGATGAAAATAATCGATCACCCAATCTGTCCCTGTTCTTTGGGCATGTTGGACGAAAACGTATACAAAGTTAAACTCAAAAACTAATAAGTTCAAATTCCGAGTCAAGATGGCGGCTAGGGCAGACGTGTAAATCGTGTGCTCTCCCTCATTCAGATTAAAAAGATTTTCCCCACTCGAAAACCTGATTTAAAACGTTTGAATTGAGAAGATATGAGTGGGAATCGGAAAAGTCAAAGGAATTTGAAACACTGGGTAACAGAACAAGTAACTACAAGACCACAAATGGAAAGTATAACAGAGAGCGAGGACGACGGCCTGTTCTGCCGTGCTGCTGCTACAGAAGCCTCGGAAAACAGTGAAATGGCGTCGCTCTCCAGGGACCTCCGTGAGTTCAAGAATGACCTGCAAGCGTCAATATCTGAGCTTAAAGATGACTTGAGAAAAGACATGTCTGAACTAAAAAGAGAAATTAACAACAAGCTGTCGGAGGTGGGAGAGACACTCCAGTCCCATGGCAAATCCATAGCCGAGGCACAGCAGCGCATTTTGGATGTGGAAACGAGCGGCACCGTAACAAAAGAAGTACTCCTGAGGTTGGTGAAACAACAACGCAAACTGCAAGACAAGGTAACAGATTTGCAGAGCAGATCCAGGAGGAACAACATAAGGATTTTTGCCGTGGCTGAGGATTCTGAAGCTAACAGCGACTCCATGATTAAATTTGTGGAGAACCTGATAACTACACAACTTCCAATAACAGTGCCTCTCCAGATCCAACGTGCCCATCGCTCCTTAGCAAAGAAGCCAGCGCCGGGCGAGAGACCAAGATCTATTGTTGTGAACTTTCTGCAGTTCGAGGTGAAGGAAGCTGTCCTTGATCTGGCCTGGAAGAATAAAGTTGAAGTTAATTCCAAGCAGTGCTACTTTGATCACGACTTCCCAGAAGAGGTGATGGCTAAACGCAGATCCTACGGAGAAATAAAAAGAGTCCTCAAACAGAACGGCATCGGCTACAAAACTCCATTCACAAAGATTCGCATAAAATGGAGCAACGGTATCCAGACATATGAAGACGCGAGGGCTGCAGCACGGGAGATGAACGCTAGAGGGCTCCAAGTGACCGTTCCAGCAGAGGATCCAGCCGGCGACATGGAAGAGGCCATACAGAGTGCGTTTCCATGGCAACACGTGACCACGAACGGAAGACGATAGACAATGTTTGAAGATTTTGAAAAAACACCAGAGCTTACCCTTTCCTGGCAATGTAAAGTAAGGCAATGTATCCTTTGATTTTTTGTTTTGTTTTTTCTGACTAATGACTGGGGGAGACAGCATTTCGATTTTGTTTTATTAGTTGGACTTTTCTAGTAGGAATGGAATGTGAGTGTGATGTCTTCATTCCACCACTAGGGAGGGCCCCACCCCCTCGAGTGGGCTTTTTCCCTCCTCCCTCCAACAGGGACTTGTATGGGTTAGGAAACCTGTCGTTTCGGGAATCATTGAGTTGTTTGTGTATGTTAAGTGTGTATTTGTTCTTTGTTACATCAGGGGGTGTATTGTTTACTTTATTTCAGTTTAAAATGATTCTAGTCCAGGATAATTGTTATCTCACACATCATAGTATTACGTCTGGTCTTTCAATGTTAATGTTACTTTCTTAATGTAATATGGTGAATTTCATTACTTTGAATGTTAATGGTCTTCTCAATCCAATCAAGCAACGTAAAACTCTCTCAAAACTAAAAAAGAAAATATTGATATAGCGTTCCTTCAAGAAACACATATGACAAAGATGGAGCATGAAAGACTTAAAAGACAGGGGTTTAAATATGTTTTTGCATCTTCAAATGGGTTAAGACATACTAGAGGGGTGGCTATACTTATTTCAGGGAAAATAATGTATGATCACATTTCAACTATTACGGATAAGGAAGGTAGATTTATAATGATTAAGGGAAAAATTGATGGAGTTATGTTTACTTTTTATAATATCTACGTCCCCCCCAATTCAGATTTGGCTTTTTATAAGCAAGTATTTGACAAGATAGCAACAGAGGCACAGGGGGTCCTTGCATGTGCAGGAGATCTAAACACAACCCTGGGACCCCTTGACTCCTCAGGACGGAGACCAGCACAATCTAATAAAATGACAAAGAAGATCAATTCAATCATCTCAGAATTAGGACTGGTTGATGTATGGAGACACATGAACCCATCTCTTAGAGACTATAGTCATTTTTCAGCCCCTCATTCGAGCTACAGTAGGCTCGATTTTTGGTTACTGTTTGGAACAGATGTAAATAAGGTGCAAAAATGTAATATTGGAACAATGGATCTCTCCGATCATAGTCCGGTGTACCTTTCTTTGACTACATCAAACAGGAAAAGAAACACACTCTGGAGATTCAATCCTAGTATGTTGAATGAGGAAAGAATAGAACGATTTTCAAAAGATATAACAGACTACCTAGAGCTCAATGACAATGGTGAGGTGTCTCCAGCCGTACTCTGGGATGCATGTAAAGCGGTAATGAGGGGAAAAGCAATAGCAGTATCATCTTTTCTTAAAAAATGCAGAACAGAAAGACTCACTGTGTTGCAAACAGAATTAAAACAGCTTGAAGCTCAACATAAAGACTCAATTGATCCTAGAATAAAAATGGAATTAGCGACCAAAAGAAATCAGATTGACCAATTATATAACCAAGATATTCAGAAAAAAATGATGTATACTAAACAAAAATACTACGAGGGAGGTAGTAAATATACAAAACTATTGGCTTATAAGCTCAGGAAACAACAGGCTGATAATACAATATATAAAATAACTGATCCTAACACCAAGGTTACACACCATGGATTACAAGAAATTAAAAAGTGTTTTACAGACTATTATAAAAACCTTTATTCTCAGCCACATGTAGACAATGATGAACAGATGCATGCTTTGCTAAACTCATTAAATCTACCATCTCTCACAGCTGACCAAAATAATAGCTTAAAGGCAGTGATATCAAAGGAAGAGATTCTCTCGGCCATAGCCAGGCTAAAAGCTAATAAAGCACCAGGGACGGATGGATTTACTTCCGAATGGTATAAGGCCCTAAAGGGAGTATTAACACCTATTCTGCAAAAAACATTCAACTGGGTTTTGACAAAAAATGAGATTCCAACTTCTTGGAATGAAGCAATTATTTCAGTTATACCTAAGGGGGATAAAGACAGATTGGATTGCGGGAATTATAGACCAATTAGTGTATTGAATTTAGATTACAAACTGTTCACATCGATTTTGTCTAGAAGACTTGAAAATATTTTAACAAAAATTTGCCATTTTGACCAGACCGGTTTTGTCTCATCTCGTCAAACACATGATAATGTTAGAAGATCTATTCATGTTATTAATCATATAAACCAGAATAAGATACCAGCTATGCTAATTAGCGTGGATGCGTTTAAAGCGTTTGATTCGGTACGATACAAGTTCTTATTTAGAGTGATGGAAAAATTCGGATTTGATCAGATGTTTATTAAGGTTGTGGAATCACTTTATAATAAACCATCAGCTAGGCTAAAGATCAATGGCGAGCTCTCTGACTCATTCTTGTTGGAAAGATCGTCTAGACAGGGGTGCCCAATGTCTCCAATATTGTTTGCGATTTTTATAGAACCTTTGGCGCAGTGGATTAGACAAAATAATTTAATTAAAGGTATAGTAATGCCAGCAGGCGAACAAAAGCTGGCTCTGTTCGCAGATGATATTCTTGTGTACTTGTCGAGCCCAACGGAGTCCTTGCCCGCGTTGATGTCGGTACTGGAGGAATATGGATCATATTCAGGCTATAAAATAAATGAACAAAAAACGCAAGCTCTCGCATGTACTACAATCCTCCTCAATGCCTTCGTTCCAGGTACAGAATTCGGTGGGACAAACAATCTGTGAAATATCTAGGCATTATTTTACCAACAGATTTATCCAAACTGGAAGAGTTAAACTATGACCCTCTCAGGAGAGAAATACTGGCTGATATCGATAGGTGGAATTTAATTCCATACTTAAATCTGAGTTCACGTATAGAATCTGTAAAGATGAATGTATTGCCAAGACTTTTATATTTGTTTCTATCAGTCCCTATTTCAAAGCCAGACCAGTTCTTTTCTGACTGGGATAAAGTTGTTTCTAGATTTATATGGGCGGGGAAAAAGCCTAGAGTGAGGCTGAAAACATTACAGCTACCAAAAGAAAAAGGAGGATTGGCCCTACCATGTCTGAGAGATTATTATAGAGCAGCTCAAATCCGTCCTTTGATTGGATGGTGTAAGCCAAGTTATAAATCAAGATGGAAGGAATTAGAGAGTTCAATGGGAGGGGATCTACCTATTAACACATTGGTGGGAGACCCATCCTTAATTAAACACCTATCAGACCCTCAGAATGTGATGATAACAGGTTCACTGAAGGTCTGGAGTGAATTAATTAGGACATATAAATTGAAGAACAAAATTGGAATTCTCAAATGGTTTGCATATGATCCAGAATTCAGACCTAGTAGGTATGATAGGAGGTTTAGAGGTTGGATTGAGAATGGCCTCTCAGCATATTGTACTCTTTTGAAACAGGGTAATGTGATGAGCTTCCAGGACCTGAAAGACAGATATCATTTACAAAATCAAGACCTCTTTAGATACCTGCAAATTAGAGACTACATAAATAGAGAAATATTAAGAAGAGAAGAGGCAACAGGAATAGAAATCATCAAACTTTTCCAAAATGCATATGAGGACACTACTTATCAAAAGGTAGTTTCGATATCATATGAAATTCTGCAAAATATGAAAGGAGATAATACTCTGAATATTAAAGCAAAATGGGAAGCAGAGGGCAACCTAACTATGTCAACAGAAGAATGGGAAAGAATATGTAAACATCAATGGAAAATGACTAGTTCTCCCACATGGAGAGAATTCAGCTGGAAAAATGTCAGTCGTTTCTTTTGCACTCCAGCTCAGAAAAGACATTTCACATATCAGTCGGACTGTTGGAGATTATGTGGAGAAACATTGGCAAATCATTTTCATGTATTCTGGAGTTGCCCTTCTGTGGTTCCATTTTGGAGAAATGTCCACAGTGTCCTGGAAGCAGTATTTGGGGTTGACATTCCTTTTGATTTTAAACTCCTGTATCTTGCAGATCTGGAGGCTCTTCAATTTGCAAAACAAGATCAATATTTATTGAGGGTATTGCTAGTGGCTTCCAAAAAGGCCCTGACAAAAAAGTGGCTGACGAATGTTATACCAACAATGAATGAATGGATTGATTTAATCTATGGTATATATACTATGGAGAGAATTACATTCAGTTTTAGAGGACGGACTGAAGTGTTTAATGATAGCTGGCTTAGATGGATTATTCATATTTCTACCACAAGACCTGATTTTATTTGATCATTTACTTTTATTTACATTTTATATAGCACATAGAAGTGGAACCTGTAAGTTTATACATGGATGGTTAATGACATTTGTATTTCATTAATGAGTATTTCCCCCTGAATGTAGTGTCCTGTCCTGTCCTGTCCTGTCCTGTCCTGTCCTGTCCTGTCCTGTCCTGTCCTGTCCTGTCCTGTCCTGTCCTGTCCTGTCCTGTCCTGTCCTGTCCTGTCCTGTCTTGCTGTTTGTCTTGTCTTGTTTTGTTGTGAAAATTTTGAAAACTCAATAAAAAGTAAATGGAAAAAAAAAAAAAAACTAATAAGTTCAAAAACTCCCTATTTGTCCAAACCGATTCAAATTCCAAAATAGCAAAAGCAGATTGAAAGCGGATTGAAACCTGTCCACTTGCACCATGTTTCAAGCTTGCAGATGCTGGTGCCGCAGTATATGATCAAATAAGGTATAATCTATGAAAAAACACATAATATAATGTTGTTTTTACTTACTTTTTTACTTTTCTCAAAATTTTAGAGTAGCCGATATTTTAACAGACTTATTTGAATAATCAAAAAACTATCTCAAAAAACAAGTCGATAGTTGCGGATTGTCAGTTACAGATGAACGGCGGGCAGGTTTATTGTGTTGAAGCTGGCAGAGCGGCTGGGAGTTTCTGTTCCATTGTTCAGTGTTCACGCTGTGTGCGACACACACACACACACACACACACACACACAGCACTATTGGCTTGTTGTGCATCAGATGCTGCTGCTGCTGCTGCTGCTGCTGGCAGCTGGAGTTAGAGTCTGTGTTGTCTTTTCATTTTGCTGAAATTGCTTCATGAACTTGTGAGCTAAGCTACTGCACCGTGGAGAGAGAAAGCTATTCCACTGCAAACACGATGGCACGCACGTACACATTCACATTCACATTGTCCACAGCAGCATCTATCTAGCTATCTAATTTCATAAATGTATTTCCTAATTTGTACTTTGTTTGTTGCATGAAACAAAGGGAGCCACAGTCGCCGTTTTGAAAGCATTTTTTGAAGATGAAGACTACTGCAAAAGGACACGTCCAACATACTGTAGTAATGCCAGGCTGAAAGTAGTCAACATATGTATAGATATATACTTATATATCTATACATACTATAGATATATATAGATATACATGCATATATATACTGTGTTACAACTTACAATACTGGAATTCAAAATGTACTAAAGTAAAAGTACAAACATATTGGCATAAAAATGTCCTTAAAGTACCAAAAGTAAAAGTACTCACTATGTAGAATGTCCCATTTCGAAAATTCAAAAGTACAACAATCTTTTAATAGTAGCTGCTCTAAAAGCACAACGTGTCATGTCACAGTGCGTTGTGAGATAGTACATCAGCTATTTTCAGATGGCCGAAATGTATAAAGGGCTGAAGTGCTAAGCTTATAGTGTATGTTTTGTGATAATAATCAACTAAAGCCAAGTAAACGTAGTGGAGTAGTAGTAAAAGTACTGTTTCACACATATAAGCAAAGAAAGGTAGCTTGTGAGTGACT
>CM076987.1:27785625-27955625 GCA_039105355.1 Benthosema pterotum | reverse complement strand
TTCTTTGCACCAAAGGCCTGTGCCGGTGACCTCCCAGAGGGAGGATTTCTCCAATAATAGATAGCAATCTCTCATCTTGAAGATCTGCCCCCCCCCCCCCCCCCCCCCCCCCCCCAAAAAAAAAAAACACATGTTCCTAGCTAAGAATCTAAAATGACAAACACACAAAGCTGGGCATAGGAGGGCCTATAGCACCCCTCATACCTAAAGGAGAATTCCACCCATTTTCAACATTTTTTCTAAGAGTGTACTTGTAGAGTGTATTTGTGTACTTGTAAGAGTGTATTTGGTTCCATTTGTACGCTCTCAGAAAAAAAGAAGTGTCTAAAGAAATCCATTAACATGGTGAAAATACATCTTGATGATGTCATCAAGATGTTTCACCATGTTAGTGGCTTTCTTCAGACCTCTTGGGAACACAGAATGGGGGAACTTTTTTTATCATGTCCACACAACATCTCTAAGGTATATTAATGACATTAAAATGTTGAAAATGGGTGGAGTTCCCCTTCAATACCTTTTCAATGTAGTAAAAAATATGGGATTCATAGACTGGGCAGAGCAACGTTCCACAAAGCCACTTGAGTTACTAGGCAACTTGGTTAATTATTTCCAGTGATACATTACGAGAGGCCAAACAGGAGCAGCTCCCTCGCATTGTGTTGAGGCCTGATAAGGCAATGCTTCATTCAGGGGCCTGGAGTCTCTCTCCTTCTCTCTCCTCCTGCTAATTCCCCTCCCATGTCGCCCTCATCCAGTGGGAGCAGGTCAGCAGAGGTGGGAAAACTAGGTCTGCTCACATATTTCTAACCTTAATTAAAAGGGGAACTCCACCCATTTTCAACATTCTAATATGCCATTAGTATACCCTAGAGGTGCTGGGTGGACATGTTATAAAAAAGTTCCCCCATTCTGTGTTCCCAAGAAATGGAGGTATGAAGAAAACCACTAACATGGTGAAACGGTATTTTCACCATGTTAATAGATTTCTTTACACCTTGCATTTTTACGCTCTCAGAAAAAAGAATTCCCCTTTAATTAAAAGTATCAACAGCACAATAGTCGAAATACAAGTAAAAATCCTGGAATTCAGTATGGTATCAAAAACATGTTGGTATCAGGGAGCCATGCTAGCCAAGTGGTCCAGGCACATGCCACATAATATAGGCGTTTAGCCTGAGAGCGCGTCGTGTGTTTGAGTCCTGTTCATGGCACACTTTGCTGCTTGTCTCTTGCTATCTCCCTGTTTCCTGTCATTCTTCACTGGTATCTATCAATATAGGCAAAAAGCCTAAAAAACAAAAAACACATTGGTATCAAAATGTAGGTGTACTTAAATGTATAATTTATAGACAACATTTTAGCCAAACATCTAAATACACCATCTATATAGCAACATTGTTTTGCCCTTTTCTCCTTTATGTCACTTCTACTTTGATACTGCAGCTGTTTCCCTTCAGACAGATGGTCCAGAACTTTTTGTTGTTGTCAACAAATCATTTTCGTCGGCTCATGACAAGACAATGCTAGTGTGTGTGGGGAGGGGATTGTGTTTGTGTGTGTGGGGGGGTATAGTGACTGGCGCTCACCCCTCGAGTTAACAACCTCAGTGAGAAAGTTCTGTCAGCGGGCGGCCCAGGCGGTGGCCAAAGGAAAATCCCTCAAAACCTCCACAACCTCCAACCTGGTAAAGGAACGATGATGCAATTCACTCTGCACATCCCTTTACTTTAGCTCCCTGCTAACTCCTCTGCTGTGTGTGTGTGTGTGTGTCTACCCCTGAACAAGGCAACAGCCAGCCGCCCGCAGGCACAGTGCTGCAGTTTGTAATTGCAAGAGTATCGAACATTTGCGGTAACGTAATTGTCGATAACATTACCGAGCAAGCAATTATTTTCAAAAACGCTCATGATAACGTTGTGTGCACGCCCGCCTGTCGTATTTCACTTTGTGTGTGCGTGTGGGTGTGTGTTTGTGTGTGCGCGTGTGTTTGTGTGTGCGCGCGTGCGCGTGTGCGCCCTGTCTGTCGTATTTCACTTTGTGTGCGTGTGTGTGTGAGTGTGCTTTATGTGTGCACGGTGGTGTATCTGCAGCTCAAAACGGTAATGTGGTCTGAAGCTTATTGCTGACAAGGTTAAGCTGAGTATTTACATCCACCTCCAAGTTCCCTCTCTCTCCCTCTCTCCCCATCTCTCTCCATCCATCCTGACGCCTGTACAAAGTGCAGAGAAGGTTATTAATAGTGCCGTGTTCCGATCTCTCCAGTTAAGAGGAGAGACTGTATACGAACCATGCCATCTTCTGGCTGTTCTGCTGCAACAGAACAAGGATGGACACAGCGAGAGGAGGAGGGGAGGGGGAATCACCACCCCTGTCTGCATCTCGCCACATCGTGGCCGGAAGTTTATAGCCGGACACTCGGCTCACAAGCGATACGAGACAAGACATCACACCAAGGCCTTATGCAAAATGACGTTGAGCCACATGTGTGTGTCTATGTCTGTTTGTATGTGTGCATGTGCTCTTACTTGTTGTTTGTGAGGGCGAACATCCCCCAGTAGTATTTGACTGATAGGCAATGTGAGGACCAGAATTGATATCTTATGATTAGAATTGGTATTTTATTTTGCGTCAGAGTTGGAATTAAGTTTTTTCAGTTTCAGGTTTTATGGGTTTGGGTTTGGTCTGAAGTTATGCCTGATTTATAGTTAGTTGTTACCAGGAATAGCCAATGTACCGCTACATCCTACAAGATTCTAAGAACGAGTGCCTTGTGGAAGGCAAGCAGACTCGAGGAGTGACCTCTTTTGGACCCCAATGGCTTCTGTGAATGCCTAGTTGGCCATGATATCTCGGGTGGGCCCCCCAAAATTGGCAAAACATTTTGCAAAAACGTTAAAATGCTTTCTTGCCAATACTTAAAGCATTATATTTCCTCGATCTAAGTTGGAATGCAAGATTGATTGATCCTTAGAGTCCCTAACAGTACACACAGACCGGTAAGGGACTCCCTGCAACATGGGACCTTCAGGGGTCCCTGCATGCACACTCCCCCAAGTTGATGACTAAAACTCTCTAGTAAAACAATGGGGCCTATGAAGTTATACCCTCCGTCATCATGTTCTCCAGTGTTTGTTTATGCCACGGTCGTCTCTCTCTCTCTCACTCCTGACATGCATCAGAGGGAAATATTTTAGTAGACGGAGGGCTGGGTGTCTGGCGGTTCTGCGCTGGTGTTAAGCCGCGATGTTGCTGTCAGGTCTGCTCCTCGGTGTGTCTAATCCCGCCATCCCTGCGCAAAATCTGATCTCCGCCACAGATCTGTAGCATCGCTCAAGGCGTTGCCGCTTTAATGCTCATAATGCCTTTCTAGTGTGTGTGTGCTGGTTGGGGGGGGGGGGGTTATAATCATCCAAAATCCCTGCTAATCAAAGCCCGGGCGGTGACACAAACACCGCCTCGGTGAAAATGGCCTAGCGAAGACTTAGCGCGCACGCAGCGAGCGAGACGCCAACCGTCTCTCTCTCTCGCTCTCTCCCCATGTAAGTCGTTCAATGTGATCGTCACGCGGGCTAAATTTACCATCCGACAAAAGCGTTTCGGTAATACCAGGGCGGGGAGAAAGCAACGAGGTGACACACAATTATCACTCAGCGCACCATGTCGAAAGTATCTAACCGGGGACAGACATCTGCGACAGCTGTTTTCAAGGTTTGCCGTTTGAAGATGGCAGAGTTATTTGTGTGTGTGTGTGTGGGGGGGGGGGGGGGGGGGGGGGCTTCAGATTTGAAAGCGAACAACAGCAGGTACTTTTATTTACGTCGCACTTGCAGCCGTAATGAACAATTTAACAAACCACACTGGCGGTATGATCACTCGGGCCGCCTGACACACACACACACACACACACACACACACAGCCTCTGGGGAGTAGTCCCGAGTTTTTCAAAACCAGAGTCCATAGACCCCTCCTACTGTCATCCCGGATGTTTGGCATCCTTCCTGATCCACTTCAAAGTTATTTTTTATTTTTTTGGCGGCGGGGACGGTTCTGCCTCAGTGAAAAACTAAAAGTCCCACTCTGCTTTGATGTGCACGGCGTACAGTCACTGAGGTACCTTTATGTAATCCACAGAAAAAAAGCCTGCTGCACCTTGATAATTTAGCGGCCAAACACACGTTCTGTCATAAACTCAACAACAACAGAAAAAGCCTCGGAGGTTCGCCAAAACGTGACGAGAGCGGGAGGATTTTGACGGTCGCACGTGGCCGTGCCGTGCTTCAGAAATACCTGAGCTTCAAGCTTGCGAAGTATCGCCGCGCTTTTCATAAGGCGCGACGACTCCCACTCGCAGCTAATGCAGGCGTCTCGGCTAACGATAACAATGACAAAGTGTGCCTTAACGTCGAGATTACAGCGCCCGGGCGGCCTTTGAATGCAAAGTAAAAATGTGCTGAAACCCTGCAAACGCTACCGTGGGCTGTGAATGGCCCGACTTGCAAGCGCTGAAAAGGTTTACCGGAGGAACGGCGCCGTTAGAAAGCAGCCCGATGAAGGGCGGGGAAAAATAGCATACTGTAGCATACTGTTATCTACGAAATGTCTGCAGGACAATGGAGGGGAGGCCTATGGTACGGCTGTGCTTCAGCTCTAATGGAAAAACACACCATCCAGCGGTGAATGGCCTCGTTTGTTTCCGCTGCAAATCCTCCACATTACTGGCCATTATTCCTCAATGCACTCCATTAAGACTTGTGCCTCGCAACCGGTGGTCCAGTGTGGTCCTTGAAGGGACTCCAGGTGGTCCCCAGCTCAATGATAAATGGATCTACATGCCGGGTAGATCTCTTTAACTCTCGAGAGGGTATTTTTCACCCCACAGACCCAAAACTAAAGTGTTGCCAAGATTTCTTTCTTTCGGTTTTGTCCGCAAAATGACCATTCTTCTACATCCTCTAATTGTGTACACTTCTTAATTAAGTGGGGCTAATTCAGATGATGATGATGGATATTTTAACTCTTGAGAGCGTATACATGAAACCAAATGGACCCGCAAGGGTCTATTTGGTTTCGTGTTTGCACTCTAAAGACTTACATTGGTTACTTTTCATCTGGCTAACGAACTTTGCTGGGGACCACCTGGAACCCTCTCAAGGACCACCGGTGGTCCCCGGACCACTGCTTGAAAACCACTGTTGTAGAGGAATTGCTATTTTGAGAAATGTTAGCCTGCTATCTCTCCTATGCTATCTCTCCTATGTTATGTTATATCAATACAGCATGGAATGGTGGGCAAAATCCAACGACATCAAAATATTCTATGTTTTGGGTCTGAGAGGCTGACATCTCATTAAATAGTGGTCTGTGGCTCAAATGGCAAATAAACAATTCAAACTTGATTGGTAGAAAGAGGGTGAGAACCACAGTGTTGAGACACTAAATAAAGCAAATGCAAGCATAACACACAGACACACACAGATTGCACACATGAGAAGCGCATGTTCGTGCACATCTCTCTCTCTGACTCACTCACTTGCCTAAAAATATTCATCTTCCACACATGTCTCTTTCTTCTTAACTGCTGGGTTACACTGACCTGTGAGTCAGCGGCTGCCGAGTCTAAAAAAGGTCGAGAAACAGCCCATGTTCTGACAGCTAGTGTGGGGATGGGAGGGGTAGTAGTACCACTCTACCCAGGAGAACATGCTAGTTTTTCGCCTAGCAAGACCAGTGTTTCCCTAGATGTTCATGTTGAGACCTTAGAGATTGATAGACCTGACAAAGACCCGCCAAGGATCGAAATGCTGTCGCCTTGTCCTTCCTGAATAAAGTAACCCAGGAGCTAGTATGTGGTTTGCGAACTGTTCTTTATTCTTTTGTAGAGACCTAGAGATTAGACATTTGCCTGAGATATAAACAAGCAAACATTGTACTAGTTTGTCGCTTAGCTTCTCTACTACCTCACTACTTCTAAAATGTAATTATTTCTTAGATTTGTTTGTCTGGTTTAAAATGTACGCATTGAACACCTCAGCGTGTTCATGGCCTGACAACATTGGTGTCTCTTTTTGGATTATGTTTATTGCAAGTGAAGCAAAAGCTGCCTTTTCCCCCCACCTGCGACCAAATGTCTTTGCCCCGAAAAATATCATATCTACAGGCTCGTAGCAAACCGGTATATGGTTTGACGGCGCTGGTTGAGAATCACTGTTGCAGTGCAAAGACGGGGGTGAAGAACACAACACCCAACACCACTTAGCAGGTTTCCATCACAGAGTTGAGTTCTCGAAGGCGGTCGAATGAAGAAAACAACGCAAACCAGCTAAGGGCAAGGCGGGGGGAGTGCGGGGTGGGGATGGGGGGAGCGCCGCGGAGCCGGTGAACTCTGATGATGTAACAGGCATGAAACTGGTACAAGGAGGAGGCGGGGCGACGTTGCTCCATGGCAACCAACCAACCACAGCCCCTATAAGAGGACCCCCCCCCACACACACACACACACACACACACACACATAATGAACGAGCGCCAAGCGCCATCGTGTGACATATTCATCATCTCACCTCTCCTTTGCACCATGTCATGAGAGTATAGAGGAGGTGAACGTTTTTTTTTTTGTAAATCAGGTCACCTCCTCCTAGACCTTGCAATGCAAACAAGGGCAAGATTGCTCTCAAATCCCACCACGCCATCCTTGCATTTCCCCCCCACCACAATCACCGCCAGCACCACCAACACCGCTGGTCCTTGGACACCTTCCCAACCACAAACGTGGAAGTCTGAAGATGTTCCAAGAGGCGTCTCGGGCTGATAGGATGCCTAAAGGCAGTGGTTCCTAAAGTCATACCAAATACCGGGACCCAATGCCTCCCTGCTTGGCACTCCACATCAAGGGATGGATTGGGGGTAAGTCCCTGCGACATACTACCGTCATCTCCACAAGGTGTACTTGTACATCAAGCTGCATCCTGGAAAGAGGAGATAGGCTTCTGACCTACAGTATATGGGCCTCAATGGCCAAGCCGAGCTTCATGACATCAAGGCCTGGGAAAGCTACTTACTTTGCCAATCAGTTCAATGTATTAATGTAGACCCGACTTTGAGAACGCACTCTCAGATCTTTAATAGTTTTCCAACTGTAAACTGGAACATGGGACGCCGCAGAGAGCGTGTACTTTATTCACTGGCGTTCACATGGTGAAGTGCAAAACCAGCATGCTGCATCTACGTCTAACACGGACCAATGCCATACCTGCCAACCCGGCCCACCCCACCCGCAGCGACACAATGCTGAGAAATGCAACAAACCTCTTGTACAATTACAAAGGCCTGTTCCTGTCTGTCCTGTGGACTGGCCTGCGGTAGAGGAGAACATTGTGGCTCGATCCAACCTTCACATGCTGCACGTGCACATGTGTGTGTGTGCGCGCGTGTGTTTGTGTGTGTGAGATGCTCCAAGGGTAGCGTCTAATGGGTCGTCAGAGAGGCCAGAGTCGTGTCCCTTACCAGCCATCCGCTGTCACGGTGAAATCCCAGCTCCGTCGTCAATCTGATCAATGCTTTATTTGTCCCACTTGGCGGCAGATGCTAGTATAGTGTGCGTTGTGCACAGGGGTGTAAAGCAGTGCCTCCCAAACCTTTTCCAAGGACCCCCAAATGGACAGCCTCTAGCAGTGATTCTCAGCCTGCTTAATTTCGAGTTTGACATGAATTACAGGTAGTCTAGTACTGTATTTCAGTACAGTGCTAATATGGTATCTGCTATGCTTTACTTTACTGGAGTTCTGCAAACTTTCTGCACTTTTACTTCTACTACCTCACTACACCTCAGAGGAAAATATTGCAATTTCACTCCACTACAACGTTTTGAAAACTTCAGATGCATTCATTCAGCCCACTTGTACAGCCATATGAAGATAGCAGGTCTACAAGCTTGCAATAAGTTGACTGAATTTGTTTTACTTATTATTTTCAATGGTGAAATGGGACATTCTGTATGAGTAGTTTTATTTTTCATACTTACTACTTTTGTACTACTTTTACTTTTACTGGACTTTCACTTGGACATGGAGAGATAGAGACCTACACACATAGGTGTTCATTGGAGACGGTGTACACCTCTCAAAATATGCAAGTATAGGCTACTTTTTTCCACACCACTGGTTGCCCGGTGACAACAACAAGCCTGAGGCTGTTGGCCCTGCGATGGCTGTGCCAGATCCTCTCTCTCTCTCTCTCTCTCTCTCTCTCTCTCTCTCTCTCTCTCTCTCTCTCTCTCTCTCAGTGGAAGGTCAGTGGGTCATACAGCACATTACATCACCCACAGGATCATAAAGTCCGTGATTAGCATCGCATGGTGCATCGCAGAGCCCCCGCTGATAAATAACCTGGCTATCTCCTCCAGCCCTAAAAGCATTGACGTGCCCTCACCTTCCCTCGCGGGACCTTTTTTTCTCCTCCTTCCTCTCTCCTTTTTAAGAAAGGTGATATGGACGGAGCTTTTTTTTTTCGCCCCAGACGTTCTTCAAGGCGGGAACGGGGACACTTTGGAGGAGGGTTCTCTTTTGGCGGCGTATAGCGCCTGGGACGTTTTTTCCGTCGGCCCAGCTGATCCATCAGCTGTCACACGGAGATAATTTGAAGCGGTCGGGGTCGAGGACGGCGGGATCCGAGAAGCGGGAGCTATCTTATCTCTGGCCGCAGCCGCGCGCTGAGGTCGTACCACATGAAGGAAGCAGTACAGTCTGCAGTCGCGATCGCACTGGAAGGACGTATAATAATATCACGCAGGATCAGAATGTATTGGTACATTTTTGAATGCGTAAACATCTTAAGTTGTCAAGGTCGGGTCAGCGGATCCCAGGGGTTCCTCAGCAAAATTCTTCCATAGCATAACATCAACATAAGTTTAAGTAGGCCTACTTTAAAGTTACATATTTTTTCAAATTGTGAGCTTGTATCTGCCATCTCTGAAACATTTTAACAAATGTTGACTAAATCATCTCAGATGGGATGGTCGATCTGCAACCAAATGCACATACATTTGTCAGTCCTTGACATGAAAACTTTGGGAAACATCAGACAGACATGGCTTATTAGTAGTCCTCCACCGCTCAAAGGAATTATTGGCAGATATTTTCAGCTCTGTCCACTGTAACTGCAGCGTTGTCGTCTGTTACGCTAGCTAGCCTAATGACAAACAAAAGGCCTCAGCCAGTCATAGGTCCAACCCCACCTGCTCAATTCTTTCAAAGGGTCTTTGAAGTCACCCCTTGTTGTTGTTTGAATGCAGAGAGAGGCCTATTCTTCGTTTTATGGCTGGGGCCTCTTTCCCCTTTTTAAGGGCTGCCACTAGGATGCTCAATAATGCATAACACAACCCAGGGTTATTGAGGGATGCGGGATTTTTACAAGGAAATATGTAAATATAGACCGGAAAGCATGTGTCCACGGGCACCCGCATGCACCCTCCCACCACGGCATCACTCATTGTGACAGTGTTTTTACGTTTGGGGTGGGGTGAAGAATCGGGTGACAGCCTTTGTGGATGACCTCCGGGGGCGGAAGTAACATGTCCCATTTGGGGGGGCAAGAGAACATGTTGGAGGGGCAAGAGAAAATGGTATGGGGGCGGCTTCATGAAGCCGCACCCATGCCATTTTCGGTTACAGGACTTTTATTAGTCAAGTAAAGCATCAATAATAACATCAGTTGTTGTTGAAGTTGCAACAGGCACGCAGCATTCATAAAGCTAAAGGTCTGACTCAGGGAGTTTTCTGTTTTCAATGATGAAATCATCGTGTCTCATTGTGTTTGGTGGGGCAGACTGGGGGCCCCCCCATGCCCATGCCTAGATCCGCCCCTGATGACCTCCCTCTACATCGCTGAATGTTTCCCCGAGTTCCCCCAGTTTAGCTTTTTAATCTGTCTTTGACCCTTGCTTGAGGATAGTGCCAGTTGTCCCGAGGGATGTGATGTCCCCCCCCCCCCCCATCATAAGCTTGGAGCAGAGAGAGAGAGAGAGAAACTACAGCATTACTCATTTTCATTGCTGAGCACAGGATGTCAGATACACAATCAGGGCCTGATGTCGAACCGACCGATCGAGGAGAGGCCATTTTCTACCCAAGTATGAAATGGTTTCCATAACAAAGCGTAATCAGAGAAACACCGAGAATCCAGTGCCTTCGCAGTCCCTTTTTCTATAATTGACCTCTTTTCTGGTGACGTCTGTTTAGCTGCCTGAGTGAGTCCATTGTTTGTTGGCGGAGAAAAGAAAAAGCCTTGACAAATGCTCCTTCCTCACCCACACAAATAGTGGGGTTTCGTCTCCATGTTAAATGTGGATGTCATTTACAACTCTTGTAAAAGTTTCACTTTCAGTCCTAATTTGTTGGTGAGGGTCTATAGAACCATTTTGGTTCGAGTGGCCCGCACACAAATTAAATATTTGGCCTGTAGGGGGCGTAACAAGGTGCCAACCCTACCAAAACATGTAAACTGTTGTAACTTTTGATCAAATTGTCCAATCTGTACATATGGGATATCTATGGATTCACAATCAGGAGTAGCATTTGCTACCTAAACCTAATTACACATAAAATATATTTTTTCATCCATTATTGGTGTATATCGACAAAAATAGCAAGCAAAACAAGCTAAAATTAGCTAAAACCGAAGTGAGTTTCCATCTCCATGTTAAATTTAGTTGTCGTTTACAACTTTAAAAGTTTAACTTTCAATACTAAATTCTAGGTGAGGTAACCATTTTGGTTAGAGTGGCCAGCACGCAGATAAAGATTATTGGGGGGGGGGGCTTCCAAAATATGATATAAGACTGTCGTAACTTATCCAATCTGAACATATGACATATTCACATTTAGAAGTAGTATTTAGTCATTTAGACCAGGGGAGCCCAACCAGTAGATCGGGATCTACCGGTAGATCTCGGCCTGATCACAAGTAGATCTCGGGAGATGTGGGGGGGAAAGAAAAAAAATGGGGTGGAAAAGAAAAAAGAGCGATTTTCGTCAGTGTGTGATGCATTTGCAATGGCAGTGTTTGTCCATGTCTGTTGTACTTATGTTGTACAGTTGTAGGCCTATTTATGACAAGTCTGCTGTACTTTATGCTTATATGGACATAAAGTAAGTGGTAAAACAAAGTAGTGTTGTGTTGTTGCGAAGTTACTGTAGGCTGGCAACGATGCGTGTGGTTTGAAATGTTGATATTGGACTGGTAGATCCCGGAGGGGTTGGCTGCTGAAAAGTAGATCTTGGGTCAAAAAAGGTTGGGCACCCCTGATTTAGACCATATTACCCCAGCCCCCCTCCCCACCCCCTTGTGTGTATCCACAAGAATAGCACGTAGTCCAGCCTCTATGTGCAGTATTTTGATGATAACAGCATGAATTTTGGAACACAGTTGGAGCATGTCATTAGGAGCATTGTTGGCTATGGCACCATCACGGATTTGTCCCTTGGTAGCCTGGTCTAGCCCTCAATGATTTTGGCCTTGGGGGGCGGGGGTGTCGTGGGATCCACACGGCGGAAGTGCTGCGCTCTGATTTGATCTCACTAACGTGTCGTCATCTCCGGCCCCTCCCACGCCCGTCCACTGCTGTTCTACGTCACATCATTTAGAGCGACGCCCACCCCAGAAGGTCACCCCCTCAAGGCCACTTTCCAACGTGCGTTAGTCCAGGCTTTCCGTTTTCGCGCAAGGCGGACGAAAATGAAAGCCTGGGTGTCGAGGCTAGTCCCTTGGTAATCCTGACAGCTATTTTCTAAAATATTAATTCTAGTAAATAGTCCCACATTGTCAAAATTCTCTGATCCTGATTCTCGTAACTAATCCTACGTTTTCAAGGACGAGGTCTAAAGGATGACGTGGGGTGAGGGCTTCCAGCCAGAGTTTCTCCTCACTTCTTATGGCCTCAGTGTTCTGGGGCTATGTCAGCTATGTCAATGCCATTGTCTTTGCTGAAGGTTTCTTTCCAAGTCTCTAGCTCAGCCCTGCAAGGTCCAACCCAGACTTGTGCAGATGGCTGCTGGCTCATCTGGAGGCCCCGGTTTGTGTGATTAGGTGGGGTTGACTGCCGCAATCAGGATTAGGGGCTTGACCCTTTCAAACTGTGGCAGTCTAGCCAAGTGTCTGCATTTGTTTTGGAGGCTATATACAGGAGACAGTTTCTCACCAGCACCAGGTATCATGAGGTGAAGGCTCCTTCAATTGACATTGTTGTTGAGTCTTCATGGGGAGAAGCATTATGCATTCCGAACCATCTTCAAGAAGGACATGAGAGTCGAAAAGAATGGTCACCATGGTGCAATATAACTACTTTGAGTATGACTATTTTCCTGTCAACTAGCTTGTGTGTGAAGGTACAGCACTTCAGCAGGGGTTTTCACCAGACAGCTTTTACTGTATGGATCTGGATGGGATCTGGCTAGAAGTACACAGACTGGTGTTGGATCTGGGTGGGGATCTGGCTAGAATTACACAGACTGGTGTTGGATCTGGATGGGGATCTGGCTAGAAGTACACAGACTGGTGTTGCATCTTGGTGGGGATCTGGTTAGAAGTACACAGACTGGTGTTGGATCTGGGTGGGGATCTGGCTAGAAGTACACAGACTGGTGTTGGATCTGGATGGGGATCTGGCTAGAAGTACACAGACTGGTGTTGGATCTGGATGGGGATCTGGCTAGAAGTACACAGACTGGTGTTGGATCTGGATGGGGATCTGGCTAGAAGTACACAGACTGGTGTTGGATCTGGGTGGGGATCTGGCTAGAAGTATACAGACTGGTGTTGGATCTGGATGGGGATCTGGCTAGAAGTACACAGACTGGTGTTGGATCTGCATGGGGATCTGGCTAGAAGTATACAGACTGGTGTTGGATCTGGGTGGGGATCTGGCTAGAAGTACACAGACTGGTGTTGGATCTGGGTGGGGATCTGGCTAGAAGTACACTGGTGTTGGATCTGGATGGGGATATGGTTAGAAGTACACAGACTGGTGTTCTGACCTCACTGGGTACTGGTCAATCGGGTAGAGCTGGTTTGAGTTGGAGTGAGTACTAAGAATATGTCAGCTGATTTCATGGGCTCACTTGATTTTCACATATAGGGTAGAAGACATGGATTTACTGCCTACATCAATACATCAATATTACACATTTTGATGATTTGACTATTATCTAGCATTTTATAAAAAATCATAATCCTTGAAAACGTTTTGTCATCAGAATCAAGATTGTATGTTGTATGAACTGAATTGGTAAAATAACAGCAGATGATGGCCACCATAGCTGTCATCACAGACCCATAGCCAAAACAATTCCTTATGGCAGGCTTTAACTTTGTGCCAAATGTCATGCTTTCATTGAAAAGTGCACAATTTTCACACAGAGGCTATAAGTGGGTATGCCTAACTTTAATCCCCCCAATACTGTATTGTTTCTATTTATTTACAATTTATACCATTACTCATTCATGATAGGTAGGCACTAACTTCATCCTTCTAGGTTCAACAGAATTTAAATTAGGTGCCATTTGAAGTAATTTGATGTACATGGGCGTCCATTTTTTCCATATCATATTCCAAACATTAATATTTGAAATCCAGTTAATTCCTGGGTTAGTATTGACTAGATATAGCAAAAGAAAACAAAGAAAAAACAGCAATTGTGAGAAAATAAAGACTTTTAAGAAAAAACAAAAATCCGATTTTGGTCAATTTTGAAATTAGGCAAAAAATGCATATTTTTTTCATCTACAGATGGGCCACTCGAACTAAAATTGTTCTATAGGTCATCATCTACAAATTAGAAGCGAAAGTCAAACTTTTACAAGAGTTGTAAATGACGGTGTGTCGTGGGACCCCACTAAAACACACAGGCTCGCACATGCACACTCACAGAGGCTTGTATGACTGTACTATACTTGTGAGACATCACCATTTCAGGACAGCATTGGAAAAAAAGCTGCAGGTCTACAAGCTCAATTGAATACTTTCCTGTATGTGTGTGTGGTACACTATGTGTGCACATACGTAGCTAAGTCAAGCAACTACTTTACTAGGCCTATACTTTTTGTTGGGACAATTGGCCTTCGCAAGGATAGCAAATCGAGCACACATCACACACACACACGCGCGCACGCGCGCACGGCTGATGGAAAGGGGAGAAGTAACACAAAGCTAATCAGAGAAGGGTGAGAGGAGAGGAGGCCGCGGCGGGCAGTGGGAGAGGAAAGCAGCTGCTGTGCAAAATAAAAGACAATAACATTCCTTTCTTTCTGCTCGTCATGTGGGGCCAAACGGCCTCTGCCGTCTGGAAATCTCAGACACTAAATGTCTGACACGCAGTGGTGGGGAAAAAGTACACTTTTTTTGACTGGTGCAGCCAACACCCCAACAGCATCACTCAGTTCAGACAGGTCGAATTTTTTTTAAAGGGGAAGTCCACTCATTTTCAACATTTTAATACGTCATTAGTATACCCTAGAGGTGCTGGGTGGACATGATAAAAACGTTTCCCTATTCTTTGTTTCCTAGAAATAGAGGTCTGAAGAAAACCACTAACATGGTGAAACATCTTGATGACATCATCAAGATGTATTTTCACCATGTTAATGGATTTCTTTAGACGCTTGTTTTTTCTGATAGTGTACAATGGAGCATTTGTACACTCTCAGAAAATGTTGAAAATGGGTGGAATTCCCCTTTAAGGAATCAATATGATAAGGAATATCAATATGAAAAGTACTAATTATGCAGAATATCCCGTTGCAAGTGTATAATAACAATATATAATAATTTAATAGCTTGCAATTTGTAATTATTCTAGTAGTTGAACCACGATGAGCTGACTAACACTGCCGCACACGTACAACTGAACAAACGTACAACAACAATGAGCATGTTTTCAGTGGATTGCCACTTATAGCGTTATTAATGGATCAACACCCTTGGCTCATCCATAATTACCCATTTAATGGAGTCATCCACAGCCAACCACAGGTTAGAATGCAGAGACGAGAAGGGGCTGGATCAGCAACTCTCCGACAAGTGAGATCGGAGAGGGTGTTAACACTTTGACTGACACGCGGTTCAGTCAAATGTCCCTCGCCGCCGTCCGTAGAAAAGGTGTCTTTTATTTTGAAGTATAAGCAGCGGCCATTTTGTTGAAGTATGAAAAACACATGGCCAAGCATCGTGGAGGCATGGTTCTAAAACGCTGGAGGCATGGCTCTCTTTTACAAAGTCATTAGACCGTCAGACTTCCATTGCTGCTCATTGGCAGTAACTATGTTTTGCCGTTTCAACCCGATCTTAACTCTCCCGTTCGCCACATCGAGCCAAAGAATGTTGTCTCTTCTTCTTGTGGAAGAAATGGATTATTACTATATGGGGTCTCTGGCGCAAAGACTTCTGTCAGATGGGGATGCCTCCTCAAATTCAGAACAATTCGGAATTCAGAACAGTTCTCAAACAAAATGTTTGAGAACCACAGTCCAAATAGTCGACCAGTCAAAAATCCAATGACTCTCCTTACTGTCAATGATAGTGTGTTAGAGAGAGAGTGTGTTAGAGAGAGTTATATATACTGTGTATATATAGAGAGAGAGAGGGGAAACAGCAGGGGAAAATGAGTTTTCTGCTGTTGTGTGCCTACCGCTGCAACTCCAAACTCAACCTTCCCTCTCAATGTTTAATCGCGGTGACCTCTTTCATTAGGAGGATAAATAAAAGATTAGAGCGGGGCCCAGTTAATACAAAGCCAGAACCAGCGGGAGGATTGGGGGGTGCAGCGTATCAGAAAGACTCACTTTCAACTACACTACAACTTTCCCCAGGCCTGTCTGTGTGCTGGTTTGTGCATCGTCGGCATGTTCTCTCAAAAAAGGCCTTGTTGGGAAAGCATCCCAAGCATCCGATTTTTGAACTCCCTGGACTCGGTATGTTCCGTTTTTCGTCTCACTCTCGGATTTTAATAGTACCACCACCATTTATTATAGTTAAGTGACAACCATGTGGCATCACAATCATCTTAACCACTTCATCCAAAATAGCAGGTTTATATGTTCACAGCCAAGCTTGTACACCTGAGATTAGTTTAGTATAATTAGATTTGATTAGTTTTGATCACAAAAGAACAAAGAATCTTCAGATGGGTGTCCACGGCCAAATACATTTTCTTTATTTGTCTTTTCTAGCGTAATGTCCTAGGCCTAGGTCCTACTTTATCATGCAAATGTAGTAGCAGATCTAGACATTTAAGCTTGTCAATCTGTCATTCGTTGCTGGTTTTGAATTTGAACTTGGAAAAGTAGAAAATGCTTTGCACATAGGAGGTCTCACAGCAAACACAAAAGCAAGGACACAACTGTCCCCCCATAACATTTCACGGTTGCCCTTTGGAGCGATTAGAGACTGCAGGGGCATGGAAAGCAAACATCGACGGAGCTCTATAAGCCTAATTCATACTTTTGTACCGATAGTCACAGACTTTCGCGATGCATTTTCCCCCCCTCCTGCGGTTAAAAATCAGCTATTTGCCGTCGAGCGGCACAGTCAGTCAGTCAGCCACGCAGCATGCGGCGACAGATTAGCATCCGTCAGTGGCTATCTGTGTGCAGGGAGCGTTTCAACCAAAAACTGCCACGGTTGAGGATTCCATTCAGATTGTATACAGCTCAACAGCCCCAACACCAAATCCCTGCAGAGATCATATCGGTTCATAACAATGTGAGGCACTGTATGGAATAACACCACCTGCTTTAACAATGCACTGAGAGTTGTGCTAGTTGGCCGTCTTCCCCAAAGCCACTGCTTCTGAAACTTTTTTTTCGTGACAAGGATCCGAGAATTGATCTGAGTTGGGCTACGGACCCCCAGAAGAGATTTGTTTTGTTTTTAATTTTAAGTAGACCTAACATATCAATGGATGTACAAGCTATGTGTGAACATAGCTCTGCCTTTTTTTGAATACCCAACATATAAATGCATAAAGTGGGATGCTATCCCTTTGCTGCAGCCTGGGGATCCCCTGGTACCCCTCCCCAGCAGGACCCCTGTAGTGTGAATCCCCCAACCCCCCTTTGAGAACCACTGTTGTGGTCAAACTGTACCTACACAGTCCAATACGTCCAACCAGGGCACAGATGTTACTTGGGAGCAGAGAGAGAGAGAGAGAGAGAAACATGAATGATTGTGTCTGTGCATGAAATGTGTTGTATGATGATAATAATGTGAGGCCTGAGCGCACTCTGACATCATGTGTGAATGTTCCAGTACAGGGGTGGATCTAGGCATAGGCATGGGGGGGCAATGCCCCCTTAAATGCCCAGTCTGCCCCACCAAACACAATGGTGTGCAAAACAACCCAAGATATTTTAGATTAAAGTGCCTACATTTAAAATGATTTGAAACACTACTACTGCTACTAACTAACTACAGTTGTGTTACCACTAAACCAACAGCATTTCATCATTGAAAACAGAAAACTCTCTGAGTCAGACCTTTAGCTTTATACTGTATATGCTGCGTGTCTGTTGTAACTTCAACAACAACTGGTGTTATTATTGATGCCTAATTGCCTAACAAAAGTCCTGTAACAAAAAATGATATGAAGCCGCACCCATACCATTTTCTCCTGCCCCCCCAAATGGGGAAATGTTATATCCGCCCCTGTTTCTGTATAGCACTATGACAGAGCTACTCACACATGGCCTGTGCTTCTCAGTGCAACGCCGTGTGTCATAGAGGTCTTCTGTATCTGACCTACAGGTCTAATAACAATGTCTTATGGAGGAAGCTGTTCTATCACTGTTCTCTCTCTCTCCCTCCCCCACCTCTCTCTGTCTCTCTCTCTCACACACACACACACACACACACACACACACACACACACACACACACACACACACACACACACACACACACACACACACACACACACACACACACGCACGCACGCACGCACGCACACATACTATGATACTTGTGAGGACAGTGGTTCTATTTGGTAACATTTTCACAGTTAAGCCAATAACGGCTCACATGGATCAGCCCTTCATCCTTAACCTCTAAATTCCCAGCACTTAAAACCTATATTTTCATCACCTATAAAAGAACAATTATGTCTCTTTTTAGGACCAGGAAAAGTGTTACTCACTATATTATAAAGTGCACAAGTACAGTAATACAAATGTGTCTGTGTGAGAATGCACACACACATACACACACACATACACACCCACCCATACCGGCTCTGTCTTAGACAGATGGAGGTGAACTAGGTTATGGGAGCAGCATGCTGCTACACACCATCACCCTGTCAGTCTCCTGGATAATTGAATCAGATGTGTATAGGTCCCCCCACCACCGCTCCGGCCCACGGCCTGCCTACACCGGAGTGTACCGACGGGGGCCATCCAGGCTGATGCCCCCCACGCACGCACGCACACACACACACACACACGCACGCGCACACACACACACACACACCCTCCACTCCACTTCCTGGTAAGTGAGTACTTCGCCAATGGTGGACAGTAGAACATTCTTAGCTCTAAGCAGTGGTTTTCAACCTTTTTGCTACCAGGGTCCACTATTTATTCGGAAATTGAGCCATGGACCACCATTTGATGACATTTTAGCCCCACACAGATCCAAAAACTAAAGGTTTCATTTTGCTTTTGTCCACAATACCAAGCTGGGTTTGGGAAATGACACAGTCAAACATACAGATCAAATTGACCATTAATCTTCTACATTCTCTAGTAGTGTAAACTTGGGCTAATTCAGATGATGAATATTTGTAACTCTTTGAGAGCGTAAACATGAAACCAAATGGACCCGCAAGGGTCCATTTGGTTCCATGTTTACGCTCTCAAAGAGTTACATCTGGTTAACCAACTTTTCATTTAGCCTGAGGACCACCTGGAACTCTCTCAAGGACCACTTGTGGTTGAAAACCACTGCTCTAAGTAAGGCCTTGGTAGCACTGTTCCCCAATACAGTGGGCATCACAGACCGTTTTGTAGGGGGTCACACCTTCAGTTAAGATTTATTTTACCTACATCTTTTCCAAAAAAATAACAATAAAACCAACAAAGCTTGTAGACCTGCTATGTTTGGCTGTTCCCGGGCCAAAAAAACATCTAATAATGTCTCTTTCGGGGTCTCAACTCGAAAACTTTGGGGCCCAGCGAGTGTTTTGTTCAGTAACGAGAGTCTTCCTGCCTCTACCAGCTCTTTATTTAACCAGGAAAACGCATTGTCAGGATATCTCTACAGTCGGATCAAACGCGAAATGGGAAGTGACGATGCAAACGAAATAATGAGCAGACAGAACTGGAACTGGAGCATGCGCCGCCACATGTGGTCTGCGCACACGTGTGTGTGTGTGTGTGTGTGTGTGTGTGTGTGTGTGTGTGTGTGTGTGTGTGTGTGTGTGTGTGTGTGTGTGTGTGTGTGTGTGTGTGTGTGTGTGTCAGGGGTGGATGTAACATGTCCCATCTGGGGGGGGGGGGGGGGGCAAGAGAACATGTTGGAGGGGCAAGAGAAAATGGTATGGGTGCGGCTTCATCGCCCGTGTCGCTTCGCGCCACGGGTGATGAAGTCGCACCCCCATACCATTTTTTCTGTTACAGGACTTTTATTAGTCAAGTAAAGCATCAATAATAACATCAGTTGTTGTTGAAGTTGCAACATGCACACAGCACACATAAAGCTAAAGGTCTGACTCAGAGAGTTTTCTGTTTTCAATGATTGGTTCAGTGGTGACACAGCTGTAGTTAGTCAGTAGCAGTAGTAGTGTTTCGCATCATTTTAAATAGGCACTTTAATTTGAAATATCTTGGGTTGTTTTGCATGCCATCATGTTTGGTGGGGCAGACTGGGCATTTAGGGGGGGCATTGCCCCCCCCATGCCCATGTCTAGATCTGCCCCTGGTGTGTGTGTGTGTTTGGTGAGGGGGGGGATGTTTCAGTAGCTTTTTGCACTTCAGCGTTCCTCTCGAAAATCCAAGATGAAGACATTTCAAAATGCCATCGTCATGGGAACTGTCATCATAATCCGCCATATAGAGAGGAGTTGGGGTGGGGGGGGCAGGAGTCTGGGGTGGATGGTGAGTGAGAAGTTGGAGGGGTTTTGAGGGGGAAAAGGGGCTCAGAGGAGAGTGATGATGAGTGTCTTCCATTTTCCGGCCGTGTCACTGTATAGCGTGTGCTGACTGAGCACTGAGGCTAGTAGCCGGCCCCGCTATAAGCTGCTGACCGCACAGCCAACTGGCCCTGGCCACTCTACAAGCCAGATGAGGATGGATGAGGCTCAGCTGGGTTTAGCGGCCGCAACTTATTCTCTTAGTCATTGTTCTATTCCGTAACGCGTTCGTTCCAGATTAATCAAATAATCACATTCGAACAGTCAAGTGTGACGTGTAGGTGTGAGCGCATGCAGCGGCCGCTAGTTTAAAGAAAAAGCCTTGACCCAGTGAAACCTGGCCTTACCGTAGCGTCTGCGTTCGTGTCGATTGGCAGACAAGTGCTTGTGCAAAGCCCAAGCTGAACCGGCAGCCCGCTGCATAATGTGTTCTGCATGAAAGAACCTTTGCGCCCACGAGGTGAAGGGAAATTTGCTTATAGCACATCATCACCTTTCTGAAAACATTATTCATCTCAAGTCAGCTGACCCCCCTCCCTGGTCCAGCGTCAGAGCAGCATGCAAAGGGGAATTAATAGATGGATTTTTACAGTGAAAAAACGATAATAGGAGTCGGCGGGAGAGAAGAAAAGGAGAGCGAGAGACTGTAGGAAAGCGGAATAAATGATTCTGACCTGGCCGTCGACAAGTGGACGGAATGCACACGCTCTCACGTGCGTTGCTACGCTACCGGGGTGAGCAAACTTGAGGAAGTTCATTACGAAGAGGCTTTTGAATGAGGGAGACTGAACCCATCATCAAGGCTTTTGTACCTCTGCCTCGCTCCTCATTTGCGTGTGTGTGTGTGCATGTGCGTGCGCACGCGTCCATTCACAACCTGAAACTGTCAGCCTGGTTCTTGGTAGACGATAGGGCTTCATGGGCATATAAATATATCGAAGCCGACATTTAAAACCATTAGCTGATTTTTCCTATGAACAGATTCTTCGGTTGTTATAATGACAATAGATTGAACAAAGGTTTAATAGATTTTCTTTAGTAATCAACTAAATCAATGAGTCTGATTAACCACTTAACCCTGTATTATGCCTGGCTGTACAATGGCGCACCGAAATATCCAAAATACCCAATCTACAAGCTTGTAAATTGGTTATTATCACAAGCTGGTTCTTTTTTTTTTAAGGAACGCTAGCCCCTCCTATGCTTAGCTTTCTGGGTAAACATTGACTTGTGATTGGCTGACCCCCACACGTAAATTTGTGATTGGCCAGAATGTGATGCATGATGAGCGCCGCTCACTTCACACGGGTGTGATTTAAAATCATAATCCAGGCAAAAAGTTTTAAATAATCATGATATTGATTTGAAGTCACGTCGTCCAGCCGTGGCAGAGAGGGTCTGGCATGAATGAATTCATGCTCATGCTCATGCATGCATGGTTGGCCTGGGTATGTGCAACAGCACGCATACATACGCTAATAGCACACACATGCACCGAACAGGGCCTGAGGGCAGGCTGCAGGCTGGCTGAGCCAGCTAATCAATGAATGCCAAGGAGCTGCAGACTCATTTCAATAACTGCTATTCCACTTACGACAAACCAGAATATTGCCTCTGTTGGCTGTTTGTATATACCGTATTGTCCCGGATATACAGTAAGACGACTCTGCTTATAAGATGACCTCCATTTTTCAAAACTCATTTGTGGAAGAAAAA
This sequence comes from Benthosema pterotum, assembly GCA_039105355.1. Lineage (NCBI taxonomy): Eukaryota > Metazoa > Chordata > Actinopteri > Myctophiformes > Myctophidae > Benthosema > Benthosema pterotum. Next base: position 27,933,734 of record CM076987.1, on the reverse strand, counting down.
CATTGAATCTCAAATAGTATAGTTTCCCGGGCAAAGACATTGTTGTGTGTGCGTTCCTCAGCCACACGCGCACACAGACGGCATTACATTCACAGAAAAACACCTAACGATTAAACCGGCTAACTGCTAACGACTAACGATTCATTTCTAGCGATCAATGAATCGATCATCGAATAATCTGTAACATCCCTACCCAAAAACAACAACATAGGAAGTTGAAATATGGAGATACAAGGTTTCTGCCACATAACATATTTACGATATGCTATGAAGTATAAATGAGGCTTCAGGAATCTATAATAGTTGAATTGTGCTTTCCAGGGGAATGTGTTGAACTTTCCGTTTCAATCATCGTCTCCATCCGTGGTGTTATGAAACCACGGCCATAGTCTTACAGTAGCTGTGTCCATAGCATCTGGGTGAACTTTGCAAATATCAAATTTGCCAATATAATTGATTGCAGCTTCCCCCTCCCGCCCTCTCCAAAGTGCAAGGGTGATATTTCAGTGCAAGAGGATATTGTCACTGCCATGCAGAAACCTCATATATCCATATTTCAGAATGTATGTGTTTTTGTCATTAAGAGATTAGTAAGATTAGGGTTTTGGGGTGCCGTAGCTGACCCTGCTATGGGTGCCTTGGTGCAAGTTCAGTGATGCCCTCAGAATACTTTCATAATATTCATAATTTATCCCTCACATTTAGTCCTCCTGTGCATTCCTTTGTCTAAAGTACACCAAGTCTCTTCGCCAAATATAGCAGCACGTCACAACATGAACTTGTAGATCAGCTATTTTTTGGTGAATGTTCTCCAACAGAGTAGGGATGCTTGGGTTTAATTAGTTCAATAGTAGTATATTGTTTATTTGTAATATACATGCTAATGGAAAACCCATATTGTTATTATGTAAGTTTTCCTCATGACATACTGTATCTTAGGGATAAATATACATATTTGTGTTCTATAACACGGCATAAGGCTGCTACATATTGTGGAAAAGGACTCGGACCGACCACTCAAAAATGTGTAAAAATCAGGTGAGCGTTGCTATAAAATCAAGGTACTTGTTGTACCTCTCGGGTGGCGTGGACGAACATGTTATTTAGACAGACCAGAGGCAAAATTGTTTGAAAACCCACTGTACAAGAATAATAAAATGGCAGCTTTACAAGCTCTGCAGGCTCGTGGATTCATTTCACTGTTTTGAACCATTTTTGGACATACAAGCATTCCACCCGAGAGCGACCGTATATTGCGCTCGTTGACATAACGTATCGTCCATTGAAGGCGAAGCACATTGATGCAAAAGCGCACCAAACCGTGACAATTAACTTCAGGTCTGCGTGAAATTGAGCAATGATATGGACTCGCTGGAAATACCGCCGCCGCGAAAAGGGCAAATTAGCTTCTCCCAAAAACAAAACCCGCTCAATTTAACTCCTAGTCACAGGTCACAACTAAATGCAGCTGTTTGTGTAGCATGACTAAAATGTGCGCCCTCACACGCACAAGGCAGGAGGCACACACTATTGGGGATAATTTCAGAAAGTGTCACAACTTCTTTTTTTATTTTTTGGAGCTGGGTAATCAAAGCTATTCGTGTCCCCTTGAGAGCATGTCTCCCCCGTGCCCCGGAGGTAGTACAAGACAATCTGAACTGCACTGACGGATATTCTTACCGCGCCTACATTTGACAAGTTAGGTGACAGGAAAAGGGAGAACATGACTCTGTGACTATGCAAATGAAGTCACTTCCAAAAAGGCAACTTGCTCATTTCTTCTCTGCTGCTGCTGCTGCTGCTGCTGCTGCTGCTGCACTATCTGCAAGCATTGCAACTCCTCTGAGGATACACACGTAATTACAAAGTATACAGTATATACTTTGTGTGTGCGCACGCACGTGCGTGCACAAACACACGCCACACACACACCATTTTGTCACTGTTGAGAAGAAAACTAGCATTTCCAAAACGGTTCCCTTTTCAGAAAACGGGAGAAAGCAATTATTCTCAGCCTCAGTAGTAGTTTTATAGTGGCAGCCCGGGACATCTGACCAATCCGTCAACAGTTTGAACATAATGAGGTTTCCATCCAACTGGAGACAATCTGGAAGCCATTACCTACTACGGCTTCTTTGTTGGCATAGTTGGTGTTTGCTGTAGCTTATGTGGTGTACCGATATTATAACCTATTCCCCAACATTTCTTATCTGTCATATATCGATGGAGCAAAGCAGATGCAGCAAAGCATGCAAGTCCTTCCTCTTGCAAGTCTAGCTTTTGACTGATATCGGTCCATTCAAACTCCTAACTTGTACAGCCGCGCCCGGCAAAACTATAGGGCCTGAATATTCTGTTTGGGTGCATTTTTGCACTCTCAAAGTGAAAATAGCACTACAGATGTCAATGTGCATCCTAAAGGAATGACATAGCACTTGATAGAAAGGAAGACTTCATATCATAATACATTTCCCTATTTATAATGCAAGAAAGAACGGATTTATGTCATTAAATCTATTCCGCCAGGAACTATCAACTCTACATCTGTGAGCGCTGCTATGTATACGACTCACGTTTGTTTCACTAACTTAAAGGGGAGTTCCACCCATTTTCAACATTTTTTTTTTCTGAGAGCGTACAAATGGAACCAAATGAACCCTAACGGGTTCATTTGGTTCCATTTGTACGCTCTCAGAAAAAAAGAAGCGTCTAAAGAAGACCATTAACATGGTGAAAATACATCTTGATGATGTCATCAAGATGTTTCACCATGTTAGTGGTTTTCTTCAGACCTCCATTTCTTGGGAACACAGAATGGGGGAACTTTTTTATCATGTCCACCCAGCACCTCTAGGGTATACTAATGACATATTGGAATGTTGAAAATGGGTGGAGTTCCCCTTTAGACAATATCTTCATTAGTTGTCCATGCTCTAAAAGTGCAACTGATGGAAGTTAATGACTTTTCGTTCCCCCTGCTGTGTGGTGTACTGGAGGATGTGTCTAGGGACTTTAGGGTTACCTATGAAACAAGCCTCAGGGAAACTTTTACAAAAAGTAGTTATAAACAAGAGGGAGTTAGCAGATAGCCAGTGAAGCCAACTCCCTTTTATACTGTATATCCCTTTAAAATCTCTTCACTGAAAATAGCCAACCTAAAAGCATGTTAATCTTGTTATTTCACCGAATGTTCTGCTCACTTTTGCTCAACTGCTTTATTGGGTTAATTTGGGTTAGAATTGTAGTACACACTGTAACTGTATGAGCTATGAAGCATCCCTATTATAGGCATAATGTCATAATAGGTAGACATTCTGCAAAATTTGCAGATCTACACACTTTTAGGTTGTTTATTTTCAGTGTAGACATTTTTTGTAGAGAGAAATGTATAGTCTAGACTCCTGGGGGAAAACCAGTCAACGAAGTATACAGCATATACGTGTTCAATACAACAATAGCAATAGCTTTTTATTACTGTGTCAATGTCCAAGCAAGAAAGCTGAGCTATGCTGTGCTAGCTAGGGTGTGTATGGCTTAAATGATGGCCGTTCTCATATAGAAAAGTCAGGATTTACTCCTCTCTTTTTATGGCATACACTGTTGCTTAGGGGGAAAGAAGATGAAACAGTGTTCTGTGAAGAGAAAGAGAAGAGAGAAGTGGGGTGGGGTGAGGGGGGGGTGACATGGCAGTCAACATGGGTTAATTCATTGTAGCCTTTCCACTCCCTCTGCCAACCAGCGGAGCCACATCAGCAGTTTGCTATGAGTCCCTGGAAATGAGTGCTTGCCTTAACAGTAATAGGGAGCCGTCACATGGAGCCGCACAGCTGAACGGAACGACGCTCCAAACCTGGACTCATTAGTGCCATAGACGCTGCTGCTGTGCAATAGGGCCTGCAGCAGGTGTTTTGCTACCTGTTTCTGACAATTAGCCCTCTTCTTCTTCTTCTTCTAGACCAGTGGTTTTCAACCTTTTTCATACCAGGGCCCACTATTTATTCAGAATTGAGCCCCACAGACCACAAAATGAAAAGATTTATTTTGCTTTTGTCCACAACAATACCAGCCTGGATTTGGGAAACAAAACAGTGAAACATACTGATCAAAATGACCATTAGTCTTCTACATTCTCTAGTTGTGTAGACTTGGGCTAATTCACATGATGAATATTTTAACTCTTGAGAGTGTAAACATGAAACCAAATGGACCCGCAAGGGTCTATTTGGTTTCATTTTTACACTCTCAAAGAGTTAAATGTGGTTAACCAACTTTCCATCATTTAGCCTGACTTTCTCAAGGACTAGTGGTCCCCGGACCACATGTTGAAAACCCCCGTTCTAGACGAACCCAACCAAATATCAGAATGGAAAAAGAAAGTTAAAAAAGAAATACAGTATATAGCGGAAACTCATTAACATTCTCCTTCTCTCTATCTCTCACGAAACAACCCTTCAAATGTCTGATTTGCAGGAAAGGTGACCTTTATATAGCGCCGTGCTCACCCGTTCGGTGGATGTCTTAGCGTTAATGTTGACACTGGACGACCGACGGTGGCATTTTGGGAGGGGGAAGGACTCGAGTGTTGAAAGCACTTGCACCTCGCATGGAAGTGGAAGATGAGGAGACATTGGATAGTCGCACACACACACACGCGCACACACACACACACACACACTGTGGGTATAGCTGCCGTCCTCCCGGTCAGAGTTTCCTGCTATGCTGCTCTTAATTAAACTTGTGCGCAAGCCTTCCAGTAGTGATTAAAAAGAGTCTGCAAACAAAATACAGGGTAAGACGAGGGCGGGGGGTGGAGTTGGGGGAAGGCTCAGCGTAGCCTGAAGTGCACGAGGACAAAAGCCGAGATTTATACTCCTTCGGGAATGAGCAAGGGATCGGCCCCACTATACTCTCCACCGGCGTGATGTGTGGTTGCCCTTTACTTGCCCCTGTCCACCCCCCCCCCCCCACCCCCCCACCCCACCCTCGACACTCCCAAAGACCTAAAGATATGCACGCACATACACACGCGCACAGTCCCCTATGACATATGACTCAGTCGTTGTCTTAGCGCTGTCTATCATTCATATGGCTGAAACTGAACCAGGATGTGCCATAACGCTTCACTGCTTCTGCAGCTGCCTCCTCCAACTTAAGTTGCGTACTGTACTGTACTGTGTATACGTTATCAGCTGTTATTACATGGCTTGAATGAATGCTACAATCAAAAGCCAGCATTCTGGTCACGTGACCGGTCACATATGTCACAACAACGGACCGCTCCGCCCCACAACAGACCTCCTTGCACAGGTGAACATAGCCTACACACAACTGCAGGTATATAAATATATTGCAGCCTTTTGTGTACTATTTCTGTCAATTATTAGTAATTAATTAATGTATTAAGCCATGTAATAAGCGGGATAACACCTCTCGAACCAGTGTTTTGTTTGTGTGTTTGTGTTATTCCTTACCTATCTTATCGTGCCAACTGATGAAGAACTTTCAATAAAATGGCAACACAACATAAATGAATAGAAATGTATAAATGTACTGGTCAACGAATTAGAATAATTTGAACAGTGCAATCGTTAAATTCTTTGAATGCATTTCTTGTGCAGAAAACAAATCAGGTGTTCACCGCGCCTGTCCTACTGGTTAGAGTAATCACAGAACTAGTTACCTGTAAAAAAATTGCTCAGCTGAGCTTTCCAAAAGGCCCATTTAGGCCATTTAACTGTGACACTGTTGTTTCATTGAATTAGAATAATGGAGAAACCGTTTCATTGAATTAGAATATTTTTTATTATAGTTAGAATCATCACTTTCTCAGTATTTTGTGGCTGCCCCCTTGGCTTGTATGACTGCCTGAAGTCTCCGTGCAGGGGTTGACACTAAGGTCTCCGAGGTACTTGCAAATCAGGTTCTACTTGCCCTCAGCCAAATGGACCCTTGCGGATCAATTTGGTTTCATTTTACACTCTCAAGAGTTAAAATTCATCATCTTAATCAGCCCATAGTGGTCACAGACCCAGTGGTCCCTGACCGCAGCAAAATGATAGTTTGGAACCAAGTGGACCTGGGAGAGAGATAGGTAGAAATAGCTAGTTCTTCAAATCGATGCCACGGACAGGGCTTGACAGTAACACTTGCCCGCTTGCCCGGGGCAAGTAAAAAAATGGTGGGGCAAGTGAAGACTGCTACCTGGTTGCCCGATCAGGCAAGTGTGCAACTTCGTGCACTATAACACTACACAAGATAAATTTGTCTTGAAGGCGGTCATTGCACTCTGCCTCTGTGTCTTTCCCTGCTTTCTAGCTATCTACCTATCTCTCTCCCAGGTTCATTTGGTTCCAAACTATCATTTTGCTGGGGCCAGGGACCACTGGGTCTGTGACCACTATGGGCTGATTAAGATGATGAATTTTTAACTCTTGAGAGCGTAAAAATGAAACCAAATGGACCCTTGCGGGTCCATTTGGTTTCATTTTTACGCTCTCAAGAGTTACATCTGGTTAACCAACTTAGCTAGGGACCACCTGGAACCCTCTCCGGGACCACTGGTGGTCCCTGGACCACCTGTTGAAAGCACCCAAGTAGGAAGTAAACTTAAAAGCAAAATTTACAATATAGTTTTGGGGGGGCAAGTGACCATGACCTGAGGGCAAGTAGAACCTGATTGCACTTGCCCGATGGGCAAGTACCTCGGAGACCTTAGTGTCAACCCCTGCACGGAGACTTCAGGCAGTCATACAAGCCAAGGGGGCAGCCACAAAATACTGAGAAAGTGATGATTCTAATTATAATAAAAAATATTCTAATTCAATGAAACGGTTTCTCCATTATTCTAATTCAATGAAACAACAGTGTCACAGTTAAATGGCCTAAATGGGCCTTTTGGAAAGCTCAGCTGAGCAATTTTTTTACAGGTAACTAGTTCTGTGATTACTCTAACCAGTAGGACAGGCGCGGTGAACACCCGATTTGTTTTCTGCACAAGAAATGCATTCAAAGAATTTAACGATTGCACTGTTCAAATTATTCTAATTCGTTGACCAGCACCTGTAAATGTATTGACTGGCCTAATATAAAAAAACGGTAACAAGATGTGCACAAACTGCACATGCACACGTTCTACATTAGGATTAGTTGCAACAAGCCAACAGCACTACAGTACACCAAGGACCACCCCCACTCCATCCTGATTGGAGGAAGGCAACTCTCATCCTGATTGGACGAAAGGCATTTCTCCCAAAGCCCAGTGACCCCACAGGGAGGAACTCCATATATGGTCATCACCACGGATTTACAAAAGTGAAGAAAAACAAAACAATATTTGAATTAAGTGAAATTACTTACTATAGCTTTAAATCTCAAGGAGCCTTGAGGGAGCGGCCCTGGTCTAACAAATAACAATTTCCAATGTGAGGAGAAAGGAGGAAAAAACAACATGAGTTTAGTCCAACAGAAAATCCCTAAAACCTTCCCCACTGGTATTAATCGGCCCTGCAGGAGCCGATAATGAGCTGCCCTGGGATTAGCCAGGGGTTTGGTCAGGACTGCTAGGGGAAAAGTTTGCCTCTGTTTGGGCTGCCGCAGCATGCAGGCCTTATACTCTGTGACCCTTCCTCCGCCATGCACTCTACTCCTCGTGCACGCGAGAGACACTCCAAGACAGAGAGAGGAGAGTCTGGAGGTGCATATACCTGCCCTGCAAAACAATAGATGGCTGCACATTCGGCCATCACCCCCCTCCAATGGATTCTTTGGCCCTGGTACCAGGGGCGGATATAACATTTCCCGATTGGGGGGGGGCAGAAGAAAATGGTATGGGTGCGACTTCATTGCCCGGGGCGCGAAGCGACACGGGCGATGAAGCCGCACCCATACCATTTACGGTTACAGGACTTTTATTCGGCAAGTAAAGCATCAATAATAACATCAGTTGTTGCTGAAGTTGCAACAGACACGCAGCATGTATAAAGCTAATGGTCTGACTCAGAGAGTTTTCTCTTTTCAATGAAGAATGAAATGGTTAAGTGGTGCCAGAATTGTAGTTAGTTTGTGGCAGTAGTAGTGTTTTGTATTTGTATTTATTTATTTATTTATCAAATATTAAAAATGGCCAGTGTAAATGAATGTATCTTGGGTTGTTTTGCATGCCATCATGTTTGGTGGGACAGTCTGGGCATTTAGGGAGGCATTGCCCCCCCCCCCCATGCCCATGCCTAGATCCGCCCCTGCCTGGCACACAGCAGGAAGAGGTCTATAGGAAAGAGCAAGTGAGATAGAGTGCAGGAGGGGGATGGAGAGAGAGAGAGAGAGAGGGAAGTATCACTGCTTCCCACTGGGGACAAAGCACAGCTTTACCAGCCCTCTCAAATGTCCAATTACTGAGCAGGGCTGATGTATGACACAATACAGTTTTAGCAGTGCGGGCCAAAAGGCTGACCCATGGTAACTAATGTATGCGCAAGGGGGAATTATTGGTGTAGTTCGGCGGACAGAAAAATAAAAATGCAATGCCATCTTCTTGGGGCGGCTTCCCTCCCCCACCCCCAGACTTGCTCTGATATTGGAACTGCCTACATTTTCTTACGTAAGGAGGAGCTGTGGATATATAGCATGGCACCTTTAATGCCATCTGTTAGATGGTGAAGAAGAAGTATAAAAAAAAGGGTATTTCCAAATCCTCCTCAGTTTATTTCTCCTTGCCTGGAGCCTTCACTCACAGCAGGCAAAGAAACACCAATTTGTGTTTCTGTTGCAAGCGAGTACAAAGGCAGGGCACAAAACTCCTCATTAAAAAAACTGTTTCAAACATTTCGTCACTTAGTTATTAGCAGGTATTCTGGCAGGAGGGGGAGGGTCGGTTTTATACAGGCACATGGATATAAACGAAAACAGTGTAGTGTGCCTGCCTCCACAAAGCTACCAGGCTAAACTCCTAACCCCCTCACCCCTGCCAGACTGCCACACACACACACACACACCAAACAACGTGCACTTATGGACGTTGCATGCACACACTTATATATGCACACGTGACACAAACGCACAAGAGTTAAGAGATCATCAGGCCAGCAGCTGGAGTGGGACTGACTCCGGGCCCCTGGAGGATCTCAGAACATATTAGCCAACATCCTGGCTTGGGGCCCTTTCTGTCCCCAAGCCACCGTCCTCAGCATCTGTAGGCCAGTGGAAAAAGCCCCATCTGAAGCCCCCGCTGATACAACAGAAACATCCACAGGGTCCAAACTCAGATGCTGTGACCTTGTTCTCGGCAGCGGTATTTGCCGACTTACTATATAAAAAACATAGACAGTATATGGGGAGTATATTGTGTGTGTTCAACTTAGGCCTTATCAAGGTTTCGTTTTGAGCCCTTAGCCAATTTTGTCCTAACATTAGATTCTAGTTTCTGACACTAGATCCTTGTCTCAGATGCGGTTTCTGATGCTATAGATTCTAGTTCTTGGCGCTAGATTCTAGTTTCCAATGCTAGATTATAGTTTCCGATGATAGATTCTAGTTTCTGACGCATGCCAAGGACCACCAGGATTATTAGTATTTGGCTGCGAACCCCCATCTGAAAACATGTTCTAGGGATCCCCCAGAAGTAAATATAGTTAAAAATAAGAATGTTTGCTTCTGAAATATGTATATTAAAACCTTTGCGCATCATTTTCACCATTCATTTTTTTTCAAAAATAGCAGACCTACAAGCTCAAAGCGCCACTCGGTGTACATAATCAGAGCCTTCCTCGAGTTGCTGAATGAATTCTCTGAGTAGCTGGCTTGTACTTGCACTACTTAGAAAAAGGGCAATGTTGCAATTGCAAAGTGTGCTCGTGCATGTGTGTGTGTGCCTGTCTGTTTGCGGAGGTGGGGTATGCCTGTTGTGGACATGTAAATATGCTGTCACTCGGCATTTCACACACCCCAACGATTATATGTGAATCACTCCCTAAACGCATCAGTCACGCCCCTTCATAGCGTGGCAAAGAAGAAGTGCAGGGAACCAGTGTGCATATAAACATAGCCGTCCTTGTCATTACGCCGACACTTAACAAAAATGTGTGCAAATTTACATGTTAACAGCGAGCGGATTGGTTTGCTGCTGCAGGGCCCCGCCTCTACCTCTGCCCGAGTCCAATCCCGGTAGTGCTGCTGGTTGAAACTTCCACAGGTACTGTAAGTAATGCGAATCACAGGACAGCATCGCTCAAGGCCGAGCAATCAGATCTGAGCAAATAGCTGGTGACAAGGTGCTGAATTACGGTGGAGTGGCAAAAACACATCTGCCTTCACATTCTCTCACAACACTTTTTTGTTTTGTCGTGGCCTTTAAACACCCCCCCCCCCCCCCCCCAACCAACACACATACACACATGCTCTCTCTCTCTCACACACACACACACACACACACACACACACACACACACACACACACACACACACACACACACACACACACACACACACACACAGACTATTCTTAAACAGCTCCTCTTCGATTGTGTCTTCCACATGCACATCCTTCCAGTAAACATTATTTTCTCTAAGTACCACCCGGCTCTCTCTTTACACACACATGCCTGTACGCACGCACGCACACACACACACACACACACACACACACACACACACACACACACACACACACACACACACACACACACACACACACACACACACAGTCCATCTGTTTATCTTTGTCCTTTCTACTGTACTTTCTCTATGGCCCATGTGATCACCTACTACATAAATGAATAATAATAACAATCATCATCATAATTCATTTAAAAAAGACAATTGACTTAAACTTGAAAGATCAGAACTGGCTGTAGTCAACAACAAGTACTCTGTATTTCTAACATGCAGTGCCATTTTCCTGCAAATCCAACAGCAGAAGCCATGCCAGTGCACAGATGCACACATATTGGGTGCAATTCTGAAAGCTGTGGTGTAGCCAGGTATGGTGTAAGTCTTCTCATTGGCTGCAGGGCAGCAAATCAGCTCTGGGGCCTCTGTAGTAGGCCAAAAGCCTATACCACCAGGCCTGGGCCTGGGCTTACCAAATAATTACCCAGAATAATTAAAATCTGCAATTCAAAAGGTCCAGAAATCACCTGAACCCCCCAATTAAAAATGTTACTGTACTGCCCTGCTTTGTTCATCATGAGTTGAAGCTCTTGATGTCTGGTTTTAATTATTATGGATAATTATTTGGTAGGCCCAGGCCCAGGCCTGGTGGTATAGGCTTTTGGCCTAGCCCAAGGCCGCAGACCTGATTTGCTGCCATGCAGCCAATGAGCACGGACCCACACCTGATTTGCTGCCATGCAGCCAATGAGAGGACTTACACCATACTTGGCTACACCAAGGCGATTCAGAATTGCACCCATATTGTCTGTGTCAGTTGGAAACCTTGCATGTCCCAAAGTGTTACTCTTACTTTGAATTAACTCACAGAATAACCCAGCTCACAGTATACAATGCAATGCATCGTGACAGGCTGTGGTTTCCCCTTTTTTGAAACTTTTGTGTAGTATTATAAAGTAAGGTTTTGCCAGCGATGGTATGAATAGGCTTGAAGTGATTCAAGCATGCAGTCCTATACACCACAGGCGTTCCAATGGACGTAGTGATGGAGGAAGATGTTTGCACATATAAAAGTCAAAGCGACAACATAAGTATCCCTGGTTACAGAAAGTGCCTTTGAAAAGGCCTGACTGGCGGAGTCAGGTAGGGACCATCCATTGTAAAGACCAAGCAGCCCTGGATAAAGAACTGTGAGCTTCTCTGGTCACATTCTTTGAAAGGGCTCAGCCAGACAAATGGAGCAGAACAGTGTCGAGCTTGCTGAGGAAAAGGAAATAAAGGATTTTTCCCCTTTTCTTTTCTTTTCTTTTTAAGCATTGGTTCTTTCCACCTGTCAGTAAAAAAAACAAAAAGATGAGTTCCATGATGCAACACTGAGCAAGTGGAGCAAAACTGAAATGCAATCAGTGGATCTGGAAGAATGCGTTTTGGTATGGGGCTGTGTACATCTCAATACTGTAACTAAATCTGTTTTGATCAAAGTGTAAACAAGTGCAGAAGGTTGAACCACAAAATATATAATGCTGCAGTCTTCTCACTGGCAGTGATAATAAAACAAGCAGGCCTCCATTTTGTGTTGAGTTATGACATCTGTGTGTGTGTGTGTGTGTGTGTGTGTGTGTGTGTGTGTGTGTGTGTGTGTGTGTGTGTGTGTGTGTGTGTGTGTGTGTGTGTGTGTGCGTGTGCGCGCGTGTGCGTGCGTGTGCGTGCGCGCGTGCGTGCGTGTGCGCGTGTGCACGTGTGCGTGTATGTGCTGTGTTAGTGTTATTAGCCCCCTCCCCATCTCTGTTAAACAACTACTGCACCTACACTTTGTTTAGCTTTCCTAGATGGTGTCTAAAATACATTCATGTCCGTGAGAGAACATGTTCTTGCATTTGCCACAGACAAACTAATGCAATGACTTGTGCTGCATGTTTAAGTAATGAAAGACTGTTTCCGCTTTATATGTTAATGTATTCCTAGTTCACCCACACTGTAAAACAAAAACATCCTGAGTGATTTCACAGTGTATGGTCACATACTCAGACTGCTTCTAATAGTGACCATGGAATGACCTTTATGCTCATGCACTCAAACCGGAATGAACAGAACAAAAAAAGGAAACAAAAATCAGCTGTTAATGACTGCATCGTTACCAGTCCATTTGTTTCCAGTGCATGGAGTACATCACGGCCATCTAAGTGCAACATTAAGTTCAGAGCAACAGCAAAGTTATCCTCGCATCACAGACAAATGATGGTTATTCAAAGAATTCATTTGTTCTTATACTGTATCTTTTTAAAGAAATATCTAACAAACATAAACGAAAACTTATAGGTCTTGGGGACAAAGTGCAACCCAACAGTGGTACAATACATCCTTCAGAAACGTGTGTGTGTGTGTGTGTGTGTGTGTGTGTGTGTGTGTGTGTGTGTGTGTGTGTGTGTGTGTGTATGTATGTATGTATGTATGTATGTATGTATGTATATGTATATGTATGTATATATATGTATATATATATATATATATATATATATATATATATATATATATATATATATATATATATATATATATATATATATATATATATATATATATATATATATATATATATATAGTGTACACACACAGTGATTAAACACCCCGGTGTGTGCAGTGCTGACTAGGGCATTCTCTCTCTTTTCTCTGCTACCCCTCCCCCTCCACCAAAAACGGCATCAAAGCAATCAAAATGGTAATGTTAGGCATGAATGGGGCCCATCCCCCTGCACACAGAAACTCTGCAGACTTTTTCTCCATGTTGGAAAAGAAACCACCCCTTCTCTCTCAAAATGGAAGCTTCCACTACCAAACTGGAAAGCGCTTTTATGAAAACACAACAACAAAACAAGCTACGTTACAAACAGCCACCGGCCACCTAACGACCACAAGAACGAAAGGCTATACTAAACAAACAAAAACTCCCTATGGCGTCGACGTCGGTGCTCCTCTCTTGTGCATTTTTAGAGCGAGAGTTTTAATTGCGAGGCTGCAACAAATCAAGGCGCTGTTCCAAGTGCTGAAAACTGCATTCCACAGGAAACGGGATCGATTCAACTCAAGCGAATTAGCCATGCTTGATAAATAAATAAATAGAAAAGGAATACGGGGATCACAACTATAATGACAACATATACCGTGACACGACCCACCCCCAGCCGTGGCTTTGGTGGTTTCGAAGTTTGTTTATTGTTAAAAGATTGTATAAGTTGACAGCAAACGCAGCGTTGTGACTTTAAAAGCCTCGCATGGCAGCTGTCCCCGGTGCTGAAACACTGCTCCCCTGCTCTGTCTCTCTCTAGTCTGGGCGTCACAGCTTTTAACGACCCGATGCCTTCAAATGACAGCTTAAACCAATGCATGACGAGTTTATAACACTTAATATCAAGTTAATATCGGTCGCCGTTATTGCTACAAGATTGTACAGGGGGGGAGAGAGATAGAGAGAGAGGAAAGAGTGAAAGCGTAACCGTGATGGGCGAATCAAATGCAACCTTCGCCGTCATGTGACCAAGAAAGAAATAATAATACCACAAGACTAAACTATAAAGTAAGAAAAAAATCCTAAACGTTTCGGTTATAAACGGCATTTAACGCTCGGGTTCTCTCCCATCGCCGTTGTATACTCGATCCAAACTTTATAATGCCTCGTTGTCTTTCCAAAAAAGAAAAAAAAAAGTCAGGGACCGGATACTTCAAGCTTCTCCTGTATTATTAGCCTACTCTCCAGAAACATGTCGACCTACTCAAAATGGACGCTAAAAATGTCCAACACTTCGTGTTACACAACTTTAGTTGCCGAGACAGTAATCACAGTCGAGCCTATTATGTTGTGGTTATATGCTCCACACGTTAAAAGGGCGTTTTGTGTGGTGTTTAAATACCCCTACTTTTGAATCCATCGCATTGTTGTAGCCAACCAGACGGTCTGTGGACAGTCCATTTCGGCACAGAAATATCAAATGAACACTTATAGCCAAAGAGACGAGAAACAAGATGCGGGGGGATTCTTCATACTTGTGTGTGTTGTTTCTCGTTTACTCGCCGTCCTATACACTGCCAGTGTTGAACGGTAAATAAAAGAGCACTAAGATCGTATAACATGTCGGCAGAAATAAAACTTCAGGGGTGATCGTGTCGGGATTTTTACGGTACAGTAAAAGTCACGACGGAGGAAGGACGAAAGCTGGACAAAGAGTCACGTTCGAGCAAAGAAGAGATTTACACACAGATAAAGTTTTGTCGTAGACTCACTCCCCCCTCCCAATTAATGAACTGTCCCTAATCGTGAGCATGTTCCATGTTAATAGACAGTGTATTACCTGTGGGTCTTGCTTCATCTGTGCAACTAGTTTCTAAATCGAAGAAAGGGGACGAGATGTGGGGAGTGGGGACTGCTAAAGTGTCTTAAGTTTAGTATGTTAAGGGGAACAAAGCGAGCGAGCATTACCAACGAGTCAGTTTCTTCTTGTGCAGCTCATAAATATTCAGGTCGCGTCCTGATCGCACACACACACACACACACACACACACACACACACACACACACATACACACACAGCAGCCCAGCACTGCATTATCACTTCAAATTCTAAAGAGCTATATGACAATGGCCAAAGTACTCCAAAAAGTGTCCCGATCACACTCGAAAGTGGATGTTATGCGGTCAAGCAGGTGCACAAGCGAGACGCTGGCACGTCGCATACTTATTTAGAAACATCATCGGCGTTTCGACCCTCGTTCAGATTTGTTTTTCCCATAATTGCACTCCACTTGAACAAGCAATAAGGCGATAGAAAGAAATAACACGATGTTTCGCTTTACCTGATGACATTGGATTTCTACTTTCAACGCCTCGTGCAGGCCCTGTAGTTCCATGTTCCGACTCCAAAAGCACTTTTCTCCCACTTTCGACGCGATCGAGGCGAAGTTTGAGTGAATTAAAGATTCTTTTTAAAAAAGCGACAATAACAATTGAAAGAAAGAACTACTCGGGGCTGCAAAGCAAGTTCTCGCTTCTTTACAGGGGTAGGACTCATCACCCACTTTGCGCCAGTGTGGGGAGGAAAAGTGCTCCAAACACGGCGGAAAGAGCTCAGTGCTCGGACATTTCCACTCCAAAAACGTCCAAATATCGATAGATCCCGACCGGAACGCCGAACTCGGTGGCTTTCGGTGTTTTTTTAGTTGAATAAGGCGGGGACTATATTTTGTCCGAGTCCGCGGCTTGATTTCACTTTGCCTGGGGAAAAAGTTGCGCTTCGGCTGTCAATGCTTATTCTAAAGTTCCCGGATGGAGAGAGGAGTGAAAGAACAGAAACTCTCCTCCATCCTCCAGTCGTCTGTCTCCCCCCTCCCCTCCTCACCCACTCGCCCACCAACCCCCCTCTCTCTTCAGTCACCAACATACGCTCAGTCATGCGCACTCCTGACAGGAAAGAAAACATCCAGAGAGTGGCCCACAGTGCACACCATCGCATGAATAACTATTTTTATAGACACCCCCGAACAGTTAAAAGTAACAATAACGCTCATATAAGGCCAGTGGGTTTCAACCATTTTAATAACAGGGCCCACTGTGTGTGCAGCAGTTGAGCCACGGACCACCATTTGATGAGGTATATAGTTTCTCAAAAACTAAAGCTTGTTTTTGTATTTTGTAATTCTATGCTTTATTTGGGAGACATAGCAGGCCTGGCTGATCAAAATAGCATTGATACACGTGTTCTCAATTGTGAATTTTGCTCTCATGAGTTAAAGATCTATAAGGGTCCATTTGGTTACCACATACTGAGTCTCCATCATTTAAGGGACCACCAGATTCCAGTTGGTCCCCGGGTCACTGGTTGAAAACCACTGATAGTTAGTGGGCTCGGAATATGGGCCTTAGGCCTATATGAAACAGATATATTTTAAGTTTAAGCATTTAGTCCAGGATATTGAGGTTATGATGTTTGATAAAGTTATAATAGCTATGGCTATTTAGCCTACTTAATAACCACCCATAATCGTGGTATTGTTACCCAATATGAAATCAGTTTGAATTATAGGCTAGCCAAGTAAATTTAAATTACACTGGCCTGAATGACATTAAATCCAAAACTTTTTAACTCTAATTCAGGAAAGTTTATGTTGTAAATAAAGCAGCATGTACAACTATATGGACAAACGTAATTCTGTATGGAACTGGAGAATGATCCACTTTAGGCTACCGAAAGTGTAAAAGTAGGCCTATGGAAATAGAAAAATAACATCCGTGCTCGGGTTAGGCTTCGGCGTTCAAGTATTTACACAAACACACACCTCTCGACTCTAAGGGGGGAATGTGTCGATTTGTTCGCAAAAACAGCCCTTTTTTTTTTTCTTTTTTTCTTTTCATATTATTTCCATTCTGACAACCCCCCTAACCCACCCAGCCCACCTCTCCTTCTCCCTCCCCCTCTCATCCCTCCTTCAAGGCGACACAAGTCAGGGCGCGATTGGAGATCTGTGGCGTGTTTGCGCAGAAGACAGGCCGAGGCGAGAGCCAATCAGGAGTTGTGAACGCTGCTTATGCCTGTGGACCCTGTGACGAGGGACCAATCAGCGCGTCGGACGGAGGGCTGGGCTACACTCAGAACATGATATGTGAGTTGAAAGTTGATGTGAAACAGACATGGCATATTTATGCGTTGTTTTATGCGTGTATTTATATATTGCGTACATACCCGATGTAGAAATCTTATAGAGAGTTGAATAGCTTTAGTGTAACACTGCCTATGTCATCAGTAAGCCCAGCTATAGCTAAACCTACGCAATAAGAAAAAACAAAAAGCATATACCGGTAACTTTGAAGGAACATCTACAGCTAAACACAATACTGACAAGGCCCACGGCGTGGCTCACCGTCGCCGATGACAGTCAGCACGGCATGCAAGAAATAAGTTACCATCAAGCATGGCAACAACAGAATACACGTATCCAAAGTGTCGGGTGAAAATTATTGGTCGATTTGCCCAGAGAGACAAATTAAGAGACGATCTGTGGGATCAGTCACGGCGGGGGCTCTTCTTGTCGGCAAGCCTCCCCGTCATATGCAACTACTATTGAACAGTGGTTCCTAAAGTGGGGTCCGGAGTTCCAAATTGATCCTTATAGCTAGGCTATTGCTTTTACGATATGTACCAGAAGTACACATGCCATTAAATGAGGGGGGGGGGGGGCTAGGGGAACTAGGGGATCCTTAAAATTAAACTTGTTGAGAATCATACTAGAACCGTAAAAAAATCTTCTATTACGGGGGTCCCCGGCATATCTTTTCAAATGTGGAGTCCGCGGCTAATTAGTGTCAATGTGGGGGTCCTTGAAACGAACACGTTCGGGGACCACCGTTATAGAATGCTTTAATCACACGGCAACAGTGGAGTTGGAGCCGAAGCAGCATGATCAAGCAGTACCACGGACAGCGACTCTCACTACTCGCCTAACTATTCGCCTCAGCCGTGCAGAGCTGTTCATAACAATTCCACCGACGTAGCGACTAAAAGGAAGTTATTTATTCATGTAGGCGAGGTTGACTCGCCTTGAGCCATATATACTCCATTGGGCATATTAATGCAACGTTGAAATCCCCAGGGATCTTTGCTCGACCACCATTTCCAAGACGCTAAAAACAAGGACAATTCATTGCTCGTTTCAAGAGGAGTATAGTTCTAGGAGTGTTTTGATAATAGCCCGTATTTGGCAACGCTTAGGTTATTGTTGTTGTACTTTCATACTAGGCCCACGTTAAACTTTAAAGTTACGTAACTGCACCGCCGGCACAATGAGAAATACAAACAAGGAACGGTTTTGTGGACCTAAATCCTAAAGCGGATTTGTGTTATGTCCCAGCATCATAGTAGGACCCATCCCCCACCCCCACAGCACAGCAGTAGAACAGCACAGGTCGGAGCCTGTGTTGCTGCTTGCTACATCAGCTGCTACTTTTCATTTCACGGCTGAGCGGTGAAACTCTTGAACCCCTCTCCTCTCCTCTCCTCTCCTCCGAAAACGACCAGCCGTCGCTTTCGATTGCAAGATGCTTTGGAGTTAAGCTCCGCCAGGGTTAAGCATCCCACTCCACCCCGCCTCCACACCAGAAAAGGGCAGATAGATATGGGTGTTGTACCGCAAATAGTTGTTGCTGTGTTTGTGATTTTAGTTTGCATCGTTTCCCTCGTCCTGGGACGTGCACACATAGGCATCAATAGGGGGGCTTCAGCTCAGCCCCTGCCCCTTTTTACCCATCTGCAAAACAACTGCCCTTCACGAACACAGCTTTTAGGAATTGCAAATAGGCCTATACCACATCATACCTTCCATGCCACGTTGGAAGGCATTATTCAGGAGAACAGATTTTACCCCGAATTCTCCTGAACAGCATTTTGCTTCAAACTTATTTGTTGCACGTCCCTGCCCTCATTATCATAACATAGCTTTGAATAAATAAATAAATAAATAAATATATTTTTGGCTTACTGTTAGCCACTATATCAGTAATGCACAGTCAGCAAGTAGTCTATATTTAACTCTGAGAGTATGCAAATATAAGCAAATGAACCCAAAATCATAATTTTCCATTTGTGTTCTCCCACAGCTTGTACAAACTTAGAGTTACAACTACTAATTGACAGGGTTTGACTGTGTATATACTGTGTATACAGTGTATGTGGTACAGATTTTTAACATGAACTTTAAAGAAAGGAGCATAGCAGACCCATTCTTTAGAACACTCAAAAAGCTTTTTATTTATTTATAGGGATCCAGTTTGTTATGATGATGTCCATTGACTGGGGTTTAACTTCCTTCTCATGCCATGATTCCTAGAGTCATCTTTATTTATTATTGATAATTTTTTACTATCCAAGATGTAGCTGTTGTTAGGCACAGTTTTCTTAATCGTTGGCATTGGTGGTAAAAGTACTCACCTTTTATAGCATTGGTCTCACACCACTGGTGGTCCCCGGACCACCGGTTGAAAACCACTGGTCTATAGGTATTGCAATGGAAGCTCATGTTTCCATTGCAATACTAAGGGCCCCCTTAGTGTCCCGACCCACAGGTTGAGAGTTGCTGCTCTTAGTCATTTAAAAGCATGCACTTCTCCAGTAAATTAGGTCAACCGATGTGGATGCATGCTTATTGAGATAAGGAAATATGATTATTCAGATGTTACTCATCTGTCCCTCATATCCAATTATTCTAATGGTATGCCTTTTAACACCATCGAACATTTTGTTCCTGAGATTATAGGAGAATATGGTAGCCTATATTTACTTTGAAAATTGTCATCATTTGGCTGATTTGCGTTCCTACAATTACGCTTTCATTTTTTATTCTGCCACAAATGTGCTTTGAAAACCCATCATCTCTGTAAAGCAGTCCTTGAAAGCGCAGTGTGATGAAGAATACATTATATTTATTATCGCTAAAAACACAGTAAAAAGGCAGTGCTTCATTGTGATAATGAAAATAGTTATTAATAGTTATTGAGCACAGGACCTAGTAGTAGCGGGTCACAAGATGTTCTGACGGGGCTGTGGACAAGAAATACTGCATTATTTTAATGACTTTAATCTCAATGCAGCATCAGTCCAACACTAACAATGTTTCCAACTGCAACTTTTTTTCTAGATCTGCCAGAGCAAAGTGTATTATATTCATTAGCTAGGTGTTTTACTACTAATTAAATAAATGAAAGGGGGAAAACAGTCATAGTTCAAATCTACAAAGGATGTGGAAGTAGGCCTACCTTTACTTCCTGAATACATATACACATGGTACACACACACCATTTTGGAAAGAACTTGGGCAACTTCCATTCCTTCACAGGTGTTACAAATAGAAGCATTATAATGTTTAAAAACCTCTGCACACTAAGAAACAGAGCCTTTATTAGTATCACTTGTAACACTTGCTGGGAGTAGGGAAATGGCTTGGAAGTAGTAAAAGTTATTCGGCGTGCATATAGCCCATTGACACCAATGTTGGCGTTAATCAGGCGTTAACAGAGGTATTCTTACAATACCAGATTTCACCACCAGGATACAGCAGACTTTAATTATCCCTGCAGTCCTGGTGGCGTAATTGATAAACTCATGCTTATTATTGCAACACAATTATCATAATTATTATTTCATATATCTGCAGGGGAGTTACTCGGAAGAATGTTGTAATATTGCAATAGAAGTTGCAATAGAAAATGGCCAGTGTGACAATGCAGAGGAGCTCACAAATCAGCACATGCTTTTGCTAAATATTAGCCTTTGAGTAGCTATACTAGTGTTGAAAATGGTAAATCTGTATGTTTCAGGGTCTCTGTGAACCCAGGGCCCCTTGAATCCTCCATCGCCTCACCGCTATCAGCATCAAATGTCAAGTTGTACCCTTTCTGCATTATTATGATGCTTGGTGTGTAGCCTACATTTTTAAAAGGCCAGTTTATGATTGAGTCAAGCAAAGATCTTGAAAGCCCACATAAAAACTTGCACCCTATGTAATAAAAATATGTAATTCTTTTTTTAATCATTATTTTTTTATTTTGTTTTAAAAAAAACAGGCATTTATCAGGCACTCTTAATGCAGAGCGAGTTACAGTAATCTAAACATATTACTTGGCAATACATCATGGTAATGCATGGATGAATGAATCATGAATGAATCATATGTAAGCTATAACTGTAGGATTCTCAGGGCTATATGGCAAAGTGTGAAGAGGTGGGTTTTTAGACAGTGGAAAATTGGGAGTGAGTGTGCAGTTTTGAAGGCAAATGGAAGTGTTATTTCTTGTTAGTTTTCTTTTTTAAATGGAAGTGCATTCCATAGTTTTAGTGTCTTTTGTGAAGGTACTTCCAGCTCGGCTGATCTCAGTGTGTTGGATTGTTTGTAAGATTCGACCATACTTGCAAGTTGGGTGCCATACCTTTGGTTTCTCTGAAGGCCAGCATCAGAGTTTTGTTCTGAGAGCCAATGGAGGAAGTTATGCAGGCTAAAATAGATTGATGTTGTGATGAAATATGCAGGGTTTTATGTATTTTATGCAGTTAAATATGCAGGAAGTTGCGAAATATGCTCGAATTTTGTATGATTTTGTAGCCCTTTTTATTATATAATGTGGAGAGGTTTCTCCTTGAGAGCAACAATGGTAGCTTCAACACTAGCTTCTACTCTACTTTGGTTCAGCTGAAAACAAGTAAATGCTCCTGCTCATACAAAAAATGTCTGGAAGGAATAACTTAAAGTAATGTTTGTGGTAAGTGATATGTTTTGCTTCAAACAAAAAGATTTTTGTTACTCATAGTAATAGTTTTTGTTACTCATAGTAATCATTGTTATAGGGTGTTTGTTTAGCTCTCTCCAGCTCTGACTGGAAATACATTTTTAGTAAGGTGACACATCAGCCATTCAGGAAAGTATAATGGTTTATAGCAGGGGTGCTCAAAAGGTGGATTGTGATCTACCAGTAGATCACACAGGCTGTGCAGGTAGATCACATGACATGCCCCTAAAATTATACAATTTATATATTTATCTGCCACCTGAATTATGGTGACTTCATTGATTGACATAAAAAAGGACCTGTCGGTGGATCAGAATTCTGAACATCTGATATCGAATAGATAAGTATTGTAATTATCCATTTTTAACCCTTTGCAGCGGAGTGAGTTATATAAACAGGCACATTTACCAATAACAGAACACTTAAAAGGCACCTGCTGCTATTTCTAACATTGCAGCCTGGTCAAGGTTAATTCTCAACAATGTCCCTCTAATTTCTTACCGACCCAGTGTGGTGTTGGTGTTGGAGTTCAGGTGAAGGGAGAGAGAGAAGAATAATATATTTTTTTATATATGAAATTGCAGTTCTCAATGACCCCTGGAGAGTTAATTTGCCATGCACAAGCATTTCTCTACTGCGTATAATTCAAAATGGGAAATGGGAAAGAACTGAGTTCATTCATACCTCACACAACACATTGTTCCTCATAAGGAGATGAATATGTGCAATGACGTTTCCTGTCTGTCTGTGGGTCAAACAGGACATCCGTTATAGGCTACTTGTTCAAAGTATGTTGTATGAAATACCATGAATCTCTATTGTGGGAGGATAATTTTTGTTTTGGGCATTAAGGGGTTGGTAACAAAAATTCTCAAGGGATATCACTGGCCACCCTCTTGAAACTTGAAACATTATCTGACAATGCCAGGCTACAGTAGTAGATTTTGTTGAGCTGGTCATTTTGAAAGACACCCACAAGTAAAAAAAGAAAAAGTGTGCACAGTCCTGGTTTACAGTGTTCCAGTCCCAGTTCCAGTGAAGATTTATTGACAGTTAAAGCAAGGAACTGTCGTTTGGGAAAACATCTTTGCAAATAAATCGGGAATTTGTTTCAGTTAGGACTACATTTCTACATGACTATAAGCACATTATAATAACCATAAAAAATAAATGGGAGTTAAATGCTACAATTAGTAAATGACAAAGTATGGCTCCTAACATTACTGAAGTGGGACTCATCAAATGTCCCTGGGACTCATCTAAAAGACCCTCCCTGCATCCCGGGACTCATTAGATTGAAAACCTATTTAGATCACTGCTCATTTCTCCACGTCATCACTCCCAATTCCACTTGTTAAATCTGTAATCTGACTGACTGCGTTCTCTATCATGATTGGGTAAAATTGGTATCCCAAGCTGAAAATTCAATTTCGGTTTAAAGCTGAAGAAGAAACATGGAGACTTGTGTTACCTGAATAAACTCTCTATAGCAATGCTATCACAATGTAGAGCATTTTAACACGACCAAAGAAAATCACCCTGACTTTAAAACTATTTCAAACAACATGATCTTAGATGTGGAATGAGACCTGCATTATGCAAATTCTCCAGTCCAGGCTTTACTTTCAGTATTAATAGACGGATCTCAATGGATTGATTTGAACTGCATTTGTATTTCCTGTTTCAAAGCGCCTCTTTGAAGTCTTTAAGAATAGAATCAAGTGCAGTTTTTAGGAAGATATGCAGAAGGCTAAACAGATTTGATATCAGCTGGACATTTAGAGTAGTCTAGTTTTAGCTTAGTCTACCCAAGGCCAGGCCTGGAATGGCCATCTGTCTGTTCTGGCAATTGCCAGAAATGTTTTGGCCATTTATAGAGGCCAGTGAGGACTGCCATGCCATCATTTCTTTTTTAAACTGACAAAATATTTGCAAAACAAAGTGAACGGCACAGGGCTTCTGGTGTAATATGGTTTCCCTGTCTGAGCAAACCCACTGCAGAAGGAGAGGGATGGGCTTTGATGCTAGTGTTTCCAGTAATGCAGTAATAAAGTTTGTTGCTAGGCGAGGTTGAGAATTTGATTGGTTGATTGATTGGATATTTATTTAATTGTCAGAGATGTGAGCAATAGATATGCATTTTTCTATTCTGGAATTCACTGCTCTTAATAACAGACCTAACCCCTCATGTCACATTTTCATTAGAGTCAGTCAATAACAACAACAATGGCGTTTATTACACATGTGGAGAGAGAGAGAGAGAGAGAGAGAGAGAGAGAGAGAGAGAGAGAGAGAGAGAGAGAGAGAGAGAGAGAGAGAGAGAGAGAGAGAGAGAGAGAGAGAGAGAGAGAGAGAGAGACAGAGAGAGAGAGAGAGAGAGAGAGAGAGAGAGCGTAGAAACAATTAAGGCCCGATCGAAAATGAACTGCAGTACTTTTCAGCATGTTGTGACAAAGAATTACTCTATCCTAGTTGGAGATGAAGCGCATCTATCTGGCCAGTGTGTCTAATTCAGTTGGTACGGACCCTAAAATTGGTCGTGAAATGCATTAATTGTACTGACTGATACAAATATTTGATTGCCTATTATTACATTATACTTCCTTCCCCTTTTACCTCCACTATGATTTGATGCTTCTGGCTGCTTCTGGATTTACAGGAGTGAATATTTGTATGCCTCTAAATGTCTTGATGAAATGAACACGGTGGCCTGCTGTCGTAAACAAGTGTAATGCTTAACTGGCTCTGTCCATATGATAAAACATTGTTTTAAGAAATAAATGTCACAGACACATTTTGTCACTGCATCAGTCATGCCTTGTTGTGATGGATTTGGAAGAGATTTTGAAGGTCTGGTTCCAAAAATGAACCAGTATTTATTGTTTAAAGTCCCTGATATTTACGTTGGAATGAAGGAGCCCGGCTGGAAAGTGTCCGAGGACGGACAAGAGGGTGGGGCTTAACTAAAGGTCTATTTTACTGTAAATCTCCAAAGCTGTTAATAAAAATGTCATTCATTCATCCATCCATCCATTCACTCACTCATTTGTTCATTCGTTCATTTGTTCATCCATCCATCCATGCATGCATTCAACCAAGATGTTCCTGACGAAAAATGGTGTCTGAAACTTCATCAGATAAAGTACGTTCCTTTTTTTATTGTGCAGCTAGTATGAAAACCTGCAGTATTTGTGTCACACCGCAGCTTCCTGTAATGTTGTTACGCAAGTTGTGTCCCGCTCACGCTGTTACACTTGCATGTAATGCTTGCCTGTTGTTCTTGCCTGTGATGTTTGCCCGCCATAAGTCTGTTAATTGTTTCCCCACGCTCTGCGGTTGCTTCTCTCCCTTAAGACATATTAATTGTAATTTCTCAGAACAATTAACACTGGTTGACAGACTGTAAACAAGGGTGTTTTATTTCACAGTGAGTGGTGTAAGAGCTGAACCAGCCAAAACTTCATATAATTGGTTCTACTAGTGCTCATTATAACATGGTCAATTTCTGTCTACTCGACTGACTACCTTTATCCTCCTGGAAAGTTAGCGTGCTGAAATAGAAGCCATTAATTACTCTTGCTTGAATATGAAATAATAATAATTCTACAAACCATTCTCCCTAAGAATAGCAGGTGTGTGGCGCGCTATGAGCCGTGAACACCTGCTATTTTTCAATGAAAGTTAAAACACCACAAGTACAGTACAGAATGGTTTAGACAGCGTATAATACCAGTAAGACACACATATACACACATACCCATGTCCGAGATCGTGTGCACGCATCTGCCTGGGTGACAGCAGACTGCTGGCTGAGCGCTGGTGCTTTGGAATGTGAGGTCAGATCAACATATGGAATGAATTCTGTACTGGCCATATGTGGAGTGTGCAGGGCTTGATGGGGTCAGATCGACATACCGTAGCCTGTAGAATGTCAGAACAGGTCTGCTCCATATATGGAGATCTAAGGCTGGCAGCTCCTGCTCTAGAGTTAAATGGACAGGTATCAGTCAAAAGAGAGGCATCAAGAAAGAATTATGGATGGGGAAGGACCAACATATGGAATGTCAGAACTGTTCAGCGCTTGACAGTGGCCACTATTGACGACATGAGGGGATCTGTGTACATCAGGCATCTGATCTGACATTCTTTCAATCTCTATTTATTCTATAACTTGAAAAGCAATATTCACTCATTCTATATTCAATATCTATTTATTTTCTTGCTGAACTGGATATGGACAGGAGAGAGTGTGAAATACCTATAGATAATAGTAACAGCAGCGAGTGTGTCCACAATATGATTGACTGGGTGGGTAACACAGTGGTCTCTGTGCTGCAGCTGTATCAATGCATATCATCAATGCAGTGTGAACCGAAGAGCCCAGGGCAGTGCTGAGCGTCCATCATGATCCAGTCAATGTCCTGTCACCCCAAGGCTTTGTTGTGAGTAAAACATAAACCCATGAAGCACATCCACAAAATGTTGTTCTTTCTCTCTCTTTTATCCTGTGTTTCCTCACACCAAATAATCAAAAAGCAATCTCTACCGATTGCTTTTTCCCCTATTCATCGAGTGATCAAGAAGCATATTTATTTTTCCCTGGTTTCTTTCATATGGAAATATGTGAAGACACGCAGTACAGATATTTCTTTTTTGGTTTTTGGGAACTAATACAATTTGGTCAGTTCTCGAGAACCCCAAAAAATATCTGTTGGTATCAATTGGTAGTGGCACTACACACCGTGACACATACACGCACATACACATGCACGACACACACACACGTACACACACACACACACACACACACACACACACACACACACACACACACACACACACACACACACACACACACACACACACACACACACACACACACACACACCAAAATTGATGACATTCTATCTGAGTTATGCCCAGAACAAACACATCCACAGGTTTCAGAAATTATTAATCCTACCATAAACCCTGCGTTACCAGGGTTATGGTTTGGTGACACACTGATCAGCACATTCACGTTTTCATATCCAGCATTGGCTGATGTCAGCGATAATATCATTATTGTATATCCATACGGTACATGCATACATACATACATACCTGTACATACATACATACATACATACATACATACATACATACATACATACATACATACATACATACATACATACAGTATGGTACATACATTCTAATCTGCAATGTAGAGCTGGGAAATTCTTCTAATGGATAAATATTGCTTAATAATCTGCAGGATTGCAGGATTTGGAGGTTATTCATTATTTCCGCTCAAGTATTTACTATTCTAAACAGTAGCATAATTAAAAAGGATTAATGAGGCACACAACCCAAATTAAAGATGCATTATGTTTGAAACATTCTACAAAATAAGGCCAGCATGGTCATCCATCAATTCAAGCATTAACCTTCCAGTTATGAAACAATAATTTATCATTTGCCATGCGGTAGACATTTTAGTTGCAAACGGTGCATTTGTTGTTTTTCTTGTGCTTGTGGACATGAACTAAGTGGCATTTGAAAGTAGCAGTGTATTGATAATTGTTTTAGTGGGAGGAAACAAATGTGAAATTCCAAAACTTAAAAAAAGAGAAAATAGCTGATCTATAAGCTCACTATGTGGCCAATATCTACCATGGTGTGCATTTTTATAGCGCTTTTCAAGTGCTCAAAGCGCTTTACAATGGTCCATTCATTCATACATTAAGTCGAACAGTCCAGCGTATTCACATTACACCAATGGTAGACGGAAAATTAGCTGTTCAGTGTCTTAAGACACTTCACATAGATTCGAACCGCCACAGTCATTTGCTCTACCTCCTGAGCCACACCAATATCTACCATGTTGTGCGCTTGTAGATTAACTGCTTCAAATGTATTTTTTTCCTACAATGTTGTAAAACAATGTATAACAAGATCAAATTAGTTCATTATCAAGATCAGAGTTTTGTCAATTCAAAGAAACAGAACAATACTATATATATGAAATAATAACAGACAATTGCAGTACCATTTGAAGTCCACAGTTGGTACTGACAGTTAAATGTGTCTTAATATCAAGAGAGACTCTACATCACTCTGATGAGGTGACATTTTTAATTCTTTCTTCCAAATGGAGACTTGGCAGTCTGTCTATTGCACCACGCAGACAGGCACCGAAGCCAAGAACATATTCCTCCCTCACTGCTGATGAAAAGATACACTGACATTTGTATGGATGTGACTTTGGGCTTACAAGGGGTTGACATGAACGCCAGCCAAATGCATTTAGTGTTGCTGTCCTTTTGGTGATGATTCACGTGTTTGATGTACTTTAGTTTGTTATAACACTACTATATAGGCTAATACTACGACTAATACCATGGAGGAGGGAAGTAGGGGTGCTGGGGGGGCTTGAGCACCCCCTTTTTCCAGACACAGCCCCCCTTTGACAGGAGGAGAAAAATACTAGTTATTTTAATCAAAACAGATTCCTGTTAATAGTCCTTATACATATGCTCTATCGGTGTGTCAGAGGCTGAGGTACCTGTGTCAGTTAGCGCATGCATGTGGAGAAGGTAAAAGTCACTTTTCTGTGTGTAAATGCATGGAAATGTGCATGCACAATGCGCATTCGCACACATTTTGCGTGTGTGCGCATCTTGCAGCACCCCATAGTGAACGTCCAGCACCCCTTACTGTCAATATCTTCCAGCGGCCATGACTAATACTGAATACTAATCCCCTATTGATCTTCACAGTAGGCCTAGGCTATTGCTTTGGATTCTTAAAAGTACTGCAAAGGTCTTAAAAGTCACTAAAATATAACGTTATATAGATGTTCAGATACCCTGTATACAGTACACTAATGTATCTTTGGCTGTTTATTTACTGTTGATGAACCAATGTTTCACATGAACCTCTTAGTGCTTGTGTGTATTCTTTTTACTTTTCACGATTCAGAATTACCATACAGTATATGCGAGTTTGTGTGACCTAGGAGTACGATGGTCCTTCTGGATTAATCTTTTTTTATTAATCCAAACCCTAACCATAACCCCAATAAAGCTACCTTAACCGTAACAGTAGAGACGGGGGGCACTGGAGCAGCTCAGACAGTTCAAGCCTTTAATTTAAATACAGGGTGCAAGTCCAGACCTTAACCTTAGTAAAACTACTAACCCTCACCAAACCTCAGTAAAACTATGCCTAAAACTAACGATTACCTTGAGGGAACATAGAGATAAGGGAACATAGACATGACCCCAATAAGAGATAATACAATAGTAGATAGCTGTGGCCCAACAACAAGACACTGCATTTGTCATTGCTGTGCTGTTATTCCACTGAACAGGTCCTATTTTTCTGTAGATCCGTCTGGAAATTATACTGGCAGAGATAGTAAGCTAACAAGTGACACATTTTGTTTTAATACAGCTAGCTGTTGGTACTGTATTGTGACAGACTGCGTGTTTGGTTATTCACCATTACGTTAATAATGGTTTCAAACACATCACCAGTAAAAGCACTGTCACCTTTCTATAACCTCGGACAGGCTGGACTTCCATGAAGTTGCTACTCAGACTGCAACTTTGTAGTGAGATAGGGAGAGAAAACACATGTGCTGAGCAAGCAGTTTGGATCCTAGGGCAGTAACTTAATTCCCTTATAGGAGTTTCTGAACTATAACTTGACAACAAAATAGAAAAGAATAACATATTTTTGGGGTAAACTTTTAATACCCTCTCGGTATGTGAAAGGCAGCAATGAGCTAATGCTGTTTTTGTTTGCATGCATTCCATGTCCATCCATAATGGCTAAGTAGTTAATTAATTTGGAGGGGGGGGGGGGCATATTCAGGCTTTTTTGGCAGAAACACGAAAATGCACACTCATGATGAAGAGACTGACATAATGACTTTACTAATTAGAAACAAAACTGAAGAGCTATCTGTTTTTTTCCAGTGTAACTCCAACTCCATTAAATCACATTAAATGTGAATTGTGTGGCCTGATGCCTTCAGTATAGAAACAAATTTTCTCCCACATATTAGTCTTTGTGCAAGTCTGGCCATTATCCAAGTCTGTAAATGAAAATGCACAGTGGAACGCGAGGGCACGGCTACAGCAGAACCGTCTTCGTCTTTGAACAAAGGATCGGTTGAGTCCCATTTTACTATTGTACAATTTTGCATTGTTCAGCTGGAAAATGGGCATGTGGAGATAATAATGCTGACTTATATGCTGACTCCCCCAGTGCGCTTTTGTGTGTCAAAAACAGCTTGGGAGGTAGACGAGAGTGCATACCGAAGGATATCTATGTAAGCACTGTGTGCCAAATTGTCAGATCCTGTTTTAATTATTTTCTTTGCCTGGGAAGAATTCCAAAACCTTTGGGGATGTGTGCTAAATCAAAGACCTCGCATAAAGGTGAATGCATTAAAAACGTGTGTCATTTCAGCAACTAATTGCTAAGAATAAACAAAGTAGCCTGTGAGTGTGACAGGGTAGTGTGTCACCTCAAGACCTTCATGACTGGAACAACGTTATTTGAATTATATCTAGATCTATTCATTTTGGGTAATAATTTTCTTTGGTATTAGGCAGATACGTATGTCTTAGGTAACCACTCTTTATCTTATAGTTGAAGAGGTTTTGGGGCTCTGTCCACTTCTTTTATCCCTCTATGCAAATTCTCTTCACCGAAAATATCCAATCTAACTGGTCACAGCGTGTTGCATTATGACGCCTTGTGACCTTTTTTTGGTCTGCTTTTTTGGTCTTTTATCGACTTGTGTCCAAGTATAGGGACAGTAGGGTTCATGTAGGCTACTTAAATACCATCTCAAAAAGCTAGGACTCCTACATACCAGCGTTACAGAGGCACAAACGTTATCAAAGAACAGTGTCAAGGCAGTCTGTGAAAATTGCAGAGGGTTTTGAAAAACTTTTTGGAATATTTCAACATGTCAATCTATTAACATGTTGTGAGCTTGTACACTGGCCATTTGAACTACTGTTTTTTTTAATAGTTTAAAAAGGCAAAGACGTTAAGGGATAAGGGGTTTTCGGTAACGAAATGGAGCCCACAGTCTCTACAAAAACAACATCCAGACACACGTGGTGCATCATACGTAGCACCAGTCCACACAGTGCTTGGCCCAAACAGTGTTCATCGGTCTGCCATGAGGACCAGGGGCCACATGTCCCCTCGGGGCCATGTTAGGGGGTTAGGGCCCACAGGGGCCACACTACAGGCCACACCAAACACAATCTGGACAAAAGAACAAAGCAGTGTCCCCTGTTGTTTGTTCTCCTTTGCATTTACAGATGCTGGCCCGTTCGTCCATCCCTCACCCCTAGGGCGCACAGGTTTTTGTTCCCACAACAACGTTTACCCGTTCTGAATGTTTAATGCTTTCAGATTCAGTATAGTGCAGCTCGAAATCAGTTCACTGTTCAACACTGAATCATCATACAAGTCTTTGGCCATTGGTCTGATCAGTGCAACATAGGACAACATTGGTGATTTAATGTATGTGTATCTGCCTGAAAATCTATGGCCTGTGTTTGTCAACTTTTGTATTGGAGTAAAAAGTGCAACATAGGACTCTGAGATGTGGTGGAGTGAACAAAAATATATTAATACCGTAGGCTACTAATTAAATGAAGTAAAAGTACCTCAATATTCTATTTACAGTGCCAAAGTAATAGTTATTTTCTGCCAAGGGACCAGAGGCATGAGAAGAATATAGATTGAGGTGTAGTAGCCTACCTTTAAAAACATCCAGGACCAGGAAGAGGTTACACACAATATAGAATGACTTTACAGCCTAACCCACGCCATCTATAAACAAGAGAGGTATTTGTGGTCGTGGTATTTATTATTATTTTGCATTCCATATTCTGCTCTTTCAGCTCCTTCAAGTCACGTACGGTACATCTTTTAATATTGTTTCTGTCGGGGCAGAAACCTTGTATCTCCATATTCTTTTATAAATGAATGCCTTATACCAGGGGTGCCCACACTTTTTTTTTTTTTTTTACTTGTGGTCTTTCAAAATGATCAGCTCAACAAGATCTACTACTGTAGTAGTAGATCTTGGTGGTCTCATCTGATGAAATCACAAATAATCCTGCAAAAGTAGTTTTATGGTATTTCATGCAACATACATTTTGAACAGGTAGCCTATAACTTATACCCTGCTTTACATAATACAGACAGCAAACATCATTGCACATACGTAATATGCATGTCCTTATGAGGAACAATTTGGTACTCTGTTCTTTAGATATCGCACCATTATGAATTATGCCCAGCATGGAAACGTTTTTGTGTGACAAATGAAGCCTCCAGGGGTCATTCAGTATTACCGTTTCTTGACAATGATTATTCTTATTCTTCTCTCTCCCTCAACCTCAACTACAACCGGAATCAGTTAGAGAAATTAGAGGGCATTGTTGGGAAATGAATCTTAACAGGCTGAAAAAGTGGAAAATCACAAAAGAACTGGTGTTCCGAGCCTTTGAATTTCACAGGTTATCATACAGCTCATTATACTGAAATAACATACTTGACCATTTAACCAATTAGTAGTGTTCAACCAAGCCATTCAATGGTAGATGTGCCTTTTGATATGAGTCAATCCACTGTAATGGGTTCAAAAATAGCTACGTAATTAACTTAAATCACTCTGCATTTTGCTGTACAAGTGTTCAGAATTCAGACCCACCGACATTTACTTTTTCATGTCAATCAAGTCACCTTAATTCACGTGGCAGATAAATACAGTATATACAGCCTTTGTGATCTACTGGTAGATCGTGACCTACCTTTTGAGCACCCCCTGCCTTATACCATACTATGGCAACTGTGGCTCAGGGGATAGAGCAGTTTGTCTATTCATCCGTGGGTCGGCAGTTCGAATCCCAGCCCGTCCTGTATATGCGTGTCGAAGTGTCCTTAGGCAAGACACTGAACCCCAATGTGCTGGTTGGTAGTGGTACCCTGTGTGGCGTCAGCCACAATCGGTGTATGAATATGGGTGAATGTAATGCACTAAAACGCCTTGCATAACTGTACCATTTATACTACACTGTTAACCAAAGTCAGCTTAAATAGCCATGCCGACGATGTATTATGATACAACCAAAATACCAAAAAAACAAAATATATTTTTACGTAGTTCAAATAGCCGATCTACAAGTTCACAACGGATCAATGTAGACCGATAGTTGGATCAGTTTAAAATGCTTTCCATAAAAGTAAAAAATAAAAGGCGAAGACGTTTAGGGAAGCTAATTGTGTGATTTTAAACAAGATCGTGTGACTTCAGAATAACTATCAGGGATTTACTGGAACACTTTTGTTGTTTGCTTCTTTTTTCCAAAAGGTAACAGATTTGGACATACAGGGTTTCTACCCTACAGCAGCAATATCTGGAAGGTATGCTGGCACAGTTGCACAATATCTCAGTTCAATATCTGAGGCTAAATTAAATTGCCTCCCCAGTATTAATGTTTTCATGCTGCTTTTACTTGTCGCTGGCAGCATTATCATTATATTTTGACACGTTCAGGCATTTCTCTTAAATTCACCTGCAGTAGTGGAAGTTAACTAAGTACATGTACTCACATACAGTACAGCACCCATTTTTATTTATTCTCCTATCCTGGATTTGAACCCAGCCGGTTTCCTGCACATTTTTACCATTGAGCCTCACTGTTTGCACAGCAAAGCTATATTTTCCGGTGGTTAATCATCTTGTAGGTTATTGTATCTATCAATAATAACCATTCAGTCATACATTATTCTTTGCTTACATACACACTATAAATTCTATGTTTATCCATTAAAAATGAAGATTGTACTGCTTCAATCATTAGTCAAGACATTAGTTTTTACAACACTATAAGCATAGTTCATTTATAGATTTTGATTATTACCAAGCGTACAGTAACAAAAATCCTTAACATGGTGAGTTGTGTTTCACTTCATTTTTTTTCAGACCTCCATTTCTAGGAAGCACAGAATGGGGGGAACTTTTTATCATGTCCACACAACATCTCTAAGGTATATCTATCATCTATTCTATGGCATAGTAAAATGTCAAAAATGGGTGGAATTCTGCTATAACAATTGCAGATCGATAATACCACCTGCAGTATCTGCGGCCCTTGTTTGCATCCACACAGTAACAGTGTCACAGCTCTTTGGAAGGAGTTACTGGGCTTCTGCATTTGAGGATTTAATATGAATGAATAATTAATCTCTATAATTCAATCATCTCAATATGATTGTTCTAGCCTCCCTGCAGTGTTGCCAAGTCACTTCATATTAAACCAAAACCGACAGACTTGCAATCAACCGTCTTTAAGCAGTCTGACGGGCGAATTCATTTATCACATAGATATTTCCCAAGGTGAATGGAAGGATCATTGTCTGAAACCGTTATTAGATGCGATACAGTGCGACAGAGATCATGGAACTCCCAGACCGAGGGCGCCATACTATTAATATTGTATCTAACAATGCCAAAAGCACACTTCATATAACATTTCTTTTCATCAACTGATGAACAGAGATTTGCTCTGTTCAATTACTTACAGGCTGGTTTGCATTCCTGTTTTCAGAAAATAGAACAAGCTCACATGCAGCTCGTCTAGAGAGCTTGTGAGCTTGCAAATCTGCTATTTTTAATGCTTAAGTAGACCGATTTATTCAACCTTCACACAATAGAAAAGGAAGCTTATTATGCCACCTTTACACTTATTACACTTGATATTTAACTGAGTTGTTACATAGAAAAATGAAAACTTTTGTACTTGTTTCAACGTTGCCATAATCAAAAGAAATGAAACAGAGTAGTAAAGAAAGTAAATGCTGAGCTTTAGATCATTTGACAGGAAAAACAGGCATAGGATATATTGTTCTACTATTTATGAAAACATTTAACACCAACCAATTATTATTACCGAACATTTGATTTACACATTTGTATTCCCTCACACACGAAGAGGGATTCAATATAGTTATCAATTACCTTACCTTTCTTGAATTTTATGACGGGTTTGCTCAATGTTAGTTCAGTGTCCATCTTATCCTACGGTAGATAAATATAATAATAATAATAATAATAATAGATTGCATTTTTATAACGCTTTTCCAAGTGCTCAAAGCGCTTTACAATGGTCCATTCATTCATACATCTTTGATGTTGTTCCTGCATGAAATGTTGGCCTTCTTGTTCCCCTGAGTTCTGCTTTTTCTAGGCTTAAACAGCTCCTGCATGCAGATTGGAAGCGACTTATTGATGTGTATACCACCTTCAGTACATTATTTTTGCAGTGCTACGGTTGACTTCATCTTCTTGATTTTTTTTAATGAATAGTGGGTTTGTTGACAATATTGTTATTGCTTTCTTTTTGTACGGTCGAAATTGGATGTATTATAATTTTGTAGGTGTTTACCCAGACTTTCATTATAGAAAGTATTATGAATTCTGGGGGTCCATATATGAAAATGTTTGAGAACCATTGCACTACAGCAAAACCTAGAGCCTAACAGAGGAAAGTATCAATCCACTGAGATGAGATTAATGAGCATTTATTGATCAGCATTTTTAAATGCAGGTGCCTTAACAGCAACAGCAGTCATTTTGGCACTTGGGGAGAAAAGGAGGCTCATGTTTGCTGTGGGCTTTGGCTGCATGTGAAATGCTGAAGTGGTGTAATGACTCAGATGTACTCGACTTAAGCGTAGTGTCAGTCAAGTGCTTTACTTGCATATTTCCATTTCTTTATCTTGATGCTTCCACACCGTTACATTTCAGAGGCAAAGGAACTTGTCATCCTGTTTTTCTATTGTCCCTGTCAAATAAAGTTTATATACATTTACATGAATAGAAAATATAATGTTACCTGCAGTTATTTTGCACATTTGGATATTTAATAATGAATGCAATTATTAATCAAAACAATTCTACATTTTTGAATATCCAAAGTATAAAATGTGACTGAATTATTAAATATTTTGAATTATAATCTAACATCTGATGTAATACAGTATTGTTCTGAAATAGACATTATGCACACTACTGTGCTACTGTATGTATATGTTAATACTGTTGTGCTTTGACGAGTAAGATGTCATATATAGGATGTTTACTTGCAACAAAGTATTGTTCATGTTTCAGTCCAGAATCTAAGTATTTGTATCACCACTGTTCTCCTAGTACCATTCTCAGCCACTAGAAGGCATTGAGTTTGTTTTTCAGTCCAGCTCTTTCATTCACTCTGGTCCTCTATTTGAGTTTATACTAGTGTAATTGAGCTTCATAATAAAAGCATAAATATAGTCCCTCTATACTTTTTTTGCTGTGCTTTTCAGCTCATTTCCAAAAAGTATTCAAATCTTTACCTTCTGCTAATTGCTTTGGGAGCATTTTCAGACTGCATTTTTTCAACTATCAAGGTAGAAGTATGCTGTGTGTGTTTTACATGCAGCATTGCCATTCAATTTCACACCATTAAGAACACTGGCGACGTTTGCTTTTAATTTTCCACTTGACTAATTGCTCTGCATAGCTGGTCACTTAACTAATTGAACATAATTACGGCTCCATTTGTACATGCCTGATTGACAGGAGATGTGCCTGGTGAATTGACAATTAAGAAGGGAAAAGAAATGATTGTCAGGTCCTTGACATTTAATCAGGTAAATATCAATTAATAGCATGTCAAATACTCAAGGCAAAGACTGCAACTATGCGAGGAGAACAATGAGTAGGATCAGTGTTCTTTCCACTGTCTTAGTGGGCTTTGAGGCAGTGCAGGCTACATGCTATGGCATTTGACATAATCACCAATGTTCCAACAATCCCTTCATCGTCGGTGATCAATCGCGTATCTATGCTCACAGGGAATTCAAAGGCTTTGATTCTTCCCACAGCTCCAAAGGATTCTCTATACAAATCCTGCAAAGCTGTGAGAGGGCCTGAATGGGCGTCGTCCACGTCTCCCATTGGCTGTTCAGAAGCATCCTTCATAGAGTTGCGGTGGGACTCCCTCCATATTATCAGCCTGCTGTAATTTGCTCAACCCAGCAGGGAGAGTTGGGGGCCCCCTTTTGTTGGCTCACGCTCACACCCCTCCTTGATGATGGTGGTATGGTATCACTCCAGGCCTAAGCGTTTGGCTGAACCCTGTTTTTGTTGTTGTTGTTTTTTCCTTTGTTTAACTTGTTCAAGAAAAACATTCAGTAATAACCGGGTTAGTAGTCCACTGTATATCAGTGTGTGGAAGGTGTGATCTCATAAGAGACAACAATGCATATTTAGACCTGGAAGCTATAGACTATGATAATGACACTGATACAGAACACATTTTTTTTTTATGGATAAGCTTATCCTGCCATGCCAGACTAATTTAAGTCTGGGTTTGGCAGGATAAGCTTATCCATCAAAAAATTGTATGCTATAGAAATAAGCAGTGTATACCAGCATTGCTGCTGCATGATATACAGTATGCTCTTCATGACATAGAAATAAGTGCAGGTACATGCAAAAGTGTGTTGTTGTACATGATTAAGATAGGCCTTTAATTAGGTATTAAAAACATTTCCATTCGGGACCCCCCTTTTGCGAACCTTTAATGTTTTCGTATTCTAACTACAACGTTGTAAGATATTTGTAACGTCTGCTCTGTTTCTCAGCTTCATCCAGCCTTTAATTTTATCTCAAGATGGTTGATTGCCTCTTCCTACCATAGAAAAAAACTGACTGTAGGTCTACTCCATCACGCAACAGTGACACTTGCTGAAAATAACACATTTCCAAGCATGAAAAAAGTTGCTTTCCAAAAAAACCTCGAACATTTTTATTTTTTTTTTGCAAATCAGTGCTCGTCAGCAAGCAACACTGTCATAATATGGGGTGTATAATTTGCCTTTCCCTTTTTTGTGGTGCCAATCCTTTCCATTTTCTCCTCGCCAGCTGGTCAAGGGTCTCCTGCTGCCGCCAGGGCCCCTAGCTCACTTCCTACTTTCTCCAGCACCTGTTCCTATTTGGCACGACGGTCTAGGATCCTGAGAGTTTGGAGACAAGCCATCTGCTCCCCAACTCTGCACCATTTTACCCCTCCGTCCCTGGAGCCTCTCTGTGCATCCCCGATTTATTGCTGCCCCTGAAATGCACAGCAGCACTAGAGCTCTAGTACGAGCTGTAATGGATTGGCTGGCAGATCCCACAATCACTCCAGCTGAAAGGAGAAATGGTTGTGCCGTCACTCCTGTGTGCCCATTTTGGACCCATTTAAATTATTATTGCATACAGAGTAATGAAGGCTATTTTGTCCTACATGGCTATAATGTGGCCTGGTAGCAGTGATCCCAGTGATTCTCAACATTTATTCGTTTCAAGGACAGAACTTCCAGTTTGATTACTGTATATGCATTAGATAAAGACCCTGAAAGACCTGTAAAGGCCCATTTTGGTTCCTTTAACTATCAATAATGTTTGCTGGAGAAACCCTGTCCCTGGACTCTGTGTCCATAATTTTAATTTAGTCAATCCATTTTTGTTCACAAAGGCATTGATTATTATTAATTTTTTTTTATTATGATTAGTTATTATTAGTTGCTAATATGGGTGGAAGGGCATGCTGGCCTTCCACCCATAAGAAAGAATCTTACAAGATAAAAAAAAAAAACTAAAGATGTGACTCTAGACTATATGCTCTTATGTATTTTTGGGAGTAGAACGACTATATATATATATTGTTATAAGTGGACCAATTCAAGAACACATGTACCGGTATCTGTTTCATTGTATCCGTTATATCTGCTATATATGTAGGCTATGTATTTATTAGTATTTGTTTGTTCTTTCATTGTATATCAACACTGGTCTTTCTATATTGCCCTTAAACTACAATTACACCCACAAGTACAGGAAGTAAATTGACTACAACTCCCATGGTCGGGACTCGGAAGCACATTGGCGGTGCGCATGCGTACGAAGGCGGGTCGCGCGAATTTGCGGAAACCGCTCTGTTTGTGTAAAATGGCGGCTTGAGTGGTCCTTATTCAAATGAGCAGCAGCAGCAACACCGCCACCAAGACAGAAGCCGTTGTTGTTTGCCCTGAAAAACATCCCACAGTGTTACGGAATTAACTGACACCCAGACATACTGAGCCGAACTCCCTACCTAAGGACAAGCAACGGTACGTCTCCTCCTCTGAACTGGGGAGCGGAAACAAAACAAACCTAATGCTAACGACATGTCAAGTGTTAATGCTAGTTCTAGCATGCTAATATGCTAATCCGCTACCTCGTTCTTGTGTTAAAGTCTGTTCCGAGTTCAGAGTGAACGTTGACGAATAGGTTTTGTGTTATTTGTCGTACGTTGATCCACTGTAGTACGAATGGTTTCTTATTGTGTCTGCTGGTGTGTGTGGTCGCTTTAGCCCAGGGCTTCTGGGTTTGGCCAGAGTCATATAGCAAAGAGTCGCGACATTGAAGGTGCAGAAATAGCCTGGTCACATGGTTTACCTAGTGCACGAGACCATAGACTCCAATGCGTTCCTTAACCCCAGGTTGTCTTGTCCCCATTCGTTGGTTCTCTCAAAAGAAGTCCATAAGAATAGCCTCCATTAGACTGTCCCTATGAAGTGAAAGGAGTTTGCGTAATTTGGTCTATGCTATAAGGCTTTGGACTTGGCTAGTTGCGGAAGGAAGTTGATGGTCCTTTTACGGGGTTCTTAGAAAATCGACGCTCTACAAGCTCACAGTGTGGCGCATCCGCGGCGGATATGAGCCTGTAGATCGGTTATTTTAGGTCACCGATACCGTCGTACGACAGAGTATATAAATCATGCCGCAAAAGAGTGGACATGTGCGTCGTTGAACTTTACAGGACACATGTTTTCTCTTCTGTCTCTAGGTGTGTTTTATCTGGGCAGTCATCGACACGGCTCTTGGCCGTTTTGGTTTTGTTGTGAAGTGTCGACAGCGGTAGTCAAACGGTACTATATTTGGATTTATGGTGGACTGAGAAAGTCCCAACACGTTTCACACCTCATGAAACTATTTTAATCGTGTATGGATATAGTACAGTATCCGTGATAGTCCATGATGTTGATAATGTTGCATTGCCGCTTCTAGTTCTGTTTCTGTTTTCCTAATTTATTCTGTACATACAAACAAATCCACTTAGTTGTTAAAAAATAACAGGTTGTTGTAGCTTTGTTGTGGGATATATGCAGGTGCTTTATGTGCATGTGTTATAAACAGGTGCTTTATGTGCATGTGTTATAAACAGGTGCTTTATGTGCATGTGTAATGAAATAAATATTCTGTGCATTGCCACTAAAAATGGTACAACTTACATGTTTTTGTCTTCTGTTTAAAATACTCTGTGGTAAAGCCTTCATACAATCAGAATAGAGGGTAGCCTATCTTGTTTACAGTGTTCCTGTTCCTTTTAAATCAGATGATTTTCACTCCAAATGACTCAGTTTGCTCGATCTGGAGAAGCCGATCTTTCCTACCATTTAAGTGGTGTAAAAGTGAATCGGATTATATAGTATAATTATATTGATTTGCATCTTTTGAGTGGACTAAATATTCTCCCTTTCTTCCTCACGGCTTTGACACATAATACTGGTATTTTGGGAATATTTAATATTAATATAATAATAATAATAATATTATAATTAATATTAATTTAATATTTATTTTTATTTCCCCCTTGTGCACCAGAACGGTATCAGCTGATTACTCATTCAGAGTACCCATAGACAGTAATTTAATCCTACCTATTGCATCATGTTAACAGGGAAAAGTTGTGATGGCGAAGAGGATCGCTGACAAAGAGCTGACCGACAGGAACTGGGACCAGGAGGATGAGGGTGAGGAGGTGGGTGAATTAAACCATTAGTCCTTGTGGGGGTTCTAGGTGGTCCCTAGGTGATCGAGTGCTTACCAAATGGATCCATATTTTTAACTCTTGAGGGTGTAAAATGAGACCAAAGGTTCCATATGGTGTATGTAGTTGGGTTCACTCTCACGTGAAACGTTGACCAAAGTTTTGCCTGCTATCTCCTATGGTACCACGTCGATACTACATGGAACTATGGACAAAGTGTTATATAGCAATAACAATATATGTTTAGTGTCTAAATATTGTATTAATTGTCAAGTAGAGAAGTGTATGCCTTTCCGCAAGCAACGCAAAGCAGATGTACTATAAGCTCCCTAATTGAAGTGCTGCTCTTTCATTGATTCATTGACCCGTGTGTCTGTCCTCTAGGCAGGGACCTTTTCCGTTGCCAGTGAGGATGTTTTGAAGAATCGTCCGATTAAGAAGGCCAAACGTCGAAACGCTGCCGGGGAGGTAAGGAAAATGAAATGTGCACAGCTGAGCTTTCTTTAGAATTTGCAGAAGAAATCTCATACCATGGATACCACATGATGTGCAGGTTTTAAAAGGGGAAACGGCACAACCACTCCAGATAAAAATTTGAATACAAGTGACTACTATTGTCATGAATCTAACAACCCAACATTCATTGTAAGGTCAGTCTTCTAGACTTGGATTTGTCATTGAGCCACTGGTCCCACAAATGTTCTCTATAGAGCTGAGAAGTCCTGCGCCTTTCATTACACCATAAGATATTGTGTTTGTCGTGATTTGTCACGACCCGAGAGGCTTTATATAAATTGTTTTGGATAGGTCTATGAGGAATATAAATGGGAAAATGACTTCAGGGCCACATGCAACGTCATAAAAGGGGTGGGACTGCTCAGCTCTATCGATTGTTAGTATATATTTTGACTTGTGTCATACCCAAATGCATTCTCACATCCCAAAGATAAATATAGTCATTAGGCTTCAATGTTGGGAGTGTTAGCATCATTCTGCTGCCTTTTATGTTTGATTCTCTCCAGCGACCTGACACAATTTCATTATTTCATTATAATTTCATAATAATTAGCTTTTGTTTGTGTAGCAAATGTAAGAAGAATGCAATTTATGAACTGTACTAAGTTATGCGGGAGCCAGTCCAAACCAAGCATCATAATGCACACCCACAAGATTGTTGCACTAATACAAATTATGCCATCCGTGTAGATCCAATGAGTTTTTAATTACGTGTGTGTGTGTGTGTGTGTGTGTGTGTGTGTGTGCGTGTGCGTGTGTGCATCTGCTACCGGCTTAGTGAGATTATTCATCCACACCACCAGTTTACTGTCATTCAGCCAATCAAATCCGATATTACTAATGCACGCCTTGTCGCACCCCTCTGCGCTGTGGTCCACCTCTAGTAGGGCTATTATGCCATGATTACCTGAAGTAGGACACGGTGGGAATGATTTGTGACCTTGCTTGTCTCCCAATACACCATGTGGCTATCATGCTATTGGAATGATGAATATGATATGGGCAAACTCATTCGTATATAAAGTTTTCTTTCTCAAATCACACAAGGAAATGGATTAAAGTTAAGAAATTGGAGGTTCATTGTGCTAAAATTCTAAATGGCCTTGATATTTAAAATTCACATGAGTCTTCCTGGATACTTTGGTAGAAACAGATCTGATTTTCCAGGTTTCATTGTGTAGCTATTAGCTAAGAATAATAATGTTAAGTTGTTAACAGAATCCAGCACGTTGGTTTTGGTTTGTCTGCACACGACATTGCACAAAAAGTATGCAATGTCATGACTGTAATGAGTGTTGAAGCACTTGCGGCCCATATTGCAGAGGTCGCTGTATCCGAGGATAAAGTGACAAGAATTTGACAGCCTCTACTTAACAGTACATACTGCATGAAATAGTTACACTAAACTATAGCTTTTTCTGTGGTTGCTTACTATGGAGTTACCAGGGTAAATTTTAGGCTGCCTTCTGGCAAAACCCACTGTAGAGTGTTCAATTTACAGTGTACAAATACATATGTACAATGTTGGAGTTGCAAATACATAAATTAGAACTGAGATTTTTACTGTGATATTATTGACTCAGTCGAATCAGCGGTGGGCGATGGTTTCCCCCGCAGGAACCTGCTGTGAAAATGTTTGCCTACAAGGATTTACAAATAAAACGGCAGAATTTTCAGAAACAAACAGAGCCTGCCTCAAACAGCAGCTATAATTTATCTCATGTGTCACATTCATACATTATTTATGTATAGCTTCTGTCCTCTATTTCAGGGTGAGAGTGCCGGAGCCTTCAAAGGATTTAAAGGATTCGCCGCCATGTCATCGAATGCTACAGGCGGTCCGGCAACGGCGTTCTCCGGGTTTGGCAACGGTACCACCACAGCCTTTAAGGGCTTCAGCAGCATGACCAACGGCAACAGCACTGCACCGCTATTTAGCGTTTTCTCATCCCCAAACTCAACAGCCAACGCTACATCTGGTAAGAGCATTTCTTAGTTTGAGTTAGTTAATACCTGTAGACTCTTGCAATCCAGGAACACCTGTGTCATTTTATTTGATATATACACACGCACACACACACACACACACACACACAGAATATGCATATTTTTTACCATACAGTAATGAGTAAACACTAGAAGAGATGTCCCTGAATTACCATAACAGGTCTGTAACTGTGATGGTGTACATTTGCACACTTTGAGTTAAGGGGTGTTGTGTTTGCAAATAAAACTTTTGAGAGCCACTGCTCGTTGA
Source organism: Benthosema pterotum (assembly GCA_039105355.1). Classification (NCBI taxonomy): domain Eukaryota; kingdom Metazoa; phylum Chordata; class Actinopteri; order Myctophiformes; family Myctophidae; genus Benthosema; species Benthosema pterotum. Next base: position 27,890,113 of record CM076987.1, on the reverse strand, counting down.
ACACCTAATGTGCCATAGTAAGTCTCATACATACTGCAGCCCTGTTAGCCAGGAGAGATATTGCACTTCTCATATTCAGAGAGTACTACTTGTCAGCCAGTAGGTGTCCTACCTGACACCAGGATTAAAACCTCTGCAGATTTACTAGCAGGCGAAGTATTGTTCAAATTGATAATTTTATAAATACTTGTTTTCCTGACAAAATCAATGTTAGTATTTAAATAAGGGAAAATCTGATGTCTTTTTTTATACAATTTATACAAATCAACTATATGATTTATATGCTCTCAATTACCTTTCACAATTTGTAGAAACACGCCCCACTGTGTGTACATAATGAAATGCATGTTATAAAATATACATGTTACACTTTACTTAAATATATGTATCACCAATGTTTGTGTGATAGTTTAGATCTATACATTCAAGGAATCTGGGTATGTTAAAAAGATTCCTGGCTAATAAGACAAATATGCCTTAAAACACTATACTTGCCTTCTACAACTAAAATATAAATATGCAGATAAAAACACCTTCAATACGTTATTTCTTTAATAAGTGGAGAATCTTTCACTCAATAGGAGGTGCTCCTGTTGCAGGATGATGATGTCACATGATTAATGTATTCGTATATTCCATAGAGCTAGACCACACATGGACATATGACATCATCATCCTGCGACAGGGGCACTTCCTGTTGAGTGAAACCAACGGTGTTTTTATTGGTTTATTTTCGTTATATAGGGAAAGTATAATGTTTTAAGTGATCAAATAGTCAGATACCAGGTCGTACAATTATTATTAAATGTAAATTGTAAACGCGACATTATTGTGAAAAGAAGTGAGTGCGAAAGGGTTGCCGCTGTATGCAGCAGCCAGCTGCGGAGAACAACACAACGTGCATGCACAGATGTTGCCTTTCCCAATTGGGGGAGCAGGCGTGATGTTTGGTGGGGCAGTCGAGGATTTGGGGGGTGCATTGCCCCACCCCATGCCGAGATCTGGCCCTGAGATCTGTTTCGCAGTTCACTTTCGCTTCAGTTTCAGTGACAGATGAGTGTATACTTCAAGTCTTTGCTGTCTGCTACAATGCTTTATTTCACAATAACCTGTAGCAATGACACAGGGTCAGTTCCTGTCATTAGCGTCTTGATCAACATTGATGAAGGCTGTTTGAGCTGAACACGTGCATTTGTGGCTTTGGTGAAGAAGTTAAAAGTTCTTCCATCTTGTTATTAATCTTCTAGTTGTGTATTTTTTGGCCACCACGTTGCCTGTCCGGTGCTTACTGCCTAAAGCATCAATGTAAGTTACTTTTTCAATCAGAAGTGCAAGCACTGTGTCGTTTCGGTTGCTGGTTCATTGTCAGGGAAGTCTATTACGACAACTAGTGGTGACTCAGTGTTACCGGTAAAACCGATAACATGACGGTATGGGGAAATTCTGACACTGTGACATGCCTAGTATATACTGTATGAGAACCCAAGGGAATGCAGTGGGAAGCAGATCGGCTGATTGCTCATGACAACGGTGCAAGCAGCACTTCCACGGTCTGACTTCCAAATGGAGTGCATGAACCATATGACCACATTGTATAACTTGCTGTACCGTGACGGCAGTATAATGAGCACATAGTAACACAGGCCAAGTATGCCTACAGCACAGTCGAGCTTTGCTGTGCTTTTTTGTGTTGTCATGTTGTATTATTTAAAAAAATGTATTTGTATTTCCATGATTCGGCGGGATTGAACCAATTGAGGACCAAGAAATTGCGGGGTCAATGCACCCTTTGAAATGGACATCAGTAGGATATTCTCCCTCGGTTGATATGCAATGGAGTTGAAAATGCCTTTCATTGTTGAGGGCTAGGCATTTGGCATTGGAGACTAATGGAGCTGAATCGGCAGGATGTCGTTCATATGGCCGGCCGTGTGTGTGTCTGTGTGTGTGCAGGGCTGCTCTTTCCTTTCACGGTGCGTTGCTCGAGGGCAGGATGACAAGGCTGCACTGCAGCTGAGATGAGCAGTGTTGTCTGCCTGTTGGGGGAGGGGGGGAGGGTGCGTGGTTACACCAATAGACGCCGTCAGAGCCCCCTGCACTACCCTACCCTTCCCCCTCCTCCTCTGTTACTCACTGTAGAAAATAGGGCAGAGTCTACCTCCCTGGCATCTCAAGCCATACAATGCATGGCTGTCAAAATAACCAGAATACCACACTCTCTCTCCTCACCCCCTCTTCATCTCAGGTTTAACATTCAACGGCCCCGCCTCCTCCAAGCCTACGGCTGACATCACTTCCAAGCAGACCAATGGTTCCACCTCGAGCCTGACTCAAAGCTCGGGCAGCAGCGGTATCAGCAGCAATAAGGAGTACAGCCGGCAGCTCACCGCACTGAACTGCTCAGTGCGGGACTGGATCACCAAGCATGTCAACGACAACCCCCTGTGTGACCTCCAGCCTATCTTCAGGGATTATGAGCAGCACCTGGCCAGCATCGAGAAGAAGTACGGGGCGGCGGCGGCAGCCGGGGCTGCTGCTGCGTCTGCCGCGGCACTCGATGGAGGCACAGAGAGCAGCAAAGCGTCGGGGGAGAAGCAGGGGGGAAGCCTGCCAACAGCCAGTGCCGCCACGGCACCACTCTCCTTCTCCAGCAGCAGCAGCGCTCCTCCTCCCTTCTCCTTTGGCAAGGATAAGGACGGCTCGGCCCCAGAGAAAAGCAGCAGCGGCGGCACTCCGGTCCCAGCTGGCGTGACGTTTAGCTTCGGTCAGAAGGTGGACAGCTCGGTGCTGGCCAGCCTTGGGTCTGGCGGCGCTCCGTCTGGCTTCTCCTTCTCCTCCAACCCCTCCGGACAAGCCTCCTCCCTGTTTGGATCTCCCCCTGGCACCACCGTGCCGTCTGCAGCCCCCTTCTCCTTCAGCGGGGCAAAGAGTGATGCTGTCCAGCCTACAGGTAACCTGAGCTGCAACATTTAGCTCCTTGTATATAAATGAATTATTGATGTTTTTTAGGTGTATATATTTATATACATACAGACGCGCACACACCAATGGAAAAAAACATTAAACATCCTTAAAAAATGACAAAAACAAAAACATTATTTTATGAATTAAAATGGTCAAAATATAACAGATTAATCAATCAATGGTTGCACCTCTATAGCTAACCCTCTCAACCAAAATAAGTGTATGATTATACAATGCACTGGCCTAGGTCTGGGGCAATATATCCTTATTATATCATTTGTGACCATCGCCTGGGGTTTTTGGATATGTTAATACCGTCATATTGCATACTTGCGATATGACACCCAGCCCTGCCTGTGACCCAAACATTGCCAGAAAGGAGCAGCAGGGTCATTATCCTTTCTGATTTGATTACCACAGCAGACTGTTTCTCATTCCTCAGATAATAGGTTTTCATTCCACTGCCAGTGCACAATGAGACAGATGTTATACTATAGAAAAGAGGTGTGAATTTTGCTCTGCATTCATCCTTGAATTTTCTCAGCAATTATGTGTCTTATATCTGAATTAAAGTGGAAGCCTGCATTGTGTTAATAGGTGATCTGGGGAAAATATTTTGTCTGCTCCAGTTATTGTAATTAGCTCTTTTTTTAATGAGAAAAATGGCTTGCTGATAACAGCTTATTATGGTGTGACATTTCTTTTGTAACCAAGCTTAGATTAGTGTTGGACATGGATGATATCGCTTATTAGTGATATGAAATGCAAGTCAGATTAGCATGTCCAATCTTTAGATTGATCTAATTTGCAGTTCGTCATGTTAACTACTGCCATGGTCTGTGTACACATTATGCAAAATGTTGGATAGTGGTAATAATGAATGCTGAAGACTCTATTTTGTCCCTTCTAGATGAGAACGGAGACGAGGAATCAGACGAGCCCCCCAAAGTTGAAGTTCGAGAGATCAAGGAGAAAGATGCCTTTTACTCAAAAAAGTAGGTCTCTTTTTATTTGCAGTGATGTTACGCATTTATGTTTCACAAATACAATAAAACGCTCTTATGCTCACAGATCTTTACATTAAAATAAAATATTGATTTTAGGGGGCTCTGGGAAGGCAGTGTAGGGGGGCTTTGATAACATTACACAGAGCTACGACTGTCAACACTGATCGCCAGATAAGTCATGATGTCTATTGTCAGATAGTTATAACAGCTTCTCGATTGATCTATTGCCCAGGTGTTCAATCTATATATCATGTTAGATGTATATCGAATACACTACTAATAAACAACATTCGTTCCATTGACCCAAGCTGAAACACAATCAATCCAATCACATGATGGATCATATAGTGAAAATGCAGATTTTGAATTGCACACCATTTTGTTTTATCGTAGTGCTATTTTAGTCATCTGAAAATGTTCAGTCTACTCTTAGTCAACTGAATATCAAAATATATATATTTTTTGGGGTTAACAATGCCAAGAACACTTTTGAGATTTCCATGTGGGCCCAGAGCCGGAAAGGGCTGGCAGCGTCTGGAACACCACAGAAACAATCAGCTATTCTACTTATGGTAGTAGCCTGGTAGCAAATATTGATAACAAGGTTAAGACTAGCAGCAGCATGTGTGAAATGAATCGAGATTGACCAGCTTAATAAATACATGGACTATTTCTTGACTAAAATGTAAGAAAGCTGCCAGAGCCCAGCTTTAAGTGTCTGTACTACACACACACACAACCCCTTGAGCTATTTATATGCTGCCTGGTGCATTTTACTGTATTTTGTGAAAGTCCACACTGCACAGGGGTTGACACTAAGGTCTCCGGGGCACTTGCCCATTGGCCAAGTGCAAGTCAGCTTCTACTTGCCCTCAGGTCATTGTCACTTGCCCTCGAAAATCAGTCAAAAGCTACAGTAAATATTCAACTTGTAAATCAGTGGTTCCCACAGTGGTTCCCATAGTGGTCACAGACTCAGCGGCCTGTGACCACAGCAAAATGATAGTTTGGAACCAAATGGACGTGGGAGAGAGATAGGAGAGATGGCTAGAAAGCAGGGAAAGACGCAGAGGCAGAGCATATTGGCCACCTTCAAGACAAATATATCTTGTGTTGTGTTATAGCACACTTACCCAACCAGTATGTCACAAAAGTAAGTACACCCCTCGCTTTTTTTCAAATATTTATCGATATCCGTTCCTGGGAAAACTTTGACGAAATGACACTTCAGTACAATATAAAGTAGCCACTGTAGAGCTTGGAAAATGGTGTACATTTCATTTTTTCATCAAAACAACGGAAACACAGCCATTAATGTCTAAACTGATGGCAACAAAACTAAGTACACCCTTCACTGGAAATGTCCAAATTGGGCCCAAGCCGCCCAAGTAGACATTTTCCCTCTCCAGTTTCATGTGACTTGTTAGTGTTAACAACGTCACAGGTGTGAGAGATGAGCAGGTGTGTTAAATTTGGTAATATCGCCCCCTACATCTCATATTGGTCCCTGGAAGTTCAACATGGCACCTCATGGCAAAAAAACCTCAGAAAAAAAAAAAAAAAAAAAAAAAGATTGTTGATAACATGGGCCTCGGCTATAAGAAGATTGCCATCATCCTGAATTTAAGCTGCAGCACCATGGCCAAGGGCATACAGCAGTTTAAGAGGACAGGATCCACTCAGAACAGGCCTCACCATGGTTGACCAAAGAAGTTGAGTGCACATTCTCAGCATCAAATCCACCGGGTGACGTAGGGAAATATGCATAGAAGTTCTGTGAGCATTGCTACAGAGGTTGGAAGGGTGGGGGGTCACCCTGTCAGTGCCCAGACAATACGCCTCATGCTGCATCAACTTGGCCTCTATGGCCGTCATCCCAGAAGAAAGCCTCTTCTCATGATGATGCACAAGAAAGCCCTCAAAAAGTTTGTTAGCCTCATCAGACCACAGGACTGGGTTCCAGTAATCCATGTCCTTAGTCTCCTTGTCCTCAGCAAACTGCTTGAGGGCTTTCTTGTGCATCATCATGAGAAGAGGCTTTCTTCTGGGATGACAGCCATAGAGGCCAAGTTGATGCAGCATGTGGCGTATTGTCTGAGCACTGACAGGGTAACCCCCCACCCTTCTAACCTCTGTAGCAATGCTCACAGAACTTCTATGAATATTTCCCTACGTCTCCCTGTGGATTTGATGCTGAGAACGTGCACTCAACTTCTTTGGTCAACCATGGTGAGGCCTGTTCTGAGTGGATCCTGTCCTCTTAAACTTCTGTATGCCCTTGGCCATGGTGCTGCAGCTTAAATTCAGGATGATGGCAATCTTCTTATAGCCGAGGCCCATGTTATCTAGAGCAACAATCATTTTTTGGGATTTTTTCGGAGTTTTTTTGCCATGAGGTGCCATGTTGACCAATATGAGATGTAGGGGGCGATATTACCAAATTTAACACACCTGGTCACCTCTCACACCTGTGACGTTGTTAACACTAACAAGTCACATGAAACTGGAGAGGGAAAATGTCTACTTGGGCGGCTTGGGCCCAATTTGGACATTTCCAGTGAAGGGTGTACTTAGTTTTGTTGCCATCAGTTTAGACATTAATGGCTGTGTTTCAGTTGTTTTGATGAAAAAATGAAATGTACACCATTTTCCAAGCTCTACAGTGGCTACTTTATATTGTACTGAAGTGTCGTTTTGTCAAAGTTTTCCCAGGAACGGATATCAATGAATATTTGAAAAAATGTGAGGGGTGTACTTACTTTTGTGACATACTGTAAGTCACACACTTGCCCGATCAGGCAACCAGGTAGCAGTCTTCACTTGCCCAACCATTATTTTTACTTGCCCCGGGCAAGCGGGCAACTGTTAGTGTCAAGCCATGCTGCAGATATCTCTGATGTCACCTTTAAATGCCAGTGTAAGTCCATTCCAATGGGTAGGGTTTTTCATGCCCTTAATACTGTGATGCAAGTACTACGAATGTTACCTGTAATAGAAGTGTAGACAGTTAAATCGTTTACATCCTTTCAATATGAAAATCTGTGTTGTAAAACAGAAAAACGGTTGGCATTCTGGATCAACTTGTCATGCTCATCTAGGCAGCTTGTTGTAACATTTGTTACCCACAAAATGGTGTAATGTTCAGGTTGGAGGGAAATGTGTGTAGCCGGCTGGAGGAGGAGTAAATAATGTGAACCACTGTGGTTCCTCCCCAGGTGTAAGCTGTTTTACAAGAAGGAGAGCGAGTTCAAGGAGAAGGGAGTCGGAACGCTGCACATGAAGCAGACCCCCGAGGGAAAGACCCAGATCGTAGTCCGTGCTGACACCAATCTGGGTGAGCCAACATCTATCAAATTACTGGTGGTGCTTTTTCTTTACTTCTTTGATTAACAATGAACCTATCTTCCATCATATTTCATAAATCTTAGGACAGCCATGAGTACAGTGCAATAGTGTTTGTATCCCCTTTGGAGCAGTGGGTTAATGCAGACCAAAGAGAAATGTTGGTTTTTAAGAATAGCTTCTAAATGTTATATTAACTAATTTTTAACACCCAATGACATACTTGACGTGCATACACAGGCGTCGAAGGGTGGGGAAAATTTAGACAGTTTTAAGGGGGCCCAAAGCCAGATGGGCCCTCTAAAAGCTCAGATTAATAGGGTTTATATTCATACCAAAAGGCTGCACAGTAGGGGCCCTGTGGTAAAAAAAAAAAAAAAATCAGGGGGCCCAAAATTTGCTGCGATGTACCTGCGTGTATATAACATGACTGGCTAGTAGTGCTGTATAGTCGCCTGAAATTGCCATTCGAGCCTCGGACAGCAATTTCAGGCCGAGCTTCGAACCTTCGCTAAAAAAAAAAAAAAAAACAATATGCTGCGACCCCCCCCCCCCCCCCCCCCCCCCGCGTCTACTAACTCTTAAAATCGTGGATGTTGCCGTCGGTAGATAAGTTTTCTACTGCCCTGAGATGTGATTGACATCAGTGAATACACCAGTCATGACACCGCTCTCCTTTCTCTCCTTTCTGATGAGACTGATCCGACAGCCACGGGTAACACGCTGTTCTGATTGCCAAAACATGCCGTCCGTCGGCTCGTTTAATTATTTGTTTCCTGTGAACGCCTACGTGTCTATTGTAGGCTATAGTCTAAACTGCCTGCTTCTGCTGGACAGCTAACCATAAAACCAAAACCAACCAAAGGCTTGTTTAATTATTTGTTTGCTGTGAACGACTACGTGTCTATTGTAAGCTAGTCTAAACTGCCTGCTGGCTAGCCTGCTGCTGGCTAGGTAAATACCATACCATAACCATAAAACCAACCCCAAAGTCAGCGTGCAGCTCTATAGAGTACAGACGGAGTTGCGCAAACTCCGTTCACTTCCTAGAGCTAGTCTAATGGCGGATCGCCTACATAGACTTATATTGAGAATGGGACACCTTCAGTGAAAACAATGCATTTCCAACTGCAGTAACAGCGCGTTTCACAGCGAGTTTCTGACCCCTCGATGTCGCACATCTACTAGATGGGGGGAAAAGTTAAATAAATAAATAAATGCGAATGGTTCGGGATCATTAATATTCGTTCGCGTGGCGACCTTAGCGAGCGAATGGTTCGAATCCCGAGCTTCGGTATACAGCCCTACTGGCTAGTGATTTTCATATTTTTTATTTATCAAATTGTTCCCATTCAAATGTCTACAATAGCACATGGGGCCTATCCATTTTGGGCAGTAGGTGCGGTAAGTGGCCTAGCGTTGGAAGTGGCAGGTGAACCGTAGAAGAGCTTCTTCTTCCGGGCCACTAAGGACATGTAACTTTTGCATCTAACGTCATCATTTTGTTGCCCCTGTCGGGCTTGATCACTGCGAGCATATTTATTATCATAAATAAGTAAAATCAGGCCATATTGCCGCTGCGATTGCTGGATTATGATCAGCGCTGGACATACAGACCATGTGCGTGTGTGTACGAGTGTGCACCCAACGTTTTGTTCATAGGTGAGTAGGACGTGACGTTAGCAGATCATGCAAAGAAAATGGTAACTGGCTAAAGTTAATGTTTTATTTTAGACAAAACCTCATATGTCATGTATTTTAGCGATACGATTGCCAAAATTATTAATAATTCATTAGTAAGCATAGGGTTAACCGTGTAACCCATGTTTTCTGTCTTTTTGTGCAATGGATGACTCCACCTAACCCGTGTTACCTGACTTGTAATTGTTTCATCATAACATTAAAACATCGAATTAAAACACCATATGTCCATTCCATGGCATTCCTCCACCATTTTAGATACACTCTTGGTTGGATACAATGTTTTTGGGACTACTTTAACCCCCCCGCAAAAAACAAAACAGGATCTAGGTGAAAACACATTGGTGCTCCGCTCCAAAGGTAATTAATGAATTCCCAGCATATTAACAGCCTGATAATCAATCTATAAATCACCTAAAGCAGGGGTTTTCAACCTTTTTGACTCCAGGGACCACCATTTATTCAGCATTTGAGCCACGGACCACCATTTGAGAACATTTTAGCCCCACAGACCCCAAAAGTAAAGATTTATTTTGCTTTTGTCCATCTTCTAGTTGTGTAGACTTGGGGCTAATTCAGATGATGAATATTTTAACTCTTGAGAGTGTAAAAATGAAACCAAATGGACCCGCAAGGGTCCATTTGGTTTCACCAACTTAGCTGGGGACCACCTGGAACCCTCTCGTTCCCGGACCACCTGTTGAAAACCCCTGACCTAAAGTGTTAAAATGGCAAATGATGTTACATTACTTCAAGAAGCCAATTGAAAATGTAGTCAAGATCGAAAGCACTGCCGTTCATGTATTGAGCTTTAATTTATTTATTTGATGATACAAAATGGCATGATGATAAATCAAACCATGAAGTGGCTCTGTAAGGTCACACGGGACTCCTCAATCAGCCCAATGTGTTTTCAGAGGAATATATTTCAGTAAGTGTACTGTTATGCTGGCACAATGCTTTCCACATGGTTTCTGATCATTGCCAGCAGTTGTCCTTGACCTGCTGCTGTTTACGTGAGGGCATTACAAAAACCTGTCCCCCTTGTGGCTGTTTGGTGAAACTGCATCTAGATCTGCAGTCTCATTGTGTCTTCCTCCTGTAGCTGTGTGTTGTAGTTCTTTTTGCTTTTCTGCCTTTATTGATAGTTACAAGTGTAGATGGAGAGGGGAGAGACATGCAGCAAAGGTGCCATGCCATACCCTATATGTGGCATGTGTCTCTGGACACATGCCACCTCAATCTGATTCTCACAGAATCATATTGATATGATGAATAAAGAAAGTGCCACTTTCTAAGCTTGTAGATCTAACTAGTAACCCCCTTAAGAAGGAAAAAAAATGAATTATTGTTTGCATAGAAGACAAAACTCATTTTGCCTTAGGAACACCAAGGTGAAAGTGCCTACTTATATGCACTTCCATTCATTCTGTAGCCTTCAAAGAAAATCTCCCCCTGATTCTTCCCCGCAGGAAACATATTGCTGAACATCATCCTGCAGTCCTCCATGCCATGCTCCAGGACGGGGAAGAACAACGTGATGGTGGTGTGTGTGCCCAACCCGCCCGTGGATGACAAGAACCCCAGCAGCCCTGTCACCATGCTCATCCGAGTCAAAACCACAGAAGATGCCGATGAACTTCACAAACTGCTCGAAGAGAAGAAGAAACTGTGAAGCCCGATTTCGTCGCATCGAGGCGCCAAAAGTGGCAGCCACAGAAGCTCACAAACGTTGTGAGCTTGTGTGTCGGCTATTTTAGACATGTGACACTGCGTCGCGCCGGAGTGTAATTTGGCTTATAAAGACCACTTAACTCACAGACTCCACCAAACCCCACGACTGTCACGACCCAGCCCCCCCTTCAACCCCTTGCGTGGTACCATGCTGACCTCCATTGAGATTATTTTCAATCCCACACACACACATTTGTGGAAAGCACTCACAGTCCCGTGGAAGTCAGAGCATTATAAAAAAAGATCTTCGTGACATTTTACATGACACTCAACCCCCCAGCAGATTGGTTTAATTATCAATACTATAATATCTAATAGAGATTGCTCCACAGCAAGAATGGTTAATGTTAAATGTGTCTTGAATTTTAATTTTGCACACACAGGCAACAACATGGGGGGGAACGGGTCACTCTTCTGGACATAACATTCCGTTGGGTGTGAATACTGCTGCTATTTTATTTAAAATATACGATAAAACAAGACTATTTCGTTTTTAGATGTATGATTCTGCTGTTTACTTTTTTATTTTTATTTTGGGGGGTCGGGATTCATTTGGTTCTGATTGACTGGGCTAAGCCGATTGCAAGTATGATTTTGGTGTGTGTTGGCTTGAATGGTTTTATACTTGCCATGTCTGTTTTGGTAGCTTTGGAAGACATGACTAGGAAATGTGAGGATTAAGCTCAAGTATGCACCTGACATCCATCAAAGTGACAATTTTCTTTGGGGGGTGGTGGAAGGAAACCGCAGTAGCAAAGGTTAGTTAATTTACGTTCAGTTACATCAAACTGTAGATTTTGTAAAATGTAATTCACAGTATAGCGGGCAGCATAAATCAAGAGGTCAACATTTTTGCTCAGCTTGCCGAAACTGAAGGCTGTGCAAAGTGCAGACAAATTGTCTTATAAATGATACTTGAGTCGATGCGGTTCTGTTTTGACTCGGGTAAGGCTAAATAAAAGATGATCAATCACCTTGAATTCTTGATTCTCCAGTGTGTATTTTCTGATGTGTTTTTGGATGAATCTCACACTGGTGAGCAGTAAGACTTCTCTAATGAAGCTCTATTATCGTCGTATGACGGTGTCTATATCTTAAAAAGGAAATTGCCTTTTTTTTAACAGATTTGCTAAAATGACATGCCCCCCCCCCCCACATTGTTCACATGAATAAGACTGGCACATGACAATGATCACATTGGTGTCACCTACAATGATTTGATAGTTACTACAAATTGCCAAGGTACAAAAATTGCTTAAAAGGGAATATTTTCTTCTCTGCAATCATGTCATTATTTCCTTCACTTGCCGAAGTAACTTTTCTATTTTCTTCCACTAGAATTGTGCTGCCCACTTCAACAGAGGCATAGATGCCTAGAGGTTACTGATTTTCTACCTCCGTCTATGCCAGACTTGGAACTTATGAGTGTACGTCTGTGCTGAATGTTGAGGCGTTTGCTCGGGAACTATTTATTGATGGAAGACAAAATTGTAATAAACATTATCAGTCAAACCCCAATGCAGCTGTCATCATAGAATTTTGTAAATGTTTTACCCAGTTCTTAAAAAGTGGGGCAACTCGCAGGTATGTAATGATAAACCTGTAACTTTCCACATGCGATCTCTGTAAATGTGAGTGTCATTAACTTTGTCCACTCCAAGTGTCCTTTGTATGGCCTTAGATGATTGCCTTAGATCAGGCATGTTGTCGTTGGTATCTGAAACATTTGCATAGCCGTTTATGGAAAAATAAAAGTTGGGGGGGAAAATATCAGAGTTTGTTTTATTCTTTATATTGTAAATGTTACGGTATTTTGAGGAATAAAGAAAGTAGAGGGATATAAGAGGAACATTACATAGATCTCTGAATTACTATGAGATAATCTAAAGTGTAGTCAGTATGCCGTTTATATTTGTGTACATAAAATTACATTGTGTTAGGAATATTTTTATCGACATTTCTCTGAAGTCATTCGGTCATAATGGACAGACTGTAAGAGCTGAGACTTGAACCTGTGGCCTCCAGATTCCCAGGCTGGCAGGCTTTTTCGGTGAGTCTCTGCGCTTACTGTATAGCATTATAAGATAACAGAAAAGCCAGGGGCTTGCTTCTGTTGTGAATCAAAAACGTTCAAACATCTAGGTAAAAAACAGCACAACATCTCTGTGTGTGTGCATCTTTTGATATTGTAATAGTCTTGCTTCATAACTGGTCATTTTAGCTTTAGGGCTGCAGCCAGGGGCTCCTGTGGCTGTTTAATAATTAAGATAATCTCTTGAGCAGAGTGTATGTTCAGAGTTTGAGTACCTAGGCCTACATCTTCTGCATCTTCCTGTATTTATGTCCATAAATACAGGAAGATGCTGCTACAGTTCATCTGGAGCAACAGTTTTCTTTAGGACTGCAAATTGAAACGGGTACCCTGACTATCTCTTCTAAAGGATTGCATTGATGAAACTGACACTAGAGCCCTTGAACTATCATTTGATTTTTTTGCTGACACTATCCCCATTGGTTGGAGCTATTGCCAGCATAGCTAGTAGTACAGGTAGATGAGAGGTGACAAACAGGGCTAGGTTGACATTGGCTTTGGCTAAATATGCAGCCACTTCAACCACTATATGTGGCATTATTGTAGATGAAATTGATGGCTAAATAAAAGAAAGTTCAATGTTTATATTTTCCCCCAAATATTGAGTTTCTGTGTACATTTTGTTTATAAGTGAATCTTCAAATTTGTTTGATTCTGACCCCAAAATTTAGTAGGAAAATTGAGACGGATTCTTCTGCGGATTCCATGTAGTAGACCAACACTATCGCAACAAATTGTACAGGATTAATGTTACAGTATATTGTGTTATATAATTTATAAGAAAATGCTCTCTAATGTGCAAGTTCTCCTTATTACTTGGTGAGCACAGTAAAGACGCCTGGTGGTGGTTGTGAAGTGTGGGTCCTGCATGTGACTGTAGGGGACACTGGAGGGAGCTGGTTGTCTGCTGCCATACAACCTCTGCAGCGTGGCTCTGGTGTTGAGGACACAAACAATATTGAACAACATACTGTAGTGTAGGGCTTCCCGAAATGGTATCTGGGGGCCTTGAGGGGTGTTCCAGGGGGTCCCCAGATAAAAGATAATATGTTACCATACCAAATGGACGCTTATGAATCTGTAACTGAGTGTACAAATGGATTCAAATATCACAAATATCACTTTACTTTTTTTATATAGTGTGTTCCTCCCTGTCCCCAGTGTGCCCCTGTTAAAAAAAGAAAAGGTTGGGGGCCGGGTGACAAAGCCTTCATCCAATCAGGATGAAAGGGGCATTTCTCCAATCACGATCGATCAGATGTGCATGTGCACATCTTGTTACCAGGGTTGAAAAGTGGTGAAGTGGTCCTTTAAGTTAAAAATGGAGTGTGTGGCAGACACATTCGAAATACACTCCTCAGTTATACGTTTTAATGACATATTTGGGGGAATCTCAGCAGTAAAAACAAACAAACAATGAAAACTAAAATAACGACTGATTTCCCCATGTAAATGCAAGTATAAACAGTCCTCACATAATGTAAACATCAAATGCAGTCAAACAAAGAATAAACTTACTGTAGCCTACAATCAAAATGAACAGTGAAACATGACGCTGGCACAAACATTGAAATAGCGCCCCCTAGTGGACGGCGGAATACCCTTCCTTCAGCAAAACGTCTCCTCCTTGAATTATGATTGGCCGAGACGGGACGAGATTGGACGAGATTGAATTTGGCGCCAACATGTGACGTACTGCGTGACCCTCAGAGTAAATACTCTAAGGCAGGGGTTTTCAACAGGTGGTCCGGGGACCACCAGTGGTCCCTGAGAGGGTTCCAGGTGGTCCCCAGCTAAGTTGGTTAACCAGATGTAACTCCTGAGAACGTAAAAATGAAACCAAATGGACCCTTGCGGGTCCATTTGGTTTCATTTTTACACTCTCAAGAGTTAAAATATTCATCATCTGAATTAGCCCCAAGTCTACACAACTAGAAGATGGAAAAAAGCAAAGTAAATCTTTAGTTTTGGGGTCTGTGTGGCTAAAATGTCCTCAAGTGGTGGTCCGTGGCTCAAATTCTGAAAAAATGGTGGTCCCTGGCATCAAAAAGGTTGAAAACCCCTGCTCTAAGGCGTCACCTTATATGGCGCTGACCTGCAGGTCACGTGACCGCAACATGAAGGCAAGTGTTCAAGCAGCCAGTCAGTGCACTGCAGACTCTCTTGAGAATCACACGTGCATTTTCAGCTCCGCCATAGAGACCCACCTTCAACACTCAACAGGACTTCATTCATCTGATTTGCCAGCGCCCTTTTTGGAACTCCACCACCGTCGTCTTCACGTTAACCGACAGAGGTAAGTCGGTGTCCATGTTTTTGTAAACGGCTGTTTGTAGTTGATTTCCAACCTTTCTTATCGTGTCCGTCTACCGCAGTTGTGAGTCATTCCAAACGTTTTTAGTAGGTTCTACTTCTAGGGTGTAGTTGTGGTTTTCATATCATATTATTGATTACTTGACGTGTCGTTTATCGTTAAGTTATCCTGTCGGCTGTCGCTCGTCAAAAAGAAACAGATGTAAGCTTTGTAGAACCACTTTTTGATGTAATTTGGGGCGAGTTTTGTTTCCTTAAAAAAAAAGCCGTTAACGGTCAGTCAGGTGCATTTACCATTTTGCTTCACGTTACGACCCTGTTAGAAAAAAACAGCATGATTTCCATGGTGGTCTTTGCTGGTCTTTACTGGTTTATGCTTGTCTAAACTGGTCTAGCTGGTGGTTTATGCTGGTCTTTGCTGGTTTAGCTGGTGAACCATGCTGGTAGACCAGCATGAGTTTAGCTGGGATGCTGCTGGTTTATGCTGGTCATGCATGCTGTTTTCCAGCCTCGGATGGCTTTAGTGACCGACTGAAAATAAGCGACCATAGTGTGGACTTAATGTATTATTTCTTATCCTTTAAACCAAGGTTTATGTTTTATGTTACTGAAGCGTGACTACTTAACTTGTTTATCGTTAAGTCATACTGTCGCTCGTCATAAAGAAACAGATGTAAGCTTTGTAGAACGATTTTATGTAATTTGGGACGAGTTTTGTTTTTTAAAAACAGTTAACGGCCAGTCAATGCATTTAGTTCACTTAGGCTACCTTGTTGCTTCACGTTACCCTGACTTAAAGGGATATTCCACTTTCAATTTTTTTGGTCATTTTATGGTCTACTCAGTCTCTTGTGAACACACCAGACAGTTTATAAGTTACTCCATTGAGTATTTTGATGTTTGATGTTCATACGAAGCCCTGCCCCCTTCCTATACAAACCCATTATAACTTAAAACTCATTTTTAACCATGGCAGATTATTCGAAAACAACCCATCTTTTTTCTGGTGACTGATATTGTCCTCCTAATACGTGAGAAGGCAGTGGAATTTCATTTACAGTTTTCATTTATTTTTAAAATATTGTTTTATTCATTTGGGTGGGCATGCCTAAATAGGGAGGCGGCTACATTTTTAAAAAGTAAATGAAATTCCACAGCCTTCTCACATTAGGAGGACAATATTAGTCACCAGAAAAAAGATGGGTTGTTTTCGAACAATCTGTCATGGTTAAGATGGAGTTTTAGGATATAATGGGTTTGTATAGGAAGGAGGCGGATACACTAAAATGAACATCAAATATCTAAATACTGAATGGAGTTACTTATAAACTGCCTGTGGTGTTCACATGAGACTGAGTAGACCATGAAACGACCAAAAGTTTTTTTGAAAGTGGAATATACCTTTAATGTAGTATTTTTCCCCCTTTCAACCAAGGTGTATGTTTTATGTTAATACAGTACAATAATACAAATCTCTCTCTCCCTCTCTTTCACAGGTCTCTCTCTCTCTCTGTCTCTGTCTCTCTCTCTCTCTCTCTCTCTCTCTCTCTCTCTCTCTCTCTCTCTCTCTCTCTCTCTCTCTCTCTCTCTCTCTCTCTGAACCCACCACCAGCTGTCATGGGTGACGTCGACCGGTGTCCTCACAGGTTCCATGCAGAGGGTTTCCGAACCGTGACCGGGGACGACGGCGTTCCCTGCGAGGTGGCGACCTGCGCCGTCTGCGGCCAGTCGTTCCTCTGCACAGCGCCTCCTCCTGGCCGCGGTCCGGTGGCACCGAGTACCGCAACGCCCCTCTCCAGTCCTCGCGGGAGGAGGAGCAGGGCAAAGAAACTCAGGAAGTTTCTGCGCACTGTGGGAGGCGGCCTGGTGCTCGGCCTCGGCGTGGCCTGTGCGGTCCTCTTTGGTGTTGGATCGCCTCTGGCAGGTCTGGTGGTCGGAGGAGTACTGGTGGTAGGTGTGCTAGTCTTCTGCGGTGGAAGGAGGGGCCCGCCCGCACCGTGCCTGTGTCTTCCCCCGTAGGAGGCTTGGACATTTACTCCATTCTTTCTATCTCTCTCTATTTCTCTAATAACTCTAATTCTAACTTCTAACTCTGTCTATCATGGACCACCCCGTGGAGTTCTCCCCTGACTAGAGGCGACGGTCCCCCCAGTCGAAGTCGGTCAGTCGAGCCTCGCTCCTGACTGCTCCTGGTGCATGTGGACGTGCCCCCAGAAAGGTTTGTATGGTGTGGTAAGAACTTTACTTTTTTTGAACATTTACTGACTCTTTGCTTCATAGAGTTTACATTAAGTAGTTATTATTAGTAGTAGAAAATGTAAATTTTCTCTCTATATATATAATGTAATATTGTGTGTTGTATGTGTGTTTGTGAATGTACTGTACTGTATGTCACAGAGACACAATCCAAACTTGGGGCGTCTGGGTGTGGTAAGGCAAAACTCTTGCCACACCACCGCTGATACTGGTTCAGTACCCAGTAGTAGCAGCAGCGGTGCTTCCAGCTTGGCTGGGCGCTCCATGACCCCCTTTTACACCGGCAGACAAATCTATGCTGAATCAGATCTGAGCCACATCGAGACTGATATCCAATTGGTTTACAATGAGTAATGGGGTCACATGACTCATTTAAACCAATCTGATTCCGTCTGGATTTGACTGCCAGTGTAAATGGGGCATAACAGACACAATTGGCTGTGTTTGTGGGAGGGAAGCTGGTGAGGATCAAGTGATCATGTCCTTGTTGCTACACTGTAGATGTAAGTCAAGGTTATTATCGTACTTATCGTACATCTTATAGTGAATATGTTTGTATTTAGTATTGACTTCTTTTCAGTTTAGTTCTAGTTTGTGTTTAAAGTTGGTTTGCTAGATCTTTCTATTTATTTTTGAATGCTGACTGATAGCACTGCCTTGTTGACTCGGTTTAGTTTAATTCGTTTCAGAGTGGACTTTTAGTTCCAATTTGTTTTTAAAGTTGGTTTCCAAGATCTATATATTTTTGAATAGTGACTGGATAGCACTGCCTTGTTGCCTCAGTTTAATTTAATTTGTTTTAGAGTAGACTTTTAGTTCCAAGTTGTTCCAAGTTGATCTTTCTATTTATTTTTGAATGCTGACTGGATAGTCAGCATTCAAAAAATTGTTCATTCAGTTTACCTTAATTAGTTTTAGAATGGACTTACTAGTTGTTCTTTTTAAGTCTTTGTTTTTGTTTTCATGAAAACCATGGTTTCATGGTTTTCATGGGTTTGCCTCTTGGCCGGTGATACATTCGTTTTTTATTGTAATGTTGTGTATTTGTCAGGGCTGAGGAATGAAATGGATGTAGTTGTGACTTTATTTGTTCATATCTAACTATTATAACCTTGATGTATACCGCAGTGTCAGCAACACGGACTCTAAGACACTTGGGGACAATTATTGGGAATTGGCTATTCTAAATTGGGACTCCTGCGATGGACTGTCACCTTGACGCTGGTGCAGGAGCTTGTATGATTCCAGTGACCCTGGGAGCTCCTGGCTGGTCCAATCATGCCAGATGGCGCACAAGGGTCGGAGTCAGACTAAGAACAGTCCAGTAGTTATCCAGATTGAGGGTTGGATGAGAGGTGAACACAGTTTTAACTCCAGTGCTCCACCTAGGAAGTCTCGAGCATGACATGGAATCTCCTTGACCCAAAAGAAACCAGTGCAGGTCTACCTTTACCCACTTAACCTCTGTGTGTTGTGCTCCATTCCCCAGGCTCCTCGCGCTTCTCTCAAGGTTGATGGCTGAAACAGCAGTGCTAAGAGCTCATGTGGATGGAGAGATCTCATGCCTCCCAGACAGGTCAGCATAGTCATCACACAATGACTTGGTGACTACATACTGTATATTGTACAGTATATACGTATTGTCCCGAATATAAGACGACTCGTTTATAAGACGACCCTCATTTTTCAAGACCCATTTACAGAAAAAAGAACATTGAATGTCAAATAGTATAACCCCTGAATATAAGACGACTCCATTTTAGGGATATTTCCATTGGGAAAAAATCATAGTCTTATATTCAGGCCAATAGGGTACTACTTGTAGACGGAGGTCATCATCATACTTGTTGTTCAGCTGTAATGTTTGCTCATCTCATTTAGTGCAGGGGTTTTTCCAGTGAGGGCCACATCACTTTTCCCTTCTCTGATGGGGGGCCAGGGTCAGTTTGTAGCAGAAAAAGTGACGATCGCAGAAGTGCCTAAACCTAAACATTTATTGTTTTCCAATAAGCCACACATAACCAAATATTAATAACCAGATCAAATAACCTCTTTGGGTTCTTCACAGAAGAAAACTCAGGAAATCAGTTGAGCAACATGGAAGCTGGCCAACACTGATGATTGGTTAAGCTGAGTTTGGTGTTTGGTGTCTGCTGAGCTAATGGTCCACTTTTTAGCTTTGAGAGTTTGTCTGCTCGCATTTGGCCTTGCAAGCTATCATACATGATGTCCTTGCTGATTGTATTCTTTGAATACCACCACCTTGACAGATGAGAATATAAATATGGGAAGGGATAGATTATAGAAACAAGGAATTTGTCTGGTATGGCTATTGCCTCCCTTACAATCGCTGTTATTAATAAATGACCCACAATTCTATATTCTTGTTTTCCTCCCTCCTGTTTTCCAAAGCCTTGAAGACCAGCATACCAGCATAAAGTGAAGGAAACACAGTTTAAGTGTATTAGTATCAGTATCATTACCATCACTAGATTTAGCTCTATTTTTATTTATACTGTATTATTTTCATCATAGGCCTATTTGTTCAATATAAAGGGTGTTGAATATAGCTGATCTGCAAGCTTCGTTATTTCTGACCAGATGATGAAGGGTTTAATGCTATGTTCTGTACAGACCTGATCGACCTGATCTACAAGCTGCATGACAATAATTATGACAATAATCCTCATAATTTCCCATTAGCCCCACCCCCCAGACTCGATACGATATACA
The DNA here is from genome assembly GCA_039105355.1 of Benthosema pterotum. Taxonomy (NCBI): domain Eukaryota; kingdom Metazoa; phylum Chordata; class Actinopteri; order Myctophiformes; family Myctophidae; genus Benthosema; species Benthosema pterotum. The sequence goes on along the minus strand of CM076987.1, from coordinate 27,869,971 downwards.
GTATATTTGGATGCTTTCACCATGTAGGACATAATGTAAATAGGCACAACACACTGGCCGGTATTCTTGCGAGCCTCTGGTTCGAGGTACAGGGTTCAAATCCCTGTGGTGTGAGCTTAATGTTTCACATTTTGTCCTATATGTTACATATGTTAGTTATAGTATGGTTCATGATGACCTTTGTTGCATCTCTCTCCCATCTTCACCTGTGTCTGTATATAAAGTAGAAAAACCTAAATCAAATATTTTTTAAAAAGCAAACCCCTGGTCAAATTGACACATCACCTAGATAAAGAGCATTCACTATTGCACTTCTATTGTAATTTTTCCCTAAATTTTGTTGTTTTTCCTTGATTCCGATTTTTTTCTAAAATCCTCAAAAACGATGAAAAATTACATACTGTATTATGTTATCCGAGACCATGTACTATAACATGTCATGTTTTCTTGAGTCCATGAAAATCTTTGAAAATCACAAGAAACAGCACTCTATAGTATATTTTCCTCAATTACCTTGAAAACTGAAAATTTGAAAATTTCCTTGAAAACAACAACAAAAAATTGCATAGATATAGTATGTTGCCCAAGACCGTGTAGGCCTGTTACGGCTGTGGCTGTATTATTATTGTTATTAGTATTTATTATTTATTGGCAGCATATAATTTGTGATATTTATTAATAGGATTTAATCCTCAATATATCCATACAGTACAGTATGTGTGTAGGACATGGGCACCCTATAGGCTAGAATGTCATGGGTTTGTTTGCTGGTGTTGTCTTTCCCAATGCAGATTGTTCCCAATGTAGGTTGGAGCTCCTTTGGGTGCGGCCTTATGGCTAATAATCATTTGAAGCTTGCCTGCTGAGCTTATGGGTGTGTCCAGGTGCCATGATGATGTGGAGGTCTGATCAGCCTCTGCCATTCGCTGCCGGAAAATGGGTGGATTGGTGGCCACAGTCCCACCCACTATAAAAGCCATTCTGCTCCAAACCTCTGATGAGACAGCCGGCAGGGTTCTTTCCTCCAGCCGCCTCCGCCATGGTTTGTTTTAAATTAAGTTAATTCTGTTGTTAGGTTTGCTTGTAGTTTGGTTTCATGTTGTGTTAGGGTTCAGTTAGTGTTCATCTTAGTTGTCTTTTCTTTCATTTTCCACATCTTCAGTCCAAAATATGTTGACTAGAAAAATGGAATTGTCCACCCTTCCTCCTCTAGGTGCTGAGGAAGAGGGGATGGATGTACCTGATGGGAGGAGAACCACTCCCATCCCCCCATGTGAGAACCAGTCTTCCCAGGAGTTTTCACAGACCTCATCCATTTTGTCTTCCACACATCCGGTCGCTGATGCCGGCTCAGACCTGAGTGTGATATGCCAGTCCGAGCCCAAGAACGGCTGCATAGTCCACGGAAAGACCAGCCACCTGATGGCCTGCTTCAAATGTGTCAGGAAGCTGAAGAGGCGTAATAAAGTGTGCCCAGTCTACCGGGAGCCAATAGAGGTCGTTGTAAAGACACTTTTCTGTTGAAATGGTGGTCATCATACACCTGAAGCAGAACTCTTTGGAAGGATACTCGCCTCCAAGGAGTTCTGCCATCAATATTACTCATGTTGATGTAAGAGGTGGCCGGTCCTTCCGTGGACTCTTCCAATTTATTTTGTATGTACATTGTACACACACATTGTGTGTTGTTCAAATGTATTTTTTTTTTTTTTTTTTTTGAGGAGTTTTATTTATTACTGTTGTATAGAGAATCTATTTTTAAAGAAGTAATCACCCTCCAAAAAAAAAATCACTTTTTTTTTTTTTATAGATTACACACCTCACGAAGCATTGAAATAAATTGGTTGTTTGTTTGTGTCACATAGTACCAGGATCACCTGTCAGTAAAGAAAATACTTTTTGGAGCATAATTTTGGAAGACATGCCAGTGCATGGAATGTATATTTGAATTGTTTTTTGTTTTCGCATTTAAATGAGTTGTAATTCATTTTGTAGTTTTATTAAAGCTCTATATTTTCATTGTAATTTGTGATGGTTCACAAAAAGTGTTTTTTCTTTTTTAAATCCATGGATTCAGAGCTTTTTGGTGTGTGTGATTGATAAAATAAGTGATATTTTGGGTGAACTACTCAAGTTCAGAGGTTTAATTAAAGTTTATGTTCCATATGTCTCATCGAATTTATTTAAATATATTGACATTAAATACCTGTGTAGAGATGGTATGAAAATGCATAGTTAAAAGAAACTCTACTCTACTCTACTAATCCCCAGTAATGTATTATTTTGGAAAAGATTGCATTCTGTAACAATGCATGATAGTTTCAGAAACTTGTCTAATCTGTCAGCGAGTACCTTGATGTTTCTTCAGTGTGTTAAGGTGTTTTGTTTAATGATTTCAAGATTGAAATTCAGCTTCCCTATGGGAATCTGTCAGCTACTGGATGTTTGGTATGCAGGCATTGGGTCAATTTTACAAAATATGTTCCTGCTTTAAGTAGTATGTGAGGGGTCCAGAGTCAAACTTTGTTTATGCCCGGGCCCTCCATGATTCTGATTCCATTGCAAGTTTTCGATTTGCAGTGTTTTTCGTAAAAAAAAAAAAAAAAAAATGCTTTAACTGACTGTCTTGAACTGACTGCACTGTCAGTGATTCGAAGGCAACACTGGCAGTTACAACTGTAGTCCACTAGATGGCAGCCATACTCTTGATAATGTCAGTCTTTAGTTCCGTTTATTTTGAAAATTGTATACTCAGTTAAATTAAACAGCAACAGAATTTTACAGGATAGATTGGGGATACCAACGGTTGTTGTTATTAATAATTCATCATCAGTAGTATTATATAAAGAAGAAAAGATCAATTTGTTTCACACTTTCTATACATTTATACTCGATTATAGCTAGTAAGCTAGGGTGTAGTAGATAGATAGTTACGCATATCATAGACTTGAGAGATTGATCACATAGACTTGTATTGAAAAAATGGTCGAATGGATGTTCTTCTCTTCTCTTCTGCCAAGACTTGAGATAGACTGAGAATGGAGGCAAGTCCTGGTCTGAGCCAGAAGTAGGCAGAAATGCAGTGTAGGCTACTGGTCAGTCTTTCTTTAGTGATCCGTAAATTGCTTTATTTTAGATTGTTTTGTCGTAATAGAGTACAGCAAACATTACAAAGACTACTTGTTATACTCTGCAATACTTTAAAACAGTTGGCGTGTTACAGAAACGCCGAAAACAATGTATTTCCAGCTCAGTTTCTGACCCCTCAATGACGCAACTCTAGACACTAGATGGTTCTGCCGACAACAGCCAATGAGAAATATTTACACCCGGAAGCAGTGAAGTATCTCTATGTGGACTCCACGGCCCCAGATAGTGGCTCCAGGCTTGAAGCAGGGGGGGCCCTGGTGGTCAAGTCTGGTACTGCAGGCGGGTGGAATTCATGCACGACCGCCGGAGAGCACGCACGCTGGTTTGCTTTGTGCACGCGGACAGGGCAGTTTGTATTTAAGTTGTTTTCTGAATAAACCAGCGGTCCTCACGTCATATACTACCTCTCAAAACATAACGTATGTATTATATGACAGATAATAAGCTCAATGCAAACCCACAAGCTTGTTTTTGATGCTTTTTGATGGTTTTTTTCCTTTGCTCGTGCGCGACGGCGCTCGTTCATGGTTCCCATAATCCCTTGCGTCGGGCGCGTTCATGGAGAAATACTTCCGCATTTGACCACCAAATCAAAGAGATTCTATATAAAGAGGCGACACTTCCGTTAAGACCAATGGAAACAACCAGCCCCCAGTGCCTCCGCCATATCGGAGTGATGTGACGTACTTCCTGTTGCTATTAAAGACTACTGTTCTGACTACAGTTCTTGGAAACGCCGCTAGATGGCGGGAGCGGCACACGCCGCCATATTGGAGTGATGTCGTCAGCGCGCCATAGAGTGGTGTTACCGCTGCACCATCTGGTGGTGAGTCAAATAATTGCATTATGTCGCCTCTTTATATAAACCCTCTTTGACCAAATTTTGGTGTCCAAATGCGGAAATAGGCGCACTTCCGGCGGTCTTCCGGGTGCTTCATGCGCCAATGAGCAACTTGTATTGAAATGAATAACAAGGGGGCGGGGCTGTCGCTCCAGTCCGGCCTCTGTTATTTTATTACTCTATGATGTGGACTCCACGTGCCTGATTTAACAACAACAAGCATCATGTCTCCCCCAGGAGGAATCAACAGACCCAAGACAGTAAGAGATTAAATGCAATAATATAAACTATAATGATCTATAAAGACAAAGTTATAGGCCGATGAATACATTGATCAACATGTGCAACATCTACTTTACATTACCGTCTGTTTGAGATTGAATATAAACTTCTGGTCGGGTAGCTGTTAGCATTCATGCTAGCTCAGCTCATATGGGCCAGTGGTTCCCAAACCTTAGCATGCCAAGGATCCACAAATTGACACCAATTAGGCCTAATCAGCCCAGTGGACCCCCAAGTTGAAGTTTATTTAAAGTCCCCGAAGGGCGAATAGTTTGCAGCATCGGGTAGACTCAAAACAGGTAACAAGTAAGCAAAAAAACAAAACAGAAAAGACATGGAAATCACCCACATGAGAGATTTTTAGCAGTGATTTTCAATCCCAACCAGTTTCATTTCTGAGACCCCGATTTAATGGCATTTTTATCTGTGGGACCCCTAGCTGTGGTCCGTAGCACTGTTAATGAAACGCTGATATTGTACAAATGCAACCAAAAGGACAGAGAGTTACAGTCACATTACAGTACATGTTACAGACTCTCATAGCCCTGGACCAGACTCCAGATGTAAGCCTTGGACCAGGGGTAAAATTCTGTCCACAATTCCATGTTGTAGTGTACATCATGTGGTAAATAAATAACAAGGCAGAAATTAATCAAAATAACTTTCTGTAATTGTGTAGAGCTCTTGAAAAACGCATGAGTCTTGAGAGTGTAAAGAAACCATTCATAATTCTACTTCTACTAATTTAATGAAGTAGAATTGCATTTCAAGTACAACTTTACAGTAAACTGCTGTGGACGACACTTGTTTGTTGTTACACCAATTCGATGTATCCAGAAATATGTTTCATATGAGGGTCCATATGGTTACCAACTTAACTTGGTAACTGGTTGTGAAGCACTCACTGTAATTAAGTATTCAATCAAACAGTCAAAGTGACATAATCAAAAGTGACATAAATAATCAATCATCAGATATGAACACTATAGTTTTAGCTACTCGATCACCCACCAATCACTTAACGATGAATATCTTGGAGATCTACAAGCTTACAACACCTTGTGATGGGACGTGTTTTACACTTTAACTCGTAATAGTTTTTCCACATAGTGTTTTAGTTTTCACCAGGATGGGGGACTTGTAATTGTACTGCTTCTTTCCGCTGAACAGATCATGATTAGTTTCGGAGGCCGCAGCAGGGCAGGTGTTTTGATAAACATGTAAGCGTAATCAACATCTCAAATCGAGTGTTATTTTAATCGTAGTGAAAGCTGGTGCACTTTAATTGACGATGTTGAGAAAGTATCAAAATTTTAAAATGTTAACCCTATTTTATACTTAAGCTATTTTTTGATGATTTTAAAAACTCAAAAAACGTAGTTGGTCTTTGGGGCTGTCATTTGGCAGGGGTTGACACTAAGGTCTCCGAGGCACTTGCCCACCAAGCAAGTGCAAGTCAGGTTCCACTTGCCCTCAGGTCATGGTCACTTGCCCCCAAAAAATATATTGTAAATTTTGCATTTAAGTATACTTCCTACTTGGGTGCTTTAAACCAGGGGTTTTCAACAGGTGGTCCGGGGACCACCAGTCTAGTGGTCCCTGAGAGGGTTCCAGGTGGTCCCCAGTTATGTTGGTTAACCAGATGTAACTTTTGAGAATGTAAAAATGAAACCAAATGGACCCTTGTGGGTACATTTGGTTTCATTTTTACACTCTCAAGAGTTAAAATTCATCTTAATTAGCCCAGGTCTACACAACTAGAGAATGTAGAAGATTAATGGTCATTTTGATCTGTATGTTAATTTGCCTGTTTTGTGTCCCAAATCCAGACAAAAGCGCAATAAGTCACACACTTGCCCGATCGGGCAACCAGGTAGCAGTCTTCACTTGCCCCACCATTTTTTTTTACTTGCCCCGGGCAAGCGGGCAAGTGTTAGTGTCAAGCCCTGTTTGGGGTCTGCTAATCTTTTGGAAACAGGGCCCTATACTCTACATAGCCCAGATTTAGGTGAAGAGGTGGCCACTCAGAATTCGGTGATCACCTTTAATGATAATAATAATAATAATAATAATCAGCTTCCCACCTGCCTCTATTCCATTCCTTTCTGGTCATTTTGTGTCCCTATTCTATTTCTGTCGCTGTATATTATGTTCATTTCATACCAATCCTTTATTCTGCTGCATTTCGGTAGTTTGTTTTCATATCGGGAGCTCGGCTTGCAAAACCACCACAGAGCAAAGCCGGGTGGTGCTGTCGTCCTGACCATGACGAGGGTGTATGTCTGTCTGTGTGGGAGAGAACAGAACATTTTTTTGAGAAGCACAAATGTACATCTTCTGCGTGCTTGCAGGAGCTGGGCAAGAACCTGTTCAAGCGACGGAGAGTTCTGAGCAAACAGAAGAGGAAGAAGAATCAGGTAGTCGGAGCTGTGGTTGACCAGGGCCTTATCACTGTTCACCATCTGAAGAAGAGAATGTATGTGATGCTGGCATCTTACTAAAGGCTGAAAACACGCATGCATACACTCACTCACTCACTCTCTCACTCACTCACTCACTCACTCACTCACTCTCTCACTCACTCTCTCTCTCTCTCTCTCTCTCTCTCTCTCTCTCTCTCTCTCTCTCTCTCTCTCTCTCTCTCTCTCTCTCTCTCTCTCTCTCTCTCTCTCTCTCTCTCTCTCTCTCTCTCTCTTCTGGAAATGGAGATTTATTTATTTCCAAACACTGACATTTTGCCCAATATTGGTATGTGCTCCTCAGAAAAATGTTGTGAAGAAATGTTGAGGGGGTGGGTGTGCCCATCTCCCCAATTAACTGGTCCTAAATTTTGTTAGGATGGCGTGTCTTGTTTTAGTTTGGTTTGTTGCTGTACTTTCAGTAACTGAACTGAAGTTTTTGTATTTTTATTTTTATTTTTTTACTTATTCCATGCATACCAATGACTTAAACGGTGGAGGCAAAGTTAAAGATGGAAGTACTATTCAACTTGGTATTTTTTGTGACTTACTAAATGGGAGAATCTGAGAGTGCCCATTCATGTGCCCGCATTCAGACACACAGGAAATGTTTAGAATAACGACACAGAGAATGCCTCTGGGCAATAGTCATCGGGCCTAGCTGCCCAGGCCCATATTGGGTATATTCGACCTGACTCCTTTTGAACAGTGTTGTGTTTTCGCCCTCAGAACTAGCCCAAGAGCCAACATCACTTTATCTGGGAAGAAGAGGCGCAAGCTTCTCAAACAGCTGCGCCACATGGATAAGGAAAAGTCAGCCATGGAAGGTAAGGAAAAACCAGTGCATGTGTTTCTGAATTGTTCCTGCCATCCAGTTTCAGCAATGCAAACTGGGTGATTGTCCTCATGTCGAATTCACTCCTTCTTAGCATCCAAATGCAGTTAGAAATGGCCACTGCTAGTGTTTACAGACTCCCTGACTGCGGTCTAATCGTGTGGTTTCTTGTTTGTGCTTTCTGTCTTCGTAGCTGAGCCGGTAACGCAACCAAAGAAAGAGGCCTCTTCATCTGTGCCAGCCAAAAAGAAGAAAGGGGTTGGATCCCAGGTGGATGTGGAAATGGTAGATGTGGAATGAGAGTAGGGTGATAAAAAAAAATCATCCAATTTTGGCTCTTAGCCACGCAGGACAATATCCAGTATTTGAACTGGACACACACACACACACACACACACACACACACACACACACACACACAGGGAATATGATCTACAGGATGTCCTGAAAAGGCTTGGAATCACAGTGAAAACACCACATAGTTTTGAAATGAATGAGGGGGACATTGGAGTGGACTCTACCATGCCCCAGATAACCTAATCTTTTTTTTACCTTTTTGCTTCTGATGTCTGGAAATCATATATTTTGAGAATGCCTAGTGTTCTATGCTACTATACTGGCAGTGAATTACCACTGGGATGTGCATTGTCACAACTTCACCTACTGGTAAGGTGCATTGGCTCTATTTACTGTAGTAAATGTAGTGGGACACTTTTCCTCCTTGCCTATACCAACTAGGCCTCTGTTCCATTTAGTGTGGCACAGTGATTCTCAGTTTTTACTTTCAAGGTCAACTCTGTGTGTACAGATGGAACCAAAAGGACCAGAGCATTTGGTTATCATTTGAGTTCTGAGTTTTAACTATCAACTCCCAGAGTGTAGTACATGGCACTTACAGCTGTAGACCACTATGTGGCAGCTTTACTCCATCAACAGTTATTGTCAGGCCTCTGATAGCTCAGGCCAGTGAGCAGGCCAATAATTGCTAACAATCAATGATTGTTCAATTATTAATTTCAATGGGCCATCCTCGAGTAACCATGCGGATACTGCATCACACTTTGAGAGTTTGAGACCCGCTGGTGTTGTGCACAATGTCATTAGCACCCTGAATGGTTCAAAGCCTTTATTATATGTTATCATTGGTAACGACTTTAAAGGATGTGTAAGGAATTTCTTCCCAATTTGGCTGAGCCTGTTATTGCATAGAGCCTATTATTCCTGTGCAGGTTTAGATTCCAGGTACACTGGCACTACTGGACTGAACCAAGAACTGATGATTTTCAGCACGTATGCTTCATCAGAGTTAAAATAGACTGTATGATCACAGGTTCGCAAATCATAATGGAACGGCCGTTATCAAATTAGTCTTGTGCTTGTGATGCCCAGAGATCTCTGCCATCTCTGATTGTAGATAATATGGCTAAATATAGCCAATCAGATATATGCATATAAACCATCAATGAAGGCAGCGTTACACTGTTTTTCTGTAACCACTTCAGTTTGTTAGATATTTCCGTTGTGATCTGTGGATATAATTAAAGGCTGTTTCAACGGTTGTGCCTCTGACTTGCATTTGGTTTCAGTATTTCATTAGGTTTGGTTTGGATTGAGAACCTTTAAAGCAAAAGTCACCTCATTAATATTATATCAATTGTCAAAATGTACAATTTAAGCTTTTATCAGACACTCAATCCAGAGTGACTATACATTGCGCATGAACAAAAAAAACATGGCAATGCATCACATACATAATGAGTAGTTATCATGAATCATATGTAAGATGAGAATGAATGCAACACTGGATAACCTGTATAATTAAACTATGAATATATACAATAAGGTGCTATGTTTACATAAACTGCTATCTGATAACCATATTAATGAAATGAAAGGGTTAATAAGGAATTGCCACTTTCAAATTGCTGTTTTATATTGTCCCACTGAGGGATTTTTAAGTCTAATCTTTGGAATCACTATTGGGAGAAATTTGTCCTTTGAGACAAATTGATGACGGCTGTATTTTACTTTTTCCCCACTAGTTTGTCATTGTTTCCTGCTCTTAAAGCTAAACATGGAATGCAATGCATAGCTGTACAAATGAAATGACTGCCTAAATCTGTCAGCAATCCTCAACTGGTAGAGTGCTTCTGTGTGGTGAGTGTGTGTTGTTCAACCTCTTCAATTATTTATTGATAAGCCACGTTTGTACAATTTCCTGCAAAGAATATTACATTGCATATTACATTGCCTTATTGTTTTGGGCTGGGGGGGGGGGGTGCTTTTATCAGTTGTGATGAGTCTGATACGCTTAACATGTTGCACATGTGTAGTCAGTCAGTCAGTCAGTGTGTTGAATGCTGCTGATGCTGACAGAAGAACGTTGTGTTGTGTTTGATGTGGAAGGAGCCAGCCAGATCCATAAGTATCAGAGTCACGCAAACTCCGTTCACTTCATGGGGCCAGTCCAATGGAGGCTCTTCTACGTAGGCCTCTATTGCAAATGGAGACAACAAATAGGGACAAGTTATGGACCAGAAGTCTAGGTCTAGGCAGAAAGGCACTTGACCCAGGCAACAGCTCAGCTTTAATAATCTTAAATCCATTTATTTTAAAACATTACAGATACAGTTAACTGTATGCTACTTTGAATTAGAAAAAGTCGACGTGTTGCGCACACATACCCTAAAATAGCTGTTATTTGCGCCGCCCTCTTTGAAAACAACGTGTTTCCAAATCCAGTTTGTCCCTTTTCAGGCTCCATGAACAGCGCTCGGCGCTGTAGTTTCTGCCCCCTCAATGTCGCTGCTCTTTGACACTGGATGCGAAGGAGCATCCCTCCCCCTTCCTTCCTTCCAGAGGACAAAGACTGAAATGGGTCAGTCTCAGTATACACATCTCTTGCATCGCAGACTCCATCCACTCTCATCATGTTTGCTTACCCAGACGAATAGTCGATTCATACATTTCGCCTTTGCCATGTTTTGGTCGAAAACATCGTGAGTATAGTGGGGCCTTTAATCGATTTTTGCGTTCGATACACTTTATAATAGGCCTATATAATCGGAGATTCCGAGAGAAGAACATCCCATCCTTCCGCTCAAGGTGCTTTTTTGGGGGGGACCGTTTCTCGGCAACACTTCGTATTGTCAACATGTCCTCTGCGTCTTCGGACGGGTAAGGTGCCATCCATGATACCATCAATACATAACAGCCTCGTGTATTGTAATGTAAATTGTGGTTCGAGTTTTAGAGACTCGGTTGCAGCATCGGTGTCCTCCTAGACCTACGTAGAATGACAGGGACAAACAACGTGAGAAATGGATGCTCTAGTCTGGAGAACGGCGTGCTTTCTGTATACTGTATCTCCTGACTATATATAGCTATGGGCCTTTATCCCCATGTCATGTGATTCTTTTGATTTGCCCCCTTTTAGATATGTTGCAGGGGTGAGATTGATACAAGTGTGTCCACACAGAAAAAAAAACAGCTTAAAGATTGCGTCATTGTGGAATCATTGTAGCTAATGTGAATATAATGCATGGGAAAGGGAATGCAAGAGACAAGAACTGTATGACAAACTTCAAAAATCAGTCAGGCTTTAGACTACAGGTGTACTTTCACCTGTGAGCCAGATTATAGAAATCAGTGTTTTTCAACCAGTGTGGTCCGGGGACCACCAGTGGTCCTTGAGAAGGATCCAGGTGGTCTCCAGGTTAAAATAATAAGTGTTGGTAACCAAATGGACTACTATTAGATAGTTTTGCTTTTATTGTAACTGTAAATCTCCAAGCTCAACCAATCAATCAAAAAAAGATGTGTAGCCTAATAAAATGAAACCAAATGGACCCACACAAGTCCAGAGAGGATGAATGTCATTAAATGGCGGTACATAGCTCAAATTCTGAATATGCAAATGTCTCTTGACATGGAAAAGTTCGGAAAACCACTGAGATAGATGATGACCCCCTTTTTAAAGGCCTATAAAAGTGTGTCTCAAAAGTCAACAGCAGCTATTCCAGGTATTCTAGGTCTTTGTTTTACCATGCTTATGTCTTAGCATGTCTTAGATATAAGGCCCATAGTATCACCCTGCATGCAGAGAAGGATTATCCAACAGTCACGTTAGGCCCAGGCCCAGGGGCCCCTGAGCTAGGGAGGGGCCCTGAGCTCCTTGTGATTGCTAAGAGGCTCCCGCTCAGGCCCCCCCAAAAAAGGGGTAACAGTGAATAACAATGGCGCACGCGTCCCTTGTTACTGTCATTAACAATGGGTTTATTTATTTTGTGTCATTAAAATAACCTTATAATATTTTTCAGAGTTTATTATTTCCAAGCTATCCCATGCTGTAACTCTTGCTGAAATGCTGAAGAAAAATGCTCCTGTGTAGGCCGGGGGCCCTTTGGCGGGCGGGCAGCCCAGGGTCCCATAGTTTCTTGATCCGTCTATGCCTGCATGTCGTAACATAACTTTCTGGCATACATAATAGGGTGTGAAAAAAAGTTTATTATGGGCAAGTAGGTCAACCCCTAGCAATAAGGAAGCACAGTTCCCATACAATATAATTGCAGTAACAGTAATTCTATTAAGTAAACATAAAAACATCTAAGCTCGCGTCACATGTTATGTGAGTAGTTGTATTGTGAGTATTGTACAGCGTGCTGTTTTCGAATACCTGATATAGATTTACAATAGGGCTTTTGCGTTTATAATTGAAATCGGCAAACTAAATATCAAATAACTGCAGTAGAGAAAACAAAGGGGTAGGCTAGGTGGTATTTGCCCGGCATGTTGCAGTGTAGAAGGATTTTTTTGTGTTTTATCATATCACATACGCCCTATATCCGTCAAATAAGTACTTCCAAATTGTAGGCTATTTAAGCAGAGCATACTTATATAAGTCCACAATAATAAGGGAGATAACAGAGAGGCTGTTCCTCGTCCCAAGCAGGAGACCGGGTCAGAGTCCTGCTGTGAGAAGATAGTGGGTCTCTGGGTGTGATGGACTGTGGACCCAGGCGGCTGGACCACATCTGATGGAGAAACTACTTCAACTTACAAGCTGTCGGTGAGTGAGTGCATGAACTCCACACACCACAAAATAATGATTGGTCTCTGTTTGAAATCTGAATTTAGAAATCATTCGTCTGAAATTTGAATTCAGGAATCATTTATTATCTACTGAAAATTTGATTTAGATTTTGTTTTGCAAACACCTTTGTTCTTGTACTGTCTTTTGTTGATTATGCTGTACGTGTTTTGTGTTTAGAGGGCCAATCAATACTTGTAAATGAACTCATTTGATTGACTGATTGATTGAGCTGGGAAATGGTACGGTTACAAAATATAGCATACATTTCCAAATCTTGTAGGATATGTTAGTCAAACGTGCACGTATTCCGCTTAAAGTCACAGCCTGTTCCTCGACGTGTGAATCAGACATTTCTCTCACTCCAAAGGAGGTAACAAATCATTTGACAGAAATATCTTCCTTTGTTTTCAATTTCTATATTTACACACGGCTGGCTTTGAACCCAGTGGTCCATTGTCTCTTTGAAAGCAGTAACAGATTCAGATGTTTGAAATAAAGAGGGTGCCATCCTGAAGATCATCTTCACTGAGTTGACAGGCTGATAGCAGAGAGAAGAGCTATTTTAACCTGTGCAGCAAAGTAGCTGGTGTGTGAACACACATGGTTTTGAGTGAATATCTCTCTTTTCAAACTATGGAGGTGGTGACTCTTTAAGGGCCTTAGTTAGCACTTGGCAGCACGTAAAGATTGTAGTTCTCGCCTGTATTTATAGTTCACAGTAATAGGATAGGAAATAAGAAATAGAGAATAGAGAGATGGGGAGTGAGACGTGGCAAAGGCCCACAGGCTCGGGACTCGAACCTGCGGCATACCGTCTCGCTGGCTTGACAGCCTAGGTGACACTGCCCAGACGGTTGAGCTAACCAGCTGGGCTGTAGGTCTTTTTTGTATGACTTTAGGACTGCTTAATTGGATATACATTGTAGAATACTGGTTGTCTGAATGAATTTAGTTTGCTTACCAACTAGTCTAATCTAGTTAGACTGTTATGGTACATAGCCATTAAGTTTGTTTAGTGTATACATGAATATAACATGAGTCACAGTGGGTGCTGTAACAGAACAGACCTCATATGTCAAGTTTGTGTAATCTGAAATGACACGACATGTCATCGTGAACTTGTCACTGTGACTTTTCCTCCTGCAGCTAAAATGAAAGAATCGCAGTTGGACCAAAAGATTTTTTATAGATTTAATGACTTATTTTAAATTACATCTTATAGCCAACTTAGATATGCGTGAATTTATCACCAGAACTAGGCTGTTTGGAAAAAAAGACAATTATCTTCTTCCCAACTCAACAGACTTCCGTGTCAAAGTCTTGACCCTTTTGTCATTGGAGTGTCAAAGTAATTTCCACTGTGGATTTTCAGTTTTAGGCCACAGCACATGAGATTATGCTGTCAATAATTGTACAGAGACCAAGATTTCCCTTGACCTGTGATGTAATTATTTCCTGGCTCCAGCCCTAAATCGCCACCTTAAAAGAATACAACCTTAAATTAACTTGAGTGTCAGGCAAAAATGTGATTAGTCTTTGTTCGATGTTTGATGCATTCACTCCATCCTGTTTGTGAACTGCTTCAGAAACCAATACATCGTAACAATACGTTTAGCGTGATTCGGTCTGTGCCTCTCCAGGGGTTTGTTTTAGGGTGCGTTCGGAAATACACCCTAAACGCACTCATGTACTCTGTGATCGTTCGTTTATACCTGGTGTATTTTGGGCATTTGGTGCTCCTCGTTCGTTTATTCACACTGGTGTGTTTTGTGCACGCACTGAACAACCCTACCCTGGAGACGGGTTGGCCCAGCAGGGGCGAAATCCATTCAAGCCCTCGCCCGCGGGCGCCCGGTTTCAAAAGCGGGCGCCCGGTTTCACAAAAACGGGCGCCCGTTTTCAAAAGCGGGCGCCCGTTTTCACAAACGGGTGCCTTAAATATTTAGGGTTAGGGTCAGGGTTAGGGTTAGGGTAGGGTTAGGGTTAGGGTTAGGGTTTTTGTGAAACCGGGCGCCCGCTTTTGAAACCGGGCGCCCGCTTTTGAAACCGGGCGCGCACGCTTTCAAAAGCGGGCGCGCACGCTTACAAAAGTGGGCGCCCGCTTTTGAAACCGGGCGCGCACGCTTTCAAAAGCGGGCGCGCACGCTTTCAAAAGTGGGCGCCCGCTTTTGAAACCGGGCGCGCCCGCGGGCGAGGGCTTGAATGGATTTCGCTGGCTCTCGGTTGGCCGGTGTGGAAGGTTGATTGCGTCACAGCTGTGTCTCGAGCGCTGCCGTTCAATGAAAAGCAATACAACTGTTGTGAGCTAGGAAGCTAGGCTATGGCTAAGCATTGTACTGTGGTCCCCCAACTTTTCCATGTCTGTCAAGGACCTGCACATTTATCAAATAAATGCATGCGGACCCCCATTTGAAAATACTTTCCAGGGGGACCCCCTTAAGAGAGGATTTATATGGCTTTGGCAGTGATTCTCGCCATTTTTGAGTGATGTGTGTTGTCTGGTTTTAACTGCTAGTTTGTAAATCAACGCACTCGGTGACGACACGCCCACAAAACCAAATGAACTCGGTGCGCACCCAGTTTGTATTTCCGAACATACCCTTAGATTCATTTAAACCATGGATGTCAAATGGGCACCGGTTTACGAGGAGGACGTCCCAGGCCACCAGCAAAAAGTTATTTTCCAAAAATCAATGTCCCTTAATAGCATGATAAAGACCTAAGTTGAAACTGCAGGCATTAAAAACCTAAAATTCATTACGGGGGAGATATTGGAAGCGAAGGCTGTTCGCTTCTCATATACACTGAGTGTGATGCTTAGACACACACACACACACACACACACACACACACACACACACACACACACACACACACACACACACACACACACACACAGTTATCTGGCTCACTGCATTCGCAATTAACAGTCGTTTTCCTGTTCTATGATCCTCACCAAGCTCTGTTTAAACTAACAAGTAAATCAGTTGAGTTGAGAAAGTAAACAGTTAGTTGAAGCCAATTCTCATCATGTGTGTAATGGTAATTAAATATCATCCCATGGGCCAAAGATAATTCACTCACAGGCCTGATTTGAGTTTGAGTTTGAGCATTGAGTTTGACATGATATGATTTAAATTACACTTGGCGCAGTTGGCGGGTTGACGCGATTATTGCTGCGTAATCTGGCCATTCCCTCCCTTTCTCCTAAATCTCTTTACCCCCGCACCACACAAACACACACACACACACACACACACACACACACACACACACACACACACACACACACACACACACACACACACACACACACACACACACACACACACACACACACACACACACACACACACACACACACACAGAGCTGTCAAATGTGCAAAAATGTCCTCCTAACACTGACCACTCTCCAGACCATTTCTCTAGCTCCGTGCTCCCCCCCTGTGGACTGTGCTGAGGGTTCTTTGCCTTTCTAAAACAAAGCCGGGTTGGAAGTTGTCTGCAGCCATGACCCTTACACGGAACTACCTGCCCGCGAGGACGCTGGTCGCGGCTGCTGTGGCGATGCTGATGACTGCGGTCTGCGGCATGCCGATGGAGGCGGAGACGTGTTACTCCAGACAACACCAGAAGGCCGTGGTCAACGTCCGAGTTGCCTTAACCAATCCCAGGACGGCCATGGACACGCGCATGGTCACGTCCGAGCGTGAATGCGTCCTGGCCTGCTGCTCAGGGGAGGTGAAGCCGGGTAGGTGATTCATTTGTTTGTTTGTTCGTTCATTCATTCTTTTCTTTGTTCATCTAGGCCAGTGGTTTTTAACCTTTTTCATACCAGGGCCCAGGGGCGGATCTAGGCATAGGCTAGGGGGGGCAATGCCCCCCCCAGATTTGGCGCTTGCCCCCCCAAACGCGATGGCAAGGAAAAATCCCAAATTAAAAATATATATATCATTATTATTCTCTCCCTCATTTAAAGTATTTCCTGATTGGTAGATGCATAGGGAGGGGGGGGGGGGGCTCGTCGCTTCACTCTCAGTCTCTCTCACTCAGTCCACCGCAGCTGCAGACAGGCACTGACACTAGTCACACACTGTCTACCGCACCGCCACCGACCGTATCTTTCTCCAACTTTTTCCTCAACTTCTCGTTCTCTGTCCTCTCTCGACTCCGTCTTTCTCTCTATCTCTCTATGCAATGTATTCATTCCATTGTTCTTAGGTGCGACAAAAACAATAGGTACGCTAATGACCCTCGTGCGAGTCGTGCCTATGCATTTATTGAAGCTCGCCTCGGACATAGAAATGCTAATTTAGTCTTTGTTTGGTGGGACCATCACCGTGAACGTGGTAGCCTAGTTTACTTGCAGTATAACTGTAGGACATAAGAAAAAACTCGCCCAGATCGCTGGGTTAGCCACCATTTTAACCACGCTACAGAAACTGGAAAAAGAAAAAGTTGATTACAAGTCAATGCTGTCGCAAAATATCGGGAGTCTAACACAACCCGCGGGTTCAGAAAGGATTAAACGCTCACTTAAACATGGTAAAACACAGAGCATGAGCAGAGAGAGGACTGCAGCCTGTTTGTGTTGCATGGTTTCTTGCACAGAACAGGAGAGATGCTGCAATCTCTCCGTGTTGAATGGGGGGAAAATCACACCCGTGTGAAGAGTGAGTGTGAAGTGTTGCAACTGCATGTGGTGGTCTCTAGGGGTTCCCCCGAACTTGCAAACAACATTCAGAGATGCTGAGATGATAAAAGAATGCACAAAAGTTACATCTATGTGTGCCCTGAGATTTTTGGGCTATGAAAACTGTGCCTTTGGACAAAAAAGGTTGAGAAACACTAATGTAGTGCATTCTATGACTTTGGATTTTAAAATCAAACCGTTTAAAGAGTTGGTTACATTTTAAGTATTAACAGTTTGCAGAATACAGTATATTGTACATTTCAAGCGCATAGATTAACTAATATGATGATAGCATGGCTTTCTGTGCATTTACGGGGGTTTGGGGGATTTGACATCCACCAATTTGTTTGCCCCCCCTGCCAAACCACATGCCCCCCCTAGTGGGGAGAGCTAGATCCGCCCCTGCCTGGACCCACTATTCATTCGGAATTTGAGCCACAGACCACCATTTACTGACATTTTAGCCCCACAGATCCCAGAAGATTTCTTTTGCTTTTGTCCCCAATTCCAGGCTGGATTTTGGGAAACAAAACAGGCAAACAATAGATCAAAATGTCCATTAATCTTCTACATTCTCTAGTTGTGTAGACTTGGGCGGATTCAGATTGTGAATATTTTGAAACCAAATGGAGCCTTGCGGGTCCATTTGGTTTCATGTTTACACTCTCAAGAGTTACATCTGGTTAACCAATTTTCCATCATTTAGCCTAGAGACCACCTGGAATCCTCTCAGGGACCACTGGTGGTCCCCGGACCACCTTTTGAAAACCCCTAATCTAGGCAAGACCTTCATATCCGGGGATTGGAAATCACAGTTTTTCTATAAATGAATCTGCCTGATTTATAATTAGTTGCACAAGGGTGTTGGCGGCTGCTGATTTAGAGGGTTCACGGAGAAGACGAAGGGTGACCATATTTGACGTGCCTGCCAAACCCGGAGATATACTGTACGTTAGGGCATTAACCAAATATCTTTTTTGCTAGTCGAATCGAATACTTTGGTAGTCAAATAATTGTCGACTAGTCTATAGTGATATATATTTGTTTTTTAGCCAATAAATTGTGTGATTCTGGACTTCCCATTGAAAAAATACATGCCTATTACACTACTGTAACTCAGTTACATTATGACATGAAAAATGAGCAATCAACCTACAATTACTGCCAACACCACAGCACACATCCACAATGCCTGCTGCAGAAAATTGAAAAATATATATCAAAAATTATTATTACCGAATAACGAATAGTGAATTAATAGTCGAATAGTGTTTTGCTAGTCGAATAATCGACTAGTCGAATATTTAGTTAATGCCCTACTGTTCGTTAAATATTGATTACAGTGCTTAATCCATCGTTAATCCGATCAAATCGATAGATGTTTACCGTTAGCGTTAGCTTCACATGCAGTTTTCAATGGCCTGTATCTCCAAATTCTGTCCCATGAATGTCACTTTTCTGGCAGATCATTTTTTCTTTGTTTTTATAATGTTTTGAAATTATACCGTGACATTCAAAAACAAAATTTACTTTATGAAACAAAAATGAAAGAGACCCATAAAAACGACCCACTATTTGGGAAACAGACGACAGGGAGAATTCTTTTACTGAACAAACATGATGATGATTACTCTCAGATTATTATTGGTCAGACATGTAACAGATTCATGACAAAATATCACTTTCACATCACCATAACATAAAGTCATGATTTGAGAATAACCAGCAGGTGGCAGCAGCGTCTAACATGTACTATTGTATAGTTACACAAACCCATTGAAAATTTCACTTGGAGCCCAATCTGAGAGTCCATCATCAAATTTTTTCTTGAATCTGATGGAGGTAACAGTTTCTCTCGAACCTACTGTGAGCCTGGATTTTACCATTTGTTCCCTATAGTGTAATTTGTTATACACATTATAATAGCTCTGTTTTAATTGCATTGCGTAAGACCAGAGTTATGGAAATAGCCCATATTTTATCTACCGCAGTTAGTGCAAAAGTGGATAAAACTGTGATTTCAGTGTACTGTATGTCAAATCAAAATGTAAAGAGAGGTGTCGCCCTCAACAAATGGGCATTTTATTGTTTTAATCTCAAATGGGGACAAACATTTTGGCTATCCAGTATTTCTCACGGATCCCTCTACGTATAACGCATCTAAGTCTGAGCACAGTGGTCTGAAGAAAAGGGCACTGTATTTATTGTGTACTGTGTTTATTCAAAGAATTAATAGTGCCATTTTAAGTGTCCAACATCTGTCGTGACGAATGGAGCAGTACAGTAACATTTCCAGCCATGGTGAGACTACGTGTGGTTATCAGGTGTTGTTGGACAGATTCGAGGGAACACAGTGATCGGGCGGGCCGGAGATGATCTCTGGTTGCCTCAACACAAGCTGAGAACGACTGGCATGCCACTTAAACATTGGTCTGGGAACCACTTCTGCGATGTACACGTTTGTTTGTGTCATTGACTCACTGAGGACCCAGGAGCATCCAGGCAGATATCTACTGCAGCAGCAAATGAATGAGAGAGGGAAAATTAAGATAAAAATAGGGTTTTATGATCGCTGGCGGAATGCCAACACGTTTTCTCTGACAATCACCAGCAAAAAAAAAATAACTTGCTAGGGGAGTCTGGAAAGTATTTAAAAATAGCAACAAATCTGCCAAGTTGGCAGCACTACCAATTTGGCAACATATGCAAGTACAACGTCAATGTCAAAACATATTTTTTTCCCTGCATGAGTTAAAATAACGACTTTCATGAATGCTAATTAAAGAAAATCCATGAAATAGAAAGCAAGCATGTTTAAAGGTAGGGTAAGTGATTTGAAATTCATTGTGTAGTACCAGCCTGGTGCGCTAGTCGCCCCCAAGAGTAGCACACTATGTGAACCTGCTGCTCGATCCTGATTGGAGGAGAATTCACCCTCCACCTGGGGAACTTTTATTAGCTCCTCTGCTAACGTGGGGGAGGGGGAAACTCCATATATGGTCTGCACAGCTTATAATAGAGCATTTTAACAGAAAAAAAATTGGGTGATATCTGACAAAAGTGAAATCACTTCCCCTACCTTTAAGTGGTAAACCGCTTCACAACATTGTGAGCTTGCAGATCAGCTATTTTCCAGGGCAATCGTCTCATTTCTTCTCTTGGGTCTCGAGCTAAAACTTTTGGGAACCACTGATATAGACAACATACAGTACAGCCACTAGGTCTCACAATCTACTCAACATAACATCTGATTGGTGCTAAGTAGTCATAGATAGGCATTACATAATGGTTCATTTATATAGCACCTTTATCCAAATGCATTGCAAGGTACAACCTATCATCGAGACCGGCATCGAACGTTTTGGACCCTCTCTACCTCCTGAGCCGCTGCCGTTCATCCAAAGTTAATAATTATCTTTATTGTCCTGATGGAAATTCGTCTTCACAGGTCTGTTCAAACACCAGCAACAAAACAACACATACGGAAAGATGGCTACAACTTGGTTAAATGCAAGTCATAATACAACAGCATTGCTATTATTATGTCCTTACTGACAACACCACATGTAACATGGCTGATATTGCATATTGTCCCTAGGTGAAAGTTTAATCCATATTCATATGCCTTTTGTGGATAAAACAGTGGCCAGTGACCATTATGTCTATGGAAAACAGACTATTGCTGCTAAGTTAAAACACATAGTTGACTAACAATTGTCTTTCTTTCTTTTCTATTTAAAGGTGCCAAGTGCAACATGGCTGTGTTCAACTCTAAAAAACCCACAGCCGCTGAAAACTGCTACTTGTTCCACTGTGCAGAAGAGAAGGACTGTCCTCTAATGCAGGCTCAGGAGGGCATCAACACCTATAATATCTTCAAAGGTAACTGAATGCATTGCTTTGACTGCATGTGTGTTTCTAGTGCAGTTGTTCTCAACCTATGGGCCGCCTGGCGTGAGGTATTGCAAATGCTTAGCAAAATCACTCTGATTTCACTAATCAAATCTGAGCCACTTCAGGATTGGAATCTGATTCATTTAAATGAGACATGTGACAATTTAAACCAATCACATTCAAATTTGAAGTGGCTCAGATCTGATTCAGGCTAGATTTGGCTGCCCGTGTAAATGAGGCCTTAGGTGGCCAGTAGGATGAGAAGTGTGTGCACACATGTGAACTGCTGGCACTTTGGCATGGGGCATCAGATAAACATATGTGATTCATTCTGTACTAGCCATATATGGACACAACAAAAAATAGGGGGTTGTTTGCAAAACTTGCTTCCAGGAAACATTATTAAGAACAAAGTTTCAACCTTTGCAGTCTTCGACAGGGTCTTTGTCAGGTCACTTGGCGAGTTTTTCCTGAGTTGTGCATGCTTCCTTTTGGATCATATCTCATGCATGAGGCGTGTATTGAGTGTACAGGGCTTGAGTATGAGTACAAGGTCGGATCAACATACAGAACATCAGAACAGGTCAGCTCTATTATGGAGATCTACAGGTCAGCTCTATTATGGAGATCTAAAGGCTGCAACCAGTATGCGCAGGCAGGTCGGCACCACAGCAACACAACCTATTGTAAGATGTATTGGAAAAGTTCTCACCGCACTTTACCTATTTACCATACTTTCTCCCAGTATGAAGGAAGGATGCTTATTTGTACTGTGGGTAGTCTCTGAGATATATAGATCCTTGTTAGGATCTATATATCAATCAATGATAGCAATTCAAAGCCTAATTTATGTCACAAAGGTGCCGCACACCTGAGGGTAGCGGACCTCTAGGCTCACAATGGGGTTATGAGCAATGTGGTATTGAGCATGCATGACGGCTATTCTCTGTTGAATGAGCTGAAACCAATGCTCCCCAAAACAACAGGTTTGGGGATCTGATAGAAGTTTTCCACAAATCCAGTTTTCCACACAATCTGTTTATTAATCATACGAAAGAATATTGAAGCCCCTATATGTAATTTTATTGTCAAAATAAAAATGACATTTTTTAATTGTTTTTATGTTTTTCATGAAGTATTCCTTTAAATAGATCACCTCCAAAAACCTCTTCCTAGAGGAGGCTGCAGGAGGCCTCCAAAGAAATCTCTATAAACTTTGTCAGTGGCTAACAAATACCCCTAGCGGGACTTTTGTTAGCCAATCAGGAAGAGCCTCGCTGATTAAGAGAGGACTGGTGGAGTCAAATGTGGAGCTGGTGGAGGACTATTATTTTTAAAGAGCCACTGCGGCTCTTATGGTTGTCATAGATACTAGATATTTTCTGGAAGTGATCTAAAATTAACATTGTGAGATTTATTGCTTATATACTGTCTACTTGGATTTTTGCCCTAGGGGTGCTTCATCCCACCACAGTGAGAGCCACGCCGGCTTCCGCAGAACAAACGACCACAAGCACCACCACCACCACCACCCAATCCCCGAGCACCACAACCACCACCACACAGCCAACCACAACCACCGCAACACCAGGTACCACAGCAATGCCGCCGACCACGGCAGCAACCACCACCACCACGCTACCCACCACCACCACCTCCACTACCACCACACCAGAGCCCACTACCACCACACCAGAGCCCACCACCACCACACCAGAGCCCACTACCACCACACCAGAGCCCACTACCACCACTCCAGAGCCAACTACTGCCACACATACCTCCCCAACCCCACTACCCTCGACAACCAGTACCACCACAACAACACCAGCTACAACCACACAACCACCTCCACCCATAATCATCATAGCCACGATGCCTCTGGTGGCAACACCGCCGAGCGTGACCACCGTTGCCGCAACCACAACCACCACCACTGCATTTAGGCTAGTAGAGAGCGAGGTTCGTCCGACGTTAGCCGCAATCACATCTACCACCACCACCACCACAAACACACTAGCCGCGAGGAAGAGTAACAAATCCACTAAGAAACAGAACAAGTCCCCCAAGAAAGCCAAACCTCACCCTGTTGCCACCACCACTACAGCCTCCACCACGCACGTCGTCCAGACTTCCACCACCACTATGCCGCCAGCTGCCGTGACGCCCGATATCGAGGCCGAACTCGGGGCCGTCGCCATGCCAGAGCCGACCGCCGCGACGCCCACTTCGACTACAGCTCCCACCACAACTACTACGGCTGCTACCACCACCACCACCACTACTACTACTACTACTACTACTACTACTACTACTACTACAGTCACTGTTGCAACAGAGCCATCCACCACCACCAGGACCACGACCGCCGCAGGGCTGGTCATTGTGGCCAAGGGAGCGATCCAGTCCGATCATCACTCCTCCTCCTTCCAGGACCGTCCCGTCTCGGTGGAGGGGGGTGCGGGCCCGGGTCAGGGCAAGGCCACAGCGGCGCGGGGGGCTCTAAAGAGCGGCCTGGTGATAGTGATGGTTCTAGGGTTGGTCATCCTGATGATGGCCCTGGCCGTGGGCGGCCGCAAAGCCATGGAGTCCTTTGACAGGCGCCACTACACGAGACTGGAACTCAACGATCTGCACTACGAGGTGTGAAAAGCCGCGCACGTGGCTTAAAAAAAAAAAAAAAAAAAAAAACAGGCACACTTTTTAAGTCTTGCTTCCCAAGCGGGAATGTCAGAAGGACAACATGGCTGAGATGTTTTAAAAAAGAATAATGTTCATTGAATATGTAATGTTTTTTTTTATTTATGAATGGCTCACAGTTATACTGTATGTTAATGGAATGTACACGCTTTCACTATGTCAAATAGAGAGAGAAATCCAGATGGCTATGGACTACAAAGGACAGACAGCAATATTTTGATTCCCCAATACTCAGGAAGCCTCTGAAACCAGTATAGAGACATGGAGGAACAATGTAACCTGACATCATAATGTACTTTGAAGGATTAACACTTTGTGTATAAGGTGCACTTGACTGCTGCATGTCTCCTGAATCATACATGCTTTGTACCATAGCCATAGACGAGCTTTTGATTCCTTCCTGAGCCTAATTTATGTTCCATTGCACAACAGTGTTGCATTGCACCTTTTATATGTCGTTTGGCGTTTGCAAAGCAGTTATTTTTAAACAAGCAGCAGCTTTGCGAGGCAAACTATGATTTACGCTTTTTAAGCAACACTGTACCTTTACTGCTGTCTTTTAGTTATGATCAAAGACAAAGCATTAGGATATGATACAGACATTTCAATCAGACAGCTTGAATGAATAGGAGCGGATATTTGAGCAATGATACACGAGATGCAATAATTGTTGTATCTCTGATTGCCTTTGCTCTCGTTCCTAAGCTTAAGGCGACGGGACAGCATCAGGGCTAATGGGTGATCAAATACCAGAATCAACAGGTGGATTGCTGGCTGGCTGCTGCGAAGGAGGTGACGCAAAGGTGGCCAGCAAAGGCGACAGCAAGGAAGCAGCAAAAAATATTGTTGAGTGTGAACTTGTTGGCGTTTAAATATACAACACTTATTACTGTCGTGGACATCGGCCTGAAGGTGGTTGTTGACTTATGGTTATTAGTACCGGTGTTGGGCAATATTACTTAGGAGAGTAATATCTTCGCTTTTACGCCTTAGAATCACCAGCATCCATGCCGTGAATTTTATTAGCTAATATATTACTTTTAGACCGGGCCCCTTTCACCAGCAAAAGAACACAACAGCTCCTTTTTAGAACGGATTTACTAGAGATAACAACAGAGATGTGTTGATGGCTTGTAGACTTGTTCTATTTTTGCGTGCAACAACAAGCTCATTTCTAATAAGTAACGTGGTCTGTTTTGGCAAAGTAACATTAAATAATTCCCATTATGGCAGAGTACTTTTGCTGAAAAAGGTAATAATATGATAGTAATGTAACCTGTAATCCGTTACTGCCAATCACTGG
Organism: Benthosema pterotum; assembly: GCA_039105355.1. NCBI lineage: Eukaryota > Metazoa > Chordata > Actinopteri > Myctophiformes > Myctophidae > Benthosema > Benthosema pterotum. The sequence goes on along the minus strand of CM076987.1, from coordinate 27,844,722 downwards.
GTAACACTGATCATCGGTCATCAACCATTCAGAGCCACAAGGTCGGTGGTTGGTGCAACTGCGACAAATTCTAGGCTAATATCAACAGAAGTTTGCTGTCTGGGTTCCGTTGCACACTCCCATAGGAGAATAGATGTATTAAATGACTGTGAAAAAGTCTGTGGAAGATTTAACTCAATTTAGATGTCTGATTCAACTCACTACACTATTTCACTGTGTTGTTTTGTAATTCTGTCCACATAACCGTTTTTCATAATGTGGATAAACTTTTAATGATGGATGCAATTCGCTGGGAATCAATGCACTATTGTATCCTGTGTTTTTTGATATGATAGACCTTTTTTTTAATAGCAAGATTGTTTTCATAGTCAAGAGTACACTGGACGCGCACTATTTTCATAAGTAAATTTGTATTATTGTATGTCAGTGTACCAGTGAACCGCACTTAAGTTTGTGGAGTGCAAATAACTACTGGCATAATTTTACCACTAGGTGGCAGACGCAACTCAATAACTCTATCCTAGTGGTTCCCAAAGTGGGGTCCGGGAACGCCCAGGGGTCCTTGAGGGAGTTCCAGGCGGTCCCTAGTTATAATAGTTTGGATAGTTTGGAACCAAATGGACCCCAAACGGTCTGTAACTGTGAGAGTGTACAAATGGAACCAAATGGACCCATTCTATACACTCTCAATATAACAGATAGAAATGACACAGACTAGTAATTAGTAACAATTTGTAGTATAGTTTTGGAACCACTGCCACAATGGCCCTTAGTTATCATTTAGCTGGGGCCCCGCTGGCCACTGGAACTCTCAAGGACCCATAGGGGTCCCCAGACCCCACTTGGGGAACCACAGCTCTATGTGACATTGGCACTGGCATGCAGAGTAGGCTATAGGCACTTTGTAAGAGTCCCCACGCAAGAAGCATGGAGCCAGATTAAGCAAAGCCTGCTGTTCCACCACACATTTTAAGTTGTTAGTACTTATATCGGTTTTAATTTCTATGATGTTTAACAAATAAGTAGATGTAATTGGTTTGTTTAGTGAAGTGATGCTTTTACATTGGAATTTGATGTTTTATTGTAAGAATTAAAGTGTGACTTTTGATTCAATTGTGTGTACAGCATGTTACTTTTAATACTGTCTTCCACCCATCTTCAACCGCTTATCCGGTTTACAGGGCCAACAGCTCCACCAGGCAACATGAGTGACTTGCTCCTGGACGATCCCGGGACGGTCCAAGGCCAGAGAATCGATGTAATGCCTCCATCTGGCCCTTGGTCTGCCCCAGGGTCTCCTCCCAGTGGGACGTAGGCTACTCCCTGTCAAAGGCATCTCTAAGGGAGATGCCAGCCAGTCGGATAGGATATTGGATTGTTTATACTGTTGATTGATTGAAGTAAGCTATGTGCAGAATTACAGTACAGTTCAAGCACAACTTCATACAAAACTGTTGATTGTGAGATGACATCTTGACACAAAGCATTACACTTGTCTATAATAGGGTCCACCAATTCCAAATCATCAGAGTATTAATTAAGATTTTAATTTATATTGATAACTTTATTTACAATTCAGCTTTTGCATAATACTGAATAATACTTTGGATCCATTTGGAGGAGATTTTTAAAACAGTTGCACTTGAACATACAACAATTAGCTCTAATACAATGGTTATCAATCAGTGGTCAGGGGACTACCAGTGGTCTTTGAGATGGAGACCTCGTAACCAAATGGACCCTTATAGAAATTTTAACTCTTGGGAGCATGAACAACAAAACAAAAAGATAAAAACAAATACAAAAGAACATTATTGTTAAACATCTGCAATATTTAATTTACAAGAAGCCTACACCATTAGACATGTGGACATTAAATCCCTATATCCATTATCCAACAATACCAAAAATATTATTAGAGGATAAATATCACCTGTAACTCCAATGTGAATAAATAATGGCCCCTTATATGGAAATGGTTGAAAACCAGTTCAGCTGAAATATACAAAGAGGGGAAAGGGGTGGGGGAATTATGTTTTTAATTTGTATTTTACAGAGGCCATTTACGAAATTGCAGTTGTCCATAGGGGTCCTTTGGGGTGGTTTTGAAGGAGTCAAGGGATTCACATGACTTAATGACTGTTGGTAGGGCATTCCACATTTTGGTGGCTTACGGTAGGCTATGAGGGAAAGGAGTTAAGTCCCTTGTTTGTGCCAAATCTGGGTTGCACATGGTTAGTTGCACTCCCTCTGGGTTGTGGGAGTGCATCTTGACATTTAGGAAGTATTTGGAGACGTAGGCCTACATGGGTAATGTGTGTGTGTGTGTGTGTGGGGGGGGGGGGGGTACAATTATATGATTTTCAACTTTTGATCAAAGAAATGGCCACCCACAACATTAATGTAGAATTGTCGACAGAACCAATGATCAATGATAACAAAATAATATTCAAGGGGCTAATTAAATATAGTGGTCTCAAATGCTGAGAAATAATAATAATAAAGGGCCCTTAAACGAAAAAAAAAAAACGTTGAAAACACCTTCGTTCGATGTATAATGGACCAGAGCCACGCTTGTGGGTGGAGGGAAATAAATAAATAATTTGCGCGCGTGCGGGTGTACGTGCGTGCGAGCGAGTGAGTGAGTGAGTGGAGTGGAGGAGGGGAGGGTTGGTATTTGGTTCCTCTCCCAGCCAGCAGCCAGCCAGCGGAAAGGAAAGGAAAGGAAGGGAAAAGAGACGTATCGCTGCTCCTCTGCTCCGCTCTCTTGTGCAGGACAACAATGTGAACGTAGATCGTAGACTGGTGTTGTTGAGGAGGACGAGATCCCGAAGAAGATTCAAGAAGAAGCGAATGGATCGCACGACTACTACTAGATCCAGTCGATTATTATAAAGAAGAAAGGGGATTCCATTCCGATCCACCGCCGCGATTATGGATCATCTGGGAACAATCTGATCCGATCCCCCGCACACGTTAGGACGGGACAGACACAAACAATCAACACCATTCGTTGGGGTGGTGGTGGTAGGGGTCCGGTGGGGGGGGGGGATACGACTCACTACTTTATATTTTTTGCAAAGGGATTCAAGGAATATACAACGAACCCAAGAAGGCTACAACGGCTACAATCGCAGCAAGCGAGCAGCGGGCTTTAACAACAACAATGTGGATTTTGCGCTGAGGAGGAGGAGGAGGCTGACGAAGCCAGCGGCTTGCAGGCAGGAGCAGAGGCCGCGGAGGGGAGCCTCGAGGACGGGCTAGAACGAAGATGGGCGCCGCGGTGCCTCTGCTGCTGCTGCTTCGGAGCCTCCTGGTGCTGCTGAGCGCTTTCTGTTTGCTCTGCACAGGTGAGGAGACGATAATGTGACGGTGTGGCCAGTTTGGAACGTGGGCTTTGTTCTGTTGTTGTATTACAAAGTTTTGTTGAAACACTTTTGAAACACTGTCCTCCCCAAGATGTATGTGTGTGTGAGAGAGGGAGTACACTGTGTTGAATCAGTGTTACAACAAGGCACACAGTCCACACACTCACTCAGTCAGGGCCCCAAAAAGACCCTATGGTTGGTTCACTTTGGCTGCTGCCTGTCTTATCTATCGATGCTAACACGTTAGCCACACGCACGCGCGTGTGCGCGCGACACACACACACACACACACACACACACACACAGCCGTACTATATACTGCTAGTAGGACCAACGCGACGACTAGGATACGACAGTGACGTCACAGAATATTAGGAAGCATGTGTATTTGCAGTATACACTATAGCTGTGGTCCTGGATGGGGTTTTCAGGGGGCAGCTAGAAGATATTTACTTTGGGGCCAAATTGACCCACTTGTGTCGATCTGTCACTCTGACTGAGAGCATACCTTTTTGCAATATAAATATAAAGTGGGCGTCACAAAGCCATTAAATGGGGGTCTGTACACCAAGGACCTGTCAAACTGGGGGTCACTGAAATGAAACAGGCTGAGAGCCACAAACATCTTCTCTTATGAGTGTCTCCGCCAGATCCTTTTTTCCCCAAATGGGAGTTTGCAGGCTATTGCGTGTTAATTCAGAGGTCCTTGACATGAAAAAGTTGGGGAACCACTGTAGCCTCTTAACCCCTTTCGAGAAACCTGGTTACCTTTTGTGCATTTTGGAACAGCGGTACCAGTCAGAGACATCACTTGCTACTTAGTCCACTCACCCCACTACTCTCTGCTCATTGACATGAGTGGCGTCACTTGAGTATTGATGAGATGTACATTGATGAGAGGTACATCTTTTTTCAAAGATGCATACAGCAAAAAAGATGTACCCAAGTGTACCACTTCCCGAACTGCAACTGGCTAGCTGCGTGCCCCGTCGTTACTGCCCAGCAGAGAAAACAAACATCCACTACACTCATTCCAGAACCTTAGAAATAGTGTGCGATGTTGAGGGCCCCCTGGTCACGTGGCTCATGTGCTCACGTGAGCCCATAGACTAAAATGCATTTAGTTACTTCTGTTTGTCACTATTCGTTCAACTTCAGAGGAGCCTCCATTGGACTGGACCCATGAAGTGAACAGAGTATGTGTTACTCTGTCTATTTCTAAGGCTCTGACTCATTCTAAGCATAGGCAATTGCCAGTCAGAGGCTAGTCTTGGTCCCAGGCTTACTCATCTTCGAAGAGAAAAGCCAGGTCAGGGAAGCTATTGGCAGACATGTTGATCGGAACATCTGTCAGAAGTATACTATTTTTCCCGGATTTGGCAGTACTTCCACCAATCCCACCACTTCTGCCGATATCTTCTAACAGTGTAGGTCTTGCACAGCGTGATCAGAGGCAATAGGATACAATAGACAAGAGGATTGAGGCAAAACTTCAAACATCTCATCAATACTCAAGCGACGGTACTTGTCTCTGCACAGACAGTAGGCGTCCTATAGAGACTGGACTAAGTAGCAAGGGACCTGGTACTGCCGTCCAAAATTTAGAAAGGGTAACCGATGGTCCCAAAAGACCCCCTACAGACCGGAAGTTATGTCATTTCCTGCTTTTTTGAATGGACGTGAATGGGAACTTCCTGCTTATCTCAGCACATTTTTAGGCAGGCAGGAACTAGCCAAAAGTGCCCCCCCCCCCTTTAAGGATAGAGGGGGGTAGAGGTGCCCAAAGGGCTAGGGACCACTGTAACTATTTGACAGAGGAACCCCATCTGAGTCAGTTTGGTTATATTTGCCTACTTAGCAGTTACGAATGCATAAATAATTGGGGTCCTTGAGGCAGTTCCAGGGGATCATGGACATGGAGATTGGACAAGTGGAAATAAATTAGTGTCAGTGTAGTGGTCCTTCACATGATAAAAGTTGACACAGTTTAGTATAGGCCTATTGTGTTTGTTAGTTTCATCGTCATGAGATCACAGATGAGAACAAGAGAAAATTGGAAAACCACCTTCCGCTAGATGGACGCTTATCTCTGACGTCACTCGCTAATCCTTTTAATCTTTATCCTAGAACAGAGTCCCATTAAATCACAACCAGAGCCATCTATCGTGAGAAGTGCGCCATTGCGGGGGTCAGAAACCTAGCACTGTTCATTTAGCCTGAATAGGGACACATTGGGGTTGAGAATGTACTGTTTTCAACGGGGGCGACGCAAATAATATCTTTTAGGCATGTGTGCAACATGTTTTAAACATTAAAGTATTGTACAGTGACAACTAAAATCTCATTAATGTTTATGTTGCACTGCTACTACAACAAAACATCTAAAATAAAGGGATTTAAGATCATCAAAGCTGGAAGAGCCGCCATTGGACTGGTCCCATGGCCATGAAGTGAACGGAGTTGTCGTAACTTTTAAGGTTCTCCTCACAGCTAGCCTCGTTAGCTAGCTAGCGGACTAGCACTGATTACATGTAATATAATTGCGCTAAAAAATGACATTGTTCTACGTTTACAGCCATAACGAGAAGACTTACAACCATGGTGCATTTGCTATAGCTTTCGCTGACTTTTCAAATGGTTGTAAACATGTTTTATAACAACATCGTGTGAGGTTGTAATGATCCACTGTAAAGCACAGCAACGTTTAGTTTGGGAGCTAGGCGAGGACCAAAGCTAGTGCTCAGTAAAGACCCTGTTGTTGGCCACCCTCACTCAGTTCTTTAGTTATTGTGATTGTGTTGGATTTGAATTTAAGGTCAAATCAATACAAAAATTCCATCACTAAATCCTGACACATTTTCACTATTTAAAAGAAATGACAGATCTAAGCAGAAGATCTGTAGATCTGCTATTTTCAGTTAAAAGTAGCCTATAAAATAATGGTAAAAGGCTACAAAGTGACACCCATGCGGCCTCACAGGTCTAAATGTGGTAACTAATGTGACTTAATATGTCCACTTGTGGGCATGTTAATCAGGGAAACTGTTATTATAAAGTCCTGAGCCCTATAGCATAGAACAATGGTTCCCAAACGTCAAACATGTCAAGGACCCCCATGTCAAGGACCTCCAAATTGACACTAATTAGCTCACAGACCCCCATTTGAAAAGGCATACCAATTTATTCCAAATAAATCAACCATCCACTCATCAATCACCCCACAATTCCCCAAGGACCCCTGGGGGTCCCTGTACCTCACTTTGGGAAACACTCACCTAAAATACATGCCTTTTGTTGCCACGCTAAGTGTATCTGCAAGTCATCTCAAGCATGTGCTGTAGGCCTATATGGAGTTTTCAAATTATTGCTCCCAGACTCCTCTCACTCATGTGTTTGCTTTTAGATTCTGCCAAATTCTTGTTTTTTAATGGATATATATATATATATATATTTTGCTTTGAACTAATTAGTCCACCAGCCTGTGAAAGAAGCAGCCTTAAAAAGCAGTGGTTCTTCAAAATTGGGGTCCAGGATCGACCTTATGGTTTATTTGTAGGGGTTTTCACCTGAATTTAGGAAAAAAAAATCACCTGTAACAGGTGAGAAGTTATTGGTTTGTCTAGTGGATGTGTTTTTAGAAGCCGATTCACTATGGTGAAGGTCACGACACAGACTGGTTATTTATTTAGGATGCAGCAGTGTGATATATCAATCATTTGTTTGTGAGTGGAGTTGGGGAGGTAGAGCTGCCAGTCCACTGGCTCCATCTGGGAGCCATATTGGGGCCACGAGGGGGAAAGCAGTGAAGTGGTCCAACTTTGATTCAGTTTTCTTAGAACGTGACTGACGTGCGTGTTGGATCAGTCTTCTGAGAAATATTGAAAAGGAAGTTGTTTTTTTCTCCCCCCCTTTCTCTCTCATTGGTTTATGTTCAAAGACGTTGTGCTTTTTCATAATCTGGACCCCATTTCATGGAACAAGTATGTTATTTCACATTGTCCAGTGCCATGGAATAGTTTAGTGCAGAGTCTGCAGACATGATCCAGTATTATTCGTACTTAATGACTATTAATACACCAGGTAATGGGGCTAGTTCAAATTCTAACAGCATTATGCTATTTCTGCATCATAAGTGTCCCAGTAGGCTCTCATTGTCAGAATGTTTTAATTACACACATCACAGGACGGTAGATCATCAGTTATATTACAACAATTGAGTTTATTGAATCTGAGTTTGCTGCTCTGTCTGTGCTTGGACTGCTTTTGTAGGGGTGTTGGAGGCCCTCCTATAGCTAGCTTTTGGTGGATATAGACAAACTTTGTCGTACACAAACATGAATTGGCAGTGAATGCAGAATTTAGGCATAGTAGCTGAGCAAATAGACTGCGACTATTTTATAGCACTATGATGATGGTTTTTATTAAAGTGTCAAAATCATACTGAAGTTGTTGTTGGCAGCTGCAGGCTGGTCTGATAAACATGCATGGGGACTTTTGGAGATGGAGACGATAGAGACGAGATAGCCAATCAGAATTTGTGGCATTGCCGAGAGACCAGATAGCCAGATAGCCGGTACAACAACCATCCTAAGGCTCAGAGGTCGGAGAACAATTCTGCAGAAGAAATATGCCAGCTGGCAATTAAATGATGCGTCAATTCTTATTTTAATGAACAACACCAAATTCACTTCACCAAAAATAGCTTATGTATTCTACAGAGCTTGTATGATGCTACACCCAGATCAGACGATGGCTTCTGGGATTGAACGCTATTATCAATCTGCTATGATACTAATGATGTAACACAATTTTGGAAATGGAGGAGCTGTATGCACGTGCCATCATCATCATTCATCATCATAGCCAGAAGTTAGCGGAAATGCCTACTGACTGGCAAAAAAAAACGCTCTGAGAGAAACAAAAAAGTGGCTGCACATACAGCCAAAGTGATGAATGTTTATTAGGATGCAGCGTAAACAACCAATGTTTTGGTAAAACATTCAACCAATCACAATATTAGTGTAGTGTAAAGTGATAGTGTTAGAGGGGTAAAAAAAAAGAATGAACACTGCGCTAATATTATAGAAATAATTCAACAATACAAATGCCATTGGTTTTTGTTTTGGATTCATTTACTTTTAATATGAGGAAAAATGAGCAGGACTACTTATTTTCACCAAAATCAGAGCAGAACTCCCACCATGGACACCATGGAAATTAATACAGTTGCAAGTTGGCTATATTAATGGCAAATACTTTGTACAACTTTTAAGAAGAAAAAAAAGAAAATCCTGGAAAAAAAAAGCCTATTTGCTAACTATTTCTGTCTCCAGTGGTAGAGTAAAGGCTTCCGACATTCTGCACAAACCCCCGGGTGAAAATAAAAACACGTATCCGGTGAGAGTGAAGAGGCTGATTGTTGATGCTGATAGAGATCTGCTGGCATGTGGTGTTAGAGAAGTGTCCCATTGGGGCCTGGCACCGTGCCAAAGACCTGGCCGGACCAGAGTTAGCTGCTGGTGGACCGGGGTAGGATGTACTACTACTCACAGTGGTTCTCAGAGTGGGGTCCAGGGAGGGGACCCCCTAGGGTGCCGTGACTGTGTTTAATATTAGCATCAGCATCGGTTTAAGCACTTTAGTCCATGTTGGGGCATGAAGACATTTTGGCATTCTAAGGATTATGCTCTACCTTTTAGCTATTAAAGCTAATAGAGGCGACTTTTAGCCAAAAATCTAAATGGATATACAGTATAGCTGTATTCTTTGCCTTTTCCCCCTCTACGTAGCTTCTACTTTGATGCTGCAGCGGTTTCCCTGCAGACAGACACTTGCTTAGTCCTGCAGACGGTCCAGAACTTTGTTGTTGTCAACAAATCATAAAAATAAAACATTTGTGGGGCTCAGGAGAGGCGGTGCTAATGTCTGAGGGGGAAAGGGGTTGTATGGGGTGAGGGAGTGTTTTAGCCAATCACAGCACAGCAGTCTCCAGCAGATTCATAAGGAGCCAATAGAGTGGAGGTGAGGTGGAGTTAGATTCTTCAAGACGCCGAAGCCCAAATTGCTTCTGCGCTGTGCTGATTGGTGCCTTGCATGTTTTTTTTCCGCCGCAACCGGTAGATGAAGCATGTGCGTGGGAATATACAAATGCACCATTTTACAATTCTCCCCCCCCCCCCCCCCCCCTTCTCATCCAGGGGTGCCTCTCCTCCTGTACGCCAACCGGCGGGACCTGCGGCTGGTGGACGCGGCGCACGGCAAGGCCAACGCCACGGTGGTGGTGGGCGGCCTGGAGGACGCGGCGGCCGTGGACTACGTGTACGCCCGCGGCTTCATCTACTGGAGCGACGTGAGCGAGGAGGCCATCAAGCGCACGGTGTTCAACCAGTCGGGCGCCGGCAGCGGCGCCCAGACGGTGGTGGTGTCGGGCCTGGCCTCGCCCGACGGCCTGGCCTGCGACTGGCTGGGCAGCAAGCTCTACTGGACCGACTCGGAGACCAACCGCATCGAGGTGGCGGAGCTGGACGGCTCGCTGCGGAAGGTGCTGTTCTGGCAGGAGCTGGATCAGCCGAGGGCCATCGCCTTGGATCCGGGACGAGGGTGAGTAGCGCTAACTAGTATCCCCCCCCCCTCCCTGGTTGCTTTTGTTTGGCTACTGTGAAAAGGCCTGGGACCCGGGCGGAAAAAGGAAAAAAGGAGGGGCCATGTATTCCTGACTGCCTTTTGTGAGGCTCACCTTTGTTTTGCAGCGCTGCTGCCGTGGCCTGGATTGGGTTGCAAAAGGGTTCCCGAAGCCAGCCGAGAGCCATTCCTAAAAGCAGGGCAAGGCCGGTCGGGTTGTCCACTGAATTCCCCCCCTGTAGAAAAAAAAATCCAAACAAGAGCGTCAGTGTTTTGTGTGTGTGTGTGTGTGTGTCTTCGCCCGTTTCTGAGGAAGGGGAGCGGCCAGGGCTCTTAGTCCTGGCAGCTGAGGAATGTCTTATATCACCTCCAGATAGAGGGGCATCTGCCTCTCCCAGAGAGAGAGAGAGAGAGTAAACAAACCCAGGTCATAGCCGCCACTCTCTCTCTCCGGTGCTGTAGCAGCAGCAGCATGCCTCTCTAATTACCTCAGCCCATTCACTTTGACAAATCTGCACTGGGACACCACCGTCTGTCAAGTGTGTGTGTGTGTCACTGAAACATAATGCATTTTTTGTCTGCTTTTGGTTTTCTGGTTATTTCCTTGCGACTGTTAAATATTGCAAAACGTCTCAAGGATTCCAGCGAGTGTGATTGTTGGCTTGCTGTGGGTTTACTTTTTTGTGGAGGGATGAGGGGGGGAAGGTTTTCTTCCCAGTGCTGCTTGTTTGTACTGTAGTAAGATTTTTTTTTTGTTTTTGTTTTTTTGTGTTGTCCTACGTTTTGAACAATGGCTGGGTGTTCACCGTGTTTTCCACCGTTGTTGTAATAGGTAGTAGGTGTGCGAGGCAGTAAGAATTTATTGTGATGAAACGCCTGCCTGAGCTGCTGAAATGCCAGCCTCGATGAAGATAGATATGAAATGATGAATTGCTGCACAGTCGTTGGTTCCGGCGCGGCAGTTTAGGGAGAGTTTTTGGAGAACTGTTGTTGTGACTGAGCGCCCACTGGCCTAGTGGTCCAGGCGTGTGCCACATACTATAGGCGTTCGAGTCCTGTTCATGATGGTGACTTTGCTGCACGTCTCTCCCCTTCTGTCTGTCCCTGTTCCCTGTCTGTTGTCACTGTAACTATTAACTTTGGCAGAAATGCCAAAAACTGTTGTTGCATTTGAGCTATGACAAGTTCTGCTTATTCTCCTTGTGTGCAGTTTGCAAATCACGACGCTGTGGATACATTATCCGTTACTTAGACAGAATAGACACTGTTGTAAGTCGTAATGGTCTTGCTTCCTCCCTGAGTGATTTCAGAACTTTTTTCTGCCCGCATTTACAGCTGAAGGATGAAGGCAAGGAACGGTCAGAAATGAAATTGGCACGGCTGAGAGCGGAAAACGGAGCCCTTCTCTTGACTTTGGAATATTTTCTTTTTTGTTGTAGATTGAAATCTGGGACTCAGGGTGGGGCAAACAAAAGCCTTTCACTGGCACCGTAGCGCGTCATCCAGGGCGGATCTAGGCATGGACATGGGGGGGGCTAAATGCCCAGTCTGCCCTACCAACCATGCAAAATAACCCAAGATATTTCAAAATGAAAGTGCTTATATTGAAAATGATTTGGTACACTTCTACTGCTAATACTAACTAACTACAGTTGTCACACCACTAAACCAACAGCATTTCATCATTGAAAACAGAAAACTCTAAGTCAGACCTTTAGCTTTATGCATGCTGTGTGTCTGTTGCAACTTCAACAACAACTGATGTTGTTATTGATGCTTAGTTGTCTAATAAAAGTCCTGTAACTGAAAATGGTATGGGTGCGGCTTCATCGCCCCGTGTCGCTTCGCTCCAGGGGCGATGAAGCCGCCCCCCTACCATTTTCTCCTGCCCCCCCAATTGGGAAAGTTTACATCTGCCCCTGGCGTCATCCACCCTCCCTCCCTCCTTCAAAAAGCCAGGACTGGAATTTCTGCTGGTCAGGTGGTAGAAAAGAAAAATAAAACCCACGGCGCTTCATAATAGACTGAAGAGCAGCGGCTCCCAAACGTTTTGGATGGACCCAAAAGAGACTGAGGTTTCGTTGTGTTGTACTGAGAACTGATTCTACAAAATTCTAAATCAGTTTTATGAAGAACAAAAAATAATCAGCCTCAAGAAGAGCCTGGCGTGGGGCTATAGTCTGTTGGACTATGGCCTGTATGTCTGTGTGTGTAGAGCATACCTGGGCAAAGTGGGCATTATGCGGCCCGGGGGCCAAATGCAGCCCTTTGGCTGACTCTGACCCCAAGTCTATAGACAACTAGAGAATGTAGAAGAATAATGGTCATTTTGATCTGTATGTTGAACTGTTTTGTTTACCAAATCCAGCCTGGTATATTGTGGACAAAAGCAAAATAAATCTTTTAGTTTTGGGGTCTGTGGAGCTAAAATGTCATCAAATGGTGGTCTGTGGCTCAAATACTGAATAAATTGAGGTCCCTGGCGTCAAGATGGTTGGTCTTACGTTTACTTTTATCTTGAAATTAAATTAATACTACGCAGACTTTAGTTCAGTCCTTTAGTCTTGGCCCTCCACAATATTTTATGTATCTCATTTGGCCCCTTGGGGAAAAACAATCGCCCACCCCTGGTGTAGAGGATTCTATTGTATGTAGTTTTTCACGTGGTTGCCTTGTCGCGGCAGAGAGAGAGGTCACGGGGAGTTCCAACAGGTGAGCGACCGAGGGGTTAAAGGCAGCTCTCTGACCACAGAGCAGCCATCTGACATGAAAGCTGATATGCAGCAGTGGAAAAGACCCCCCCGCCCCCCACCCCCCCAGGCACTGGCTGGCCCCTGCGTCCAGCCCCTATGTAAGAGGACCCCTCCTCAGATGGACAGTCACGCTCCCCTAGACCTTTTTCTGTGTCACACAGAATATAGCAGCAAACATGGGAGGGGAGAGCTAGAAGGCAGACAGGCCAGTAGTAGCAGCAGCAGCAGCAACGTTCATTGATTTTTGCACCAACGTGTTGCTGTGCTGCTCAATGTTTGGTGTTTTTAATGGGGATAAAATAAAATGTTTGCTGGGAATACTGGACATCTCGCCGCTTGTCTTGGAGGGATTTGAAGTGAAATTGCTGAATATACGTTTAAAGCAGGGGTTTTCAACAGGTGGTCCGGGGACCACCTAACCAGTGGTCCTTGAGAGGGTTCCAGGTGGTTAAATGGAGGTAACTCTTGAGAACGTAAAAAAATGTACACTCATTTTTACACTCTCAAGAGTTAAAATATTCATCATGTGAATTAGCCAAAGTCTACACAACTAGAAGATTAATGGTAATTTTCTTCTGTATGTTTGACCGTTTTCCAAATCCAGCCTGGAATTGTGGACAAAAGCAAAAATAAATCTTTGGTTTTGGGTCTGTGGGGTTAAAATGTCATCAAATGTTGGTCCGTGGCTCAAATTCTCAATAAATGGTGGGCCCTGGGATAAAAAAGGTTGAAAACCACTGGTTTAAAGCCCTACTACAGTACATAGATAGTGATACAGTATGCGTTTTTTTTTTTTTTTTTTTTGTCAGCTATCTTACACCTCTTGAAAATATTACAAATGGGCCTACTTACTGACTCACACTATGATACACACAACTGAATAAAGAAAAGTTGTCTGCACAAAGGGAGAACTGGTGGCTAATGATGTGTTTACAACAGAGCTACTGTATATGAATATCCGTTCCAGAACTGTCTCCTGCCCTCTATGGTGACCAGTCGGTCAACCAATGGAGTGAACCATGTACTGATGTGTGGCGTGAGATCAGTGGTTGCTGTGTTCTGCACTAACTTTAGATTGTGAATGGAGAAGGAGCCGAGGGTGGCGTAGAATCCAGTACAATAATCGAGGCGGGAAGGAGATGAAGGCATGAATATTTCTGTTTTTAGATCTCGAGGGCTCGATTGGTTTGATTTTTGGAGATGTTACATAAGTGATAGAAACAGGACTGGGTGACCTTCTTTGCAGGGTGATCAAAGCTCATACGGTTATCAAAGGAAACGGCAGGATATTTCAGCAGAATCGGTTATAGGTTGGTTGCCAAGGGGCCCAGGGGAGAGACGGATGGCGTTGGCACTACTTTCAGGGTCTATAACTAGGATGTCTGTTTTGTTGGCATTTAGCTGTGAGAAGTTCTGTGCTAATTCTTTACAACCTTGTGGTAGACCCCACCCTTTATGGAAACCACCCACTACTACTACTACCACACACACCACACACACACACACACACACACACACACACACACACACACACACACGTGCGCACGCTCACCCTGATTTATGACAACAGGGGTTAAAGATAAGCTAACCTACCTTTTGTGATCCATTAGTCATGAAAGAGACAGAGATATAGATTTGTGAAATATTGTCCTTTTGTAAATACCTCTCTGGCTTAGAAATGCAGCAAGCCAGACAGGTCTGCTAAAAAAAAAAACGCTTCACGGTTGCTCGGTCTGGGGGAAGTCCACCTGGCGTGGGTGTCTATTTTTCGTTCTGCAGTTGGATTTCACCGTCGCGACCGGGAGAGGCGTTTAAAAAAAAATAAAGCTGCACCCGCTGACGATATTTTCAGGTTTGAGCCACAGTTGAGCCATGCATACAGTTTTGAGAGCGTGATTAATAATTGTCGTACAAATGCCACGTATCATAAGTGAGATGATGACGATTAGAACACAAACGCCACAATTTAACAATCCCATCATCATACGCAATGTATTGTGGGCTTGTTGTAGGTGGGCTGGTTTTGCTATTTTTTCACACGACATTGCACATCAATGCAGACCGGTAATATACACAATGTTTCAACTGTTGAAATTTGCAAATGGTACGCATAGAAGGTTTTTCCACATGCATTAAAACCTAGTTGGTCTGATTGTATACACAGTTATACTGTATGTTTGTATGCATAAATATGTTTGTATGTGGTAGAACAGGAATAGGTTTGTATATACAGTATGTTTGTATGGACACGGACCATGTGTTTGTGTATGTAGGATATGTTGTATGTACAGCTCTATATGAACTGAGATAAACTCTGTGCAGGATTGATGATGATTATTTTGGGGGGGTTCGTGGCCTGCAGAGAAGGTTGAGGACCACTGAAGAACGTCCTGCCCCATGCTACTGTGTTGTGTACGGGTGGTCCCTCCCTCCAAAACAGTTTACCGTAATTTCCGGACTATAAGCCGCTACTTTTTTCACATGCTTTTGATCCTGCGGCTTATACAACAGTGCGGCCAATCTATGGATTTTTACAGGTACTGTAACACAGGGGTAGTCCCTGAGAGGGTTCCAGGTGGCTCCGCAGACTAAATGATGGAAAGTTAGTTGGTGAACCAGATGTAACTCTTTGAGAGCATTTGGTTTATTTTTACAATTAAGAGTTATGATATTCACCATCGGAATTAGCACCACTTAATTAATAAGTCATAAGTCATGTTCATTTTGGTCTCATTTTGTTGTTTTTGTCTCTCTTGTTTGCAAAAATCCATCCTGTAATTGTGAACAAACCAAAAGAAATCTTTAGTTTTGGGGTCTGTGGGGTGAAGATGTTGTTAAATCGCCGTCTCTGGCTCAAATGCTGAATAAATAGTGGGCGCTGGGATCAAAAAAGTTGAAAACCAGTGCTGTAACATGAAGCTTATTGCCTGGTGCAACTTATAGTCAGGTGCGGCTTATACAAGGAAAAATCATTATTTTGCTGCATATTTAGCTGGTGCGGCTTATATTCAGGTGCGGCTTATAATCCGGAAATAACGGTAGCTCCACATTTTATGTATTTTTTAATTACTTGCGTGAGTGGTGTGGGTGCTACTTAAGTAATCGGTGTGCAGTCAATCGGTGGTCGTCGGTCAACCATCGTAATGGTGGCCATGGCCTTCTTGTGCGCCACGCGTGAGTTTGCTGCACTCTTCCGAGTGCTGATCTCGTTATGTTGTATTATTCAAAGTTCTATGAATTATTATTTGAATATCTATTTCATGAATTCGTGCTTTGGAAAATCTCTGGGAAATAATTAAAAAGAGAAAACGAGAGGCATAGTTAATGCGCGAGTGAACGCAATAATAGAGAACCGCTGCTGTTGAGTACTGCCTCCTCCACCATCGTACAGGTAGCGACCCCTCCCCCTCCCCCCTCCATGTGAAACATTGCCACTGGCAAATGGCTCCAGGCTACCAAGGCGAATCCACTACCCCCCTACCCTCTCCTCCCCTTCCCTCCCCTCGCACCCAGTCCCTGAGCAAATGGCCTTGCCTCTCTAGAAGAAACGCAGCCCAGAAAACTAGGGGGGGAGGGTGTGAGCCCAGATGAATGGGGTTCAGCTCATTACGCTTTGCCTGGTGTTGGTGAATACTAGCATATCACTAGATCGATTGAGTTGTTTATTGTTGCCGTTTTTTCACCATTCTATACCAGTGGTTTTTCCACCTTTTTTGATACCAGGGCCTGCAATTTATTCAGTATTTGAGCCACGGACCACCATTTGATGACATTTTAGCCCCACAAACCCCAAAACTAAAGATTTACTGGATTTGGGAAACAAAACAGTCAAACATACAGACAAAATTGATCATTAATCTTCCACATTCATCTTTTACATTCTCTAGTTGTGTAGACTTGGGGCTAATACACATGACTCTTGAGCGTGTAAACCTGAAACGGTTTCATTTTACACTCTCAAGAATGCAATCCAGGCAAAAGTATGTACATTTGAAAGGCGGAATGTTCAATAAATAAATATCACCTGATGCAACAATACATGTTACATCAGGGGTGCCCACAATTTTTACTTGAGAGCTACTTTCAAAATGACCGGCTCAACAAGATCTACACATCAAAAAGGTGATTGCTCCATTACTGAAAATCCATTTCAAGGCCCTCTAGAAAGTTTGAGCTTTGAAATAGTTGGTGATGGTGTTACTTACTGTTATAGTTTTTAAGAATTATGCACTCATAATGAAAAATAGAGGGGGGATTGGAAGGTTTTCCTGTATATGCTATTAATGACGTTTGAAAACAGCATTTGAGGTTAGAGTTGACAGTTTGTGAACTAAGACCTTTCATGTTTTTGTGCACAATTGGGAAAGGGAGCTAGTGGCAGAATGTTGGTCAAAATAACAATTATTCTCCATGTTCTAATTGTGTGGACTTTTGAAGATTATGTAATTCAGATGTTTAAATATAATTTAACTCTTGAGAGCGGTAAAATGAAACCAAATGGACCCGTAAGGGTCCATTTGGTTTAATTTAACGCTCTCGAGAGTTACAGATCTATAAGCGTCCAAGTGCTGGGGGGACTGTCATGTGATCTACCTGCACGGCCTGTGTGATCTACTGGCAGATCATGATCTACCTTTTGAGCACCCCTGTGTTACATGTTTGGTCCTTTAGGTGGTTGTGTTCCATTGCTATCACACAGCTGCTGTGTTGTAGCACATTGTTTTACTACTTCGCCCAGCAGCTACGGGAGTTTTTGATCATTAGTCATGTTTTTGAAATCTCTGTGGGCGATTGTAATCTGTGGGAAGCGTCACCACGTACTAGTCTACTTGCACTTGGCAGTGAGAGGAATTCTGTAAAATAGTGGTTGGGTTTGGTGGCAGTGTGTGTGCGTGTAATTGGTCCCCGCCAGGAATCAAACCAATCGGATCACTTCCCATTCCCTGCTGTTTCCTCTGACTCGGGGTGAAGGGGAATTCCACCCATTTTCAACATTTTACTATGTCATGAGATGTTGTGTGAACATAATCCTCCATTCTGTGTTTCCTAGAAATGGAGGTCTGGGGAAAAAAGAAAATTAACATGAACACAACATAAGTTGTGATTCACCATGTTAATATTTCTTTCAAAGAAGATTTCAAACAATTGCTGCACCCATTTTGTCCCAAATGAAATGCAACAAGGCAGCGGTCGACAAACGATACGTTTCTTGGGCATGATGCGCAAGCCTGTGACATTGACGGCGCGCACCGGAACATTGGTTGTCACGGCTGTTTGAAGACACTAGTATACAGTATATACAGTATATATATTCTTTTGGCCTGCAGAGCCTTAGTCCTATTCCTCGACATCTGCAGGACTGTGTCGTTACAAACATCGCCCTGCCGCGGTGTCCTTACATTGAATATTTATGTACAATTTGTGTTTGTATGGACATGGCGGGCAGCTAATTCAGCACTGCACATTCAGAATTTGAGCCACAGACCAGCATTTGATGACATTTTAGCCCCACAGACCCCAAAATAAAGATTTATTTTGCTTTTGTCCACAATTCCAGGCTGGATTTGGAAAACAAAACGGTCAAATATACAGATCGAAATGGCTGTCATACTCTAGTTGTGTAGACCTGTGCTAATTCAGATGATGAATATTTTAACTCTTGAGCGTAAGAATGAAGCCAAATAGTCCATTTGGTTTCATTTTAACTGTCCATCATTTAGCTGGGGACCACCTGGAACCCTCTCAAGGACCACTGGTTGAAAACCCCTGCTGTACTGGACAGTTGTGTGTTTTTAACATTTGAATGTTTGCTGAGGAGGATCTAGCGCAACACGCACACACGCAACGCACACACACACACACACCTTACTAATACTGTACCTTCCTCCACCACCTTTATTTTCCCCTCCCGGTCTCACCACTTTGTCCTTTTATTATTTTTAGATGCAATCAGACACCAAAGAGAGGCATGAATTAGAATGTAAATCCAGCAGGACTCACATAAAAGAGATCTCTAATGTATTCATTAGTTTTATTTAAATTGAGGGGCTGTGTTTGTTTTTTGTTTTTTTTTAATCGCTCTCTCTCCCCGACTAGTGTCTGCCTCCCATCTCTTACCAACCTAATATGGATGCAAAAGATGGAGGTCGGAGCTTGTCCGTTGCTTGTAATTTAATTTTTGAACAACGTCAGGTGAATGTCAAGTGAACATAGTCTTGTTGGGCCATGTTAGACTTTAAGACCCCTCCCACCCCCCCCTCATGAGTGGAGTGAATGAATATTGCAAAGACTAGAGCCAGGCCGATTTGACTATACATCTCTCACACACAGCCTCTCTCTGACACCTCAATGACCGACAGGCACTGGTCCTCCAAACAAAACATGGGTCTTCATGTGTTGTTTGAATTGATTGATTTGTAATTGATGAGTTGCTAACCCCTTCTCTTCTTAGTATTCTAGTTGTTGTTTTTTTGCCCTCATAGTTGCTTACCTGGGAATGCTATTTCTATTTCTATTGTAAGCATTGCTATTTAGATTGATTTTTGTTATAGTAGACTGATGCTGCATTGCTGCTAGGCTCCTGGTTTGCCTGTGATTTGCCATGTCAGGCTCTATGTGGTCTCTGTCTGTAATTATTTACGGAGACCGACCGATATGGAATTTTAGGAATGATATGACAACCTATACGATAGAGATATGCAACCACCAGTAACCGATTGCCATTGGTAGTGTTTTTTTTTGCCTTAATTTTATTTTTTTATTGAGGGACAGACAGTAGGCTGACAGGAAATGGGGGCGGGGGTTGACAGGCAGTAAATGCTGCCGGAATTGGGAGTCGAACCCGCGGAAACTGTCAGTATGGGTTGCCAGCCAGGGTGCCTGGACTGCTGAGCCATGGCCCAGGCCAGCGTTTTTTTCTTTTTTGACTGATGCAAAGATTTGTCATTTTTACTGATACATTACTACAGTCTTATATGGTTGTGTATGTAATACATCAGTCAGGCTCTAATTATTTACCTTGCTGCTTACTGACAGTTGCTCGATAAGAGTCTCTGTTAAGCATCTGCATTATTTTTTACTTTGTTGATGGCCATAACCACGCATTTCTCTTCTGAATCTACTGAATGCTGGCACTAGCGCGGCACGCCACCTTACAGAGCTGTGTGTCAAAACCACGGCCCCCTGCTAAGAGCTAGCCGAGACAGGGAGAGGCACATAAAATGGTAATTACAAGTCATTCAACCCCAAGATGTACAAAATGTGACCAAAGGAGCCTTGCTTGGTTCGTTTGGTGGGGGGGGGTTTGTACGCTCATATTATTTCTTATAACTTTTTAATGTATGATTTTTTCCACTTAAATGATTGATGCCCTAATTTGTCCTACAATTGTGTCGTGCAAAAGTAGTAGAGTGTAGAGTTGCAACACAACTAGTGTTTGCAACACTGGGCAGTAGTCCCTGTAGTAACTGTTGTTTGCTTATCTTGTCACGTTTTAACGCACATTTGCCAACTTCAATCTGGTCGTTTTGGTCAATATCTCCAGAAATGACAAGCATCCTCTAACCCTCACACTCCACACACTCGCGAGCATGTCATGCTGAAAACAAGGCGGACGGCTGGCATTCTGATGCTGGTTTTCCTGTTGTTGTTGTTTTTTCCGTCTTATCAAGGCAAGTCATGCCAGTCGGTCCCAGACTGCATGCAATAGGTTGACAAGGTCGTCTGTGTCCCCTTTGTGCCCATGGTGAGCTCACTTGTGTCATCAACATGACACATGCCCAGCAGTTGGATCATTGTATCTTGAAAATTGGAGATTTACATATGGACTTACAATTCACCATTTTGTCTAGGAGGGTATCGACAACATCCGGTGGTTCCCAAGTAGCCCATTTGTGGGTCGAGGGCCAATTCACTCTTTTATGGGTGCTACATTTTTGTTTTTACTAGACCTGTGCATGCCCCTTGGCCACTGCACTGCTTGTGAATGATGCAACTTGGGATACAGTATAATAATGCCCGTTGTCATCGCAACCGTTCTAGTGGTCTGGTCTGTGTCCCTGTTTGTGTGCCCATACTGTATCACTGTAGTATGCAATACCCATTGCATACTACTGCTCATGCACTCCCAGCACACACACGCACAGCAGGGGTGGATCTAGGCATGGGCATGGGGGTGGGGGCAATGCCCCCCTAAATACCCAGTCTGCCCCCCCAAAACAACCAAACAACAACCAAACAGCCATGAAAAACAACCCAAGTTATTTAAAATTAAAGTGCTTATATTTAAAATGATTTGAAACACTACTACTGCTACTAACTACAATTTTGGCACCACTAAACCAACAGCATTTTATCATTGAAAACAGAAAACTCTCTGAGTCAGACCTTTAGCTTTATGCATGCTGCGTGTCTGTTGCAACTTCAACAACAACTGATGCTATTTTTGATGCTTTACTTGACTAATAAAAGTCCTGTAACCGAAAATGGTATGGGTGCGACTTCATCGCCCGACGCTTCATACGGGCGATGAAGCCGCCCCCATACCATTTTCTCTTGCCCCTCCAACATGTTCTCTTGCCCCCCCCCCCCAAATGGGACATGTTACATCCGCCCCTGATGCACACACACTCGAGGAGAAACATTCAGAATATCTCTTTTGGGTTTTCCAGCTAAAATGTCTTGGGAACAGCCCGGCTCTAAACTCGCATCCTCTCTCTCTGTCTCATTACCAAACGACTGCGCTTTAAGTGGGGGGCGCTCCATTTCATTTTTTTTTCTTTTTTGCACGTAAAAAAAATTGCACAAATGGGACGCATACGTTGTTCTTTTGATTCCGTTTTGTTTAGTTTGGGCATATTTTATTGCTTGCGTGCATTTCACAAAGACCCATTGTTGTAGCGGCAGCTGTTTTCTGTAAAATGTACCCCCACCCCACCCCAATACCCACCCACCACACCCCCCCTTTACTCGGTTCTTTTTTTTCTTCTTTCCCTGCAGCCCTTATGCCAGAGTAAGGTATTATAGGGCGGTAACGTGCCCAAAGTTTACTGTTCATTTTTGCAGCAGCTCTTATTGCCAGAATCAGGTATTACTCTGACTTTGTTCCACAGTCGGAGGGGAAAACAACAATCCCTGTTGCAGTCAGACCTGCAGATTCACTGCCAGTTTTCCTGCCGTAATATCTGGAAACCAACCTTTTCAAACTCCACCTTAGCCTGTGTACAAGAGTGCTACACAGTGCTACACATGCTGTACAAAAGTGCTACTTTTGTACAGCCTGTGTAGCACTCTTGTACAAACCTTGACGTTGTCCATACAGGTTTTAGGATGTATGCAGGATGTGTTTCTGTCAGATGGCATTTTAGACATTTTCTGTTTACCTGGCATCCTGTAGTATTTGTACTACTAAATAAACATATGTTTTAATATTATACTGTGGTGAGGCTTGTGCTCTAGGTTCTGGGTTGATCTGTGAGCCTAGTTTACTGAAGCACTACGCTGTATCTCTGCGCTTGATGTGTGTTTGCCCTGCGTATCACTGTGGACAAAGTCACTGTGGACAAAGGGTATCTGCCGAATGCCTACATTTTGATTTTGGAGTTGTATTAGCCTGGTAACATGTCCAATAGTTGGATTACTTTCCACCTTGGAAGTCGAAATGTTTCTTTCAGTGTTGCCAAGTCCACTTTCTTTGGCTTATTTAAGTGTAGTTGTTCATCTGTGGCTTGCTTTCTAATAATATTTAAACCAGTGGTTCTCCCAAATGTTTTCATGTCAATGGGGAAGGTGTGTGTGTGCATGCAGTGTGTGCATGTACCATAGTCCCCTATTTGGGGCTTGCATTGTAGTAGACCCAGTTGCTTGTTTCTCTCGCAAAAGATGGCAGCACTGTTGGAAACATGGCCATGGATTTTTTTTATTCGTGTACAAGTGGGAGGGTCAGGACACATTTTCTTCAGTTCACCAATAATCTCTGCATGATTAGTTTATTTGTTTATTCAACTATTTGTTTATGTATTGCAACGGTCTGAAAAACAGCCATATACAGTAATAATAATCAGTGCTTGAGCCTCACTGTACATCTAGGGTTGTAATCTTTTTTTTTAGGATTTAAATCTAAAGCGATTCCTGTTCCTTAAGGATTCCCTCTTCTTAACGTAAGACACCAATGTGAGTTCACTCCAAAATGAACCCGGAATCAAAATAGCAAAAAGCTAATGTTGTGGCTACCGCCTTAACTCTTTTTTTTATAAGTAATCAGTAGTATAAATATTCTAACAGCGAGTTAGCCATAATGAGCCCCTAATGTCAACGTTCTGTTCAAACACCTCGATCTGAGCATCAATTTAGATAAAAATGGTGTTGCACCTGAGTGCTTTTGTTTGTCAGATGCTGCTTGGACTGACGTTCACAAGGACAATTATTTCTGCGCACGCTAACACACCGTGACAAACACACACAATTTGCACATACATGAAAGGACCACAATGGAAATAAGCGGCGCTGGCTTTCTTGTGTTGTGTCCTTTTGATAGTTGTTTTGACAATGTATTTTACATAATGTTTTATTAACAGTAAAGAGGTCAAAGAAAGACCCTGGCCTAGACCTCTGAAATGCAGAACCGCTCGCGTGCTGAGGTAGAGGTGAAAAAATAAATAAATGTATACACGCACACACACACACAAAGTAAATGAAACACTCAGGCAAGTGAGGTTTGCTTTCAGGTTGCTTGACATGCAAGTTAGTGTATTCCGTCTTTTTTAAATATTATTGGCAATTTATGAAGACAATGTTTTCCTTTCTCCTATTTCCATTCTCGTTCTGGAGTTCTGACTGTCACCACTAAAGCAGTTAATGTTGGGATATTATAGATAAAAATGACACTTCTGTCTGCCTTTTTGGGGACGATTTCTAAACAGGAATCGCGCGCGGCAGATATATGACACATTACAGAAATGTACAGAGAAATGTTGTGTAGTGTCCAAGCGTATACCAGTATACTGCAGTGGTTTTCAACCTGTGGGCCGGGGACCACCAGTGGTCCTCGAAAGGGTTCCAGGTGGTCTCCAGGCTAAATGATGGAATGTTACCAGGTGTAACTGTTTGAGAGTGTAAAAATATTCACCATGTGAATGTAGCGGATTAATGGTCATTTTGATCTGTATATTTGACTGTTATGTTTCCCAAATCCAGTCTGGTATTGTGGACCAAAGCAAAAGAAATCTTTAGTTTTGGGATCTGCGGGACTAGAATGTCCTAATGTATACTGTTGAGACCTAAGCAAAAAAAAAAAAAAAGATTATGCAATAATGGTGGCCGGGCCTTTCCAGTGCTGAGGAGTGAAGCGGATGAATGTGGATTTGTCAGGGACCGCCTGAAGAATGCCAGCTATTGGTGTCCTGTGAGAGATAAGACCGTCGTTAGATTACAAGCCTGGCCTGGCGCCGGCCGTGTCCTTCCTTGTTGGATAAGGTGAAATACTTTTCAGATACTTTTTCCATGGTGAGGAAACCCCCACAGTTTGACCTAAAAACACTTATTTTATTCTCTATCTTTTTTGCGCTCCGTCTTTCGAATATTATTACTCAGCTGCTTTTTTTCTTTCCTGCATTGTCTGAAGAAAGCCTAACAAAATTAAGCTTTAAAAGGGGAATAATTCTGTGTTTTTGGTGCTCCTACAAGCTCATAGCACGCCACTTAGTGGCGCACTATGAGCTTGTAGATCTGCTATTTTTGGAACATTTTGTAGAATGTAGTGTCTTTTAAACGACACATCTTGTATTGTAATTTGCAGAGTCCTTCACATCATGAACATTTTTGAGAGCCATTGTAATACACATGGTCCACCTGAACAGTCTCCAAAGCGGACACATCTCCGTTGGTTATTTCCACACACACACACACACACACACACACACACACACACACACACACACACACACACACACACACACACACACACACACTGCGGTAATGAGTGTTGCATGTCAGAAAGTCCACATTTCCACACATGGCTTCATTTCCACACTTGGCACGGTGCAGCTTGCGTCAGAGTTCTGGAAAGCCACGGCCTGGTCTTAAACATCCACCACTACCACCACCAGCGCCCCAAACCCACCACCCCACCCCCCACCCCACCTCCATCTGATGACTATCAGAGGGTTGGCTCTGCGTGGAGGGCATCGGTTCATAATGTAATGTAGTATTTTCATCTTTAAAAGCGACTGGCAGGTGCAGCATGGGTAAAAGGCAGGCAGAAAATATATATACATATATAGCAGTTTGAGGGTTAGTGCTGCATGGCTCAGCGTCCGTCGTAGGATTTCGGTATCGATGTTAAACCCAGTGCTAAACCGGTAAGTTTTAATATGGTGCCGAACGATGCCTTCTACAGTGCCAGAACCGACACTTTTTCAAAAACATAAGAGCAGCGGTCAGAATTACATCACACTAATTCCTTTTGCCAAGGAAATTCTGAATAAAGTTGTACTACTGCTCCACACTTGGGTTTATTATTTTTTCAGCATCCGCTGCCACCGTTGCCTTTTCGCTTTTGTGCTGATTCTAGATCAGCCTACATCTCCACACAAGTTACTACAGCACTATACAATACCCTGCATTTCACTGCTAATACTACTCTATGGCAGTGGTTCCCATATTGGGGTCCGGGTTCAAGGGGGTTACTGCATGGAGGAGACATGCCGGCAGCACCCAGCGGCGTCCCTAGCGGGAATCGAACGTAGTACCTTCTAGCTGTGAGGCGACGGCACTAACCACTGTACCACCGTGGCACCTTGACTGAGTGTTGCCAATTTTGGCGGGTCCTTGACGTGAAAACGTTTGGGAAACACTGCTGTAGGCTGGTCGTTGAGGATCGGCCCTCAGTACTACTAAACACTACATCCATCGCCGGTGCATTTTGCACGAACTCGGCCCGTTTCTCCCCCTCCACCACCGTACGTTTTGTGTGTGCACCTCTTCAGCCTCCTCGTAAAAAGGGAAAGCCTGTGTGCGTGCGTGCGTGTGCTGGGCATACTG
This sequence comes from Benthosema pterotum, assembly GCA_039105355.1. Taxonomy (NCBI): domain Eukaryota; kingdom Metazoa; phylum Chordata; class Actinopteri; order Myctophiformes; family Myctophidae; genus Benthosema; species Benthosema pterotum. Next base: position 27,818,942 of record CM076987.1, on the reverse strand, counting down.
GCTGCAGACCGGGCCCCGCTGGCTGATCTGTTAATGGGGCTTCGCTCTGCTCGCTGGGTGTCTGGCTGACACGTGTGCCTGCCCTGCCGCGCAGCGTTTGATCCATCCAGCCCTCTGGAAGAGTACCACGGATACAACCTGGCCTTCTCTACATGGCGGCTGGACTCATTTACTCACTCTCGCTCCTTAAGGGCTTGTACTTAACGGATACCGGACATCTCGCCTGTTTCCCTCAACTCTCCGCAGTGAAACGTCGCGGTTTTTTGTTTTTAAGATTTGTTTTGGAGCATTTCTTATTGATTTGTTAGTAGCTTGATAGGAAAGGTGGGAGAGAGATGGGAGAGGCAGTGACAAGCGGTAAAGGCCGGCGGGTCTCAGGAGGCACCAGGCTGGCTTGGCAGCCGAGGTGCCCAGGCGGTTGAGCTAACCGTCAATGGTGTATATATGCAATAATCAGGTACATATATGCACATATATACGGCATAAATATAACTACACATATCCCGCAGTCAGGTCAAGGCCAATTTCATACAGTATATGTACATGGAATATTTTCTTTCCAAGTGGGCATATTTATTCTCTGGATATAAGAGTCTGAACAACTATACCCAAACAACTCACCCCCCCCCCCCCACACACACGCACACACAGTTTCCTCATATTTTTAGTCGCTTAGCAGGTGTGTGATAAGTCCTTAGAGATGTGTGTGAGCAACGTACATGTGTGCATGTGTGTGGTGCATGCCGTAACGTGCCGTGGACATTCTCAGATTGGTCTCTCTAGAATCTAGATTGTCCGGAGCGATGCATTTTGTTCGGCGGGGGTGGCGTGGTGGGGTGGGTTGGGTTGGGGTGGGGGCGTTGGTGGTGGTTTCCAAATCCACTGCGGAACGCACTAGCGCTGCTGGAGCGGGTTCAACATGACCCGATGAATGCATCAGGTACCAAATACAATGCAGCTCTTGAGGCGAAGGGGAAGGCATGCCACTCAGTCACCCCCACCCCACCCCCTTTCTCTACACAAGGGAGGACAGATTAACCTGGTGACTGTGGAAAAAATTACCTCAACGTTTTCTTTTTTTTTTCCTGAACCGACTGTGTAATGCATAATATGAAACCTTGACTTTTTAGGTTGTCACAATAAACACACTCTTGGCAGTGTTTGTCACTTTTTTTCATTAACTCCTTTGCTGCCTCTAGTGGTGCCTGAAAGTCACTTCCGCAGTATGCCAGCCATAGGCCCCCGATATATGATTTTTTTCTGGGTCGGCAATGGGCAGCTTATTGTTTACATTAGTAATACGACAATGTTAGCATTAGCTGCTACTCTTTGGCTGTCACCACAAACGGTTAGATGTGATGCTGTTCAGAACATCCTGCTGCTAGCGGACTGTCTATGGAGCCTGATTGTTGTAAAGGAGCGTTGGCTGTTCATGATGGAGGCGTTGCTTAGCAACGTGCATTCATGTTTGGTACGGCGTGTTTCACGATAGCATGATTCTAAATGTGTTTATTTCTATTATTTTAAATTCACGCTAAATCTATCAGATCAGATTTCTCCGGACATGAAAGGACAGCTGCAGGGCACTAGCGACCCTCTCCACATCCATTTTCACACCTTATCACTTTTTAGAAAGTGATTTAGTCTAGCCACAGGCCTGTCACAATGGCCTGATCGTTAGTATTTAAGATAATCATCATTGTCGAAGTATGAAGTTACTGAATGATGTATGTTATTTGTCGCCTTCCCTGTGAGTGTGAGTTTCATTTAGGATGCCTAAAAGCCAAACAGAAATGCTATTCTTTTTTTTCTGTTGCAGCTTGGATGGTAATTGGCCTGACGATTGTAAGATGAATGTAAAATGTCCTAATAGTGACAGCTTGTAATTGAGTCATGCTGTTGGTCTGTGTGTGAGAGAGAGAGAGAGAGAGTGGGTGTGAGAGAGTGTGTGTTGCTTTTACGCTATGGGGTAAGCTTTCCAGTTCAGGTTACTGTCGGCGTCGAGTGAATGAGGTTTTACCGAGTGAGTCACACACACACGCACACACACTACCGACGTCTTCGGCTGGTGACGTTTCGTTTGAAAAGAATCTGAATGAGTATGAAAGCTCTATTGACACCTAGCGCCTTTGTCCTTCCCCACTCTCAGTACCGCTGCTCTTCATGTCGCTGTATGTAATACTAATGGTTACCACTGACGTTTGATTCGTCTTAGATTTCTGGGCCTCAGATTGGATTCATACTCCCAAGTAATCGTATAGACAGAGTTACGCCGTCGCAAACTCTGCTCACTTTAGTCCAATCAATGGCGGCTCTATCATCAAGTTGTCTTTCCCCATATTAATGATTTTTCTTTTAGGACCTTTTTTTCTGTGAGTGTACAAATGTAACCGACCCCTCAATGTCGCAAACATTTCGGCCGTTCCGAATATTATTTGGGCCAAGCCTTCATGTATTCTTCTAAACACCTCTAGTGAGGGACCCTCATGGTTCGTCGTCATCATACAGTTATTATTACCTCCTCTTGGTGGTCCTTGTCTGAGAAGAAGCACTGGATTAGAGAATGCGTTCCGTTTATGTTATCCGAGTATTCCGCGATGGCAAGCTTGACTGGTACATGGTTGGCCTTTGTGTCACTGTTTGTGTTTAGAGTACAATATAGTCGACGGTAATTTTAGCGTGTACAAAACACTGTTTTGTAAAAACAGATTTGTTTAAAACCAGAATTTAACTCCTCACACCTCACCAACACTTATCAATCTGTGTCTGAAGAAGACCCAGATGGTTGACACCCGGCTCCGCGTGGATGACAAGTGTTTTCTTTTTCGTTTTTTTTCTCCCTCCCACTGTCTGCAGCGTGTGCTCAGTGACCACAGTCAGTGCTGTTCTGTTCTCCTCTCAGCTGCCAGGGCCACGACTGGAGGCCTCGCCATTACATCAGAGATGTTTTTTAAAAAGCGTATAATTGGACTCATTAAGGAGGCTCCCTCCCCCCACCAGTTTTAAAGGTCTCTCTCTCTTCTCTCTCTCTCTTACCCATCTCAGGCAGTCGGGACTATTCTGTGTTTAAGACACCCCCCGTCCCTCCCACTTTCTCACTGCCTCATTCCTAGCGGTGACCTGCCCCTGTGACCCCCAAGGCCAGCGTCTTTTGATACCGCTTATGACAACATAAGACCCCCACCCTCCCCTCCCCACACTATGCTAGCAGACAGACAAAGAATATACATACTTAGTAGTTTCCATGGTTGTTTTTTTTAGACTGCAACCTTCTTTCTGTTTCACAAATGCAAAAACGGTCCACTCCCAATACCCCTCCTTCCTCCCCAGACTGGGCAGCGTTCGCTTTTCTGGAGCCGATGGGGGAAAATATGTGAATATTTGTAGTCAGTGGACGGGAAACCTACAAGGCGGAATCGGCATTAATATTTATTAATGAATGAATCAGTATCGTAAATGGTTGCTTTCGTATTCCTAGCCTTGTGATTTCCTGCTTGATGCCTACAAATCTCACTACAACGTGATGACGTGCAGTCAGTTACCACACACTCCAGATCGCTTCACACAGTGTTTGTTTTTTGGGAACATGGAACTTGGTGACGAAACCCTATAGACCCACTCCTCACCCTTGGCTCCATTCTGTAGTCTTCCATAGTGTCCATCCAGAGTCTCAGTTGTCTCCCGTAGATTCGGGCATTATGTGCCCGCAGGAACATTAAGGTGGACTGTGGCATGTCCACCTTAATGTGATATACCAGTGTTTTTCAACTGTTTTGACACCAGACCCCACTATTTATTTATTTATCTGACAACCATTTGAGGTTGAATTTGGTTTCATGTTTACGCTCTCAAAGAGTTACATCGAATTAACCAACTTTCCATCATTTAGCTTGGGGACCACCTGGAACCCTCTGAAGGACCACTGGTGGTGCCCGGACCACTGGTTGAAAACCGCTGCGCTATACCCACCATTTGGTGCTGGATAACGCATACACAGAGTGTTCTCCTGGTCCCCTTATACAGAGGACCAAACCCATGCACCGTGTTCTGTTGTGGGCCTTTTTACAACGCCTGCTCTGCTGCGATCCCCTGAGGGCCCTCGGGTGGACAAGAGACGGGAACCATTTGCCTTCTTTTTTTTTGCGATATCGTGCTAACCTCCCCATTACGCTGTCCCTTCAGGAAACGATTTTGTGCGGCCACTTGGCCGCGATTCACTGCTCATTTCGTCGTCTGCCTCTTTCTGGAGTGAGAGCGTGAAGTCGAAAACGCACTGCGCTCTGCCAAGGCTTCGAGGCTTCCGCCGTCTCTCGGGCCTCTCTCTCTCCGTTCAGCTGTCCAAACATCAAGTTGTTTCGTTGCCCAAGCAGAGTGACTTAACACATTAACTGCCGGGTATTAAGTAGTAATTTCCGGGTTATAAAGCGCACCTGAATATAGGCCGCACCGGCCAAATTTAGCAAAAAAATCAATTTTGTACATACACAAGACGCACTGGCCTATTAGCCGCGGGTGTTTTAATGCTTAATTACCATATGTAAGGGTTCTTGCACAGATGAGAATGTCGGCAACGAAATGCTGTTTGAGAAGCATCCTTTTATTATTTAAACGACTTCAAGAAACAAAAAAGCATTTGTATAACTCATTCAAGTGTTTTAATCAATAGTGCAATGCAATAGTACAGAACATGTACTGTGCCGTGAAAACTGTAGCGTTTCAGTCGCAAAAACGTGTAACATTTAACTGCACGTGCTGTATGTAATTAATCGCTAGAGCCATAGACCAGGGACGGATCTAGGCATAGACATGGGGGGGGCAATACCCTCTAAACGCCCTGACTGCCCCACCAAACATGACGGAATGCAAACAACGAAAACTTCAAATATATTTCAAATTAAGTGCTTATAGCGGCAGTTAAAACATTGACTAACAACAATTTTGGCACCACTAAAACAACTGCCATTTTCAGCTGCCCCCCCGATTGAGAACAATTGCATCCAGGCCTGGCCATGGACTACGTATAGCCAGAAATACGCAAACGTTCACTACAAGAAACCAAATGAGCGCTTGCGGGTCCATATGGTTTCATGAAGTGAACTTTTACGCTCTCAAAGAGTTATCGTACATATACTGTCCTCCATTTAGCTGGGGAGTGGGGACCACCAGGAATCCCCTCAATGTTTAAGACGGCAGTAACAAAAAATACAAACTTAAATCGCTCGACGAGGCAACATCAACTTTTTTCCTGTCCTTTTTCCTGTCATTGTTTTTTTTTTTGTGCTACTATGAAAGTACCTGTACCACGGCAGGGGGTCCCTCAAGGTGCACAAACACGGTAACCACAAGAAATGTCATGTTAAGCTAAAGTGCAGTCAGTCATCATCATCATCACCTTCGTCTTCTTCCTGCGTGCTAAAACCAGCAAAGTCCTCCTCTTCAGTGTCGGAAACGAACAGCCTCAGGGTGGCCTCGTATTCGGCTCTCTCAGTCTCTTCGTTGTCGATCTCAAACCCAAGGAACTCCTCTTCATCACTATCGGACTCGAACATCCCCCGCAGAGCCTCGTTCTCCACCGCCGCCGCCGCCGCCGCCTCCTCCTCCTCCTCGCGCTGCTGCAGCAATCCGGCCTTTCGAAACCCGTTCGTGATGGTGGATGTTTTGACACTTTTCCACGCAGTCAGGATCCACTGGCAGACTTGAGAAAAAGTTGCTTTCCGCATGCGGCCAGTTTTGGTGAAAGATTTCTCACCGCTAGTCATCCAAGCCTCCCACTGAACGCGAAGTGCCACTTTGAAAGCCCGGTTCACACTGATGTCCAGGGGCTGCAGGTGCTTCGTTGTGCCCCCAGGAATCACGGCAGGAATCGAGTTTGTGCTCTTGATAGCTGCTTTCACAGAATCTGTTATATGGGCCCTCATGCTGTCCAAAACGAGCAGTGCTTTTTTTTGGCGGAAAAATCCTCCGGGTCGCCTCCCGTAGCACTCCTTCAGCCACTCCTTCATTACACTCTCCATCATCCATCCTTTCTTGTTGACTTTAACGGAGATGCCACTCGGGATCTTTTCTTTTGGCATTGTAATTCGCTTAAAAATCACCATGGGGGGCAGCTTTACTCCAGACGCTGTGCAGCCCAGAACACAAGTGAAATTCGTTCTCTCGTGGCCAGTGGTTCTCAACGTGATGGTCGATTCACCTTTTTTGTTCACAGTTCTAGTGAGAGGCAAGTCAAACGTCAAAGGCACTTCATCCATGTTTATGATTTCGTCCGGTCCGATGGAATATTCATCTATCTTTCTTTGAGTAAACTCGCGGAAGTTTGTTATTTTTTCCTGGTAGTCAGGAGGGAGTTGCTGACACACGGTGGTCCGCGCTCTGATGGACAGTCCTTTTCGTTTCATAAATCTAAGACACCAGGATGGGCCCCCTTTAAAATCTTCCAACTTCATTTCGGTGGCGACCGTTCTGGCTTTCAATCTGATCTGCACGGTCGAAACCCCGCGGCCGTCGGCCCTCTGTGTGTTCAGCCAATCTTCAAGAAAGTCTTCGAGTTCGGGCCACCTGCCTTTATTACCTCTGAAAGCTTTTTTTGTCTTTTTGCATCGTGACAGTTCCTCACGCTGGCGTTTCCACCGTCTCACCATTGATTCATTAATCCCAAGGCTACGTGCAGCAGCTCGATTTCCTTCTTTTTTAGCCAGCTCGACTGCCTTTAGCTTGAAAGCAGCGTCATATGCATTTCTTCGTTTGTTTTCCATGGTGCATTTAGTAGTGGCTGCCGTTCTGGTACATTAGCATTCACTTTTTGTTTTTGCGCGAACTGCCTGTGACCTGTCCCCCTACTTTTCCTGCTCGGGCCGCTTAAAATGGGGGTGCATACGGTGCATTTAGGCTTAGAACGCCCTCTAGCGTTCGTTAGCTGTAAATACATTGTACATTGTACATACATTGTACATTGGGCTGTAAACATCCATACATTGGCCGCACCGTTGAATAAGCCGCAGGGTCCAAAGCACAGGAAAAAAGTAGCGGCTTATAGTCCGGAAATTACGGTAGTTATTTACTGCCAGTGTTTTCACTCAAGTAACCCCTGCACCTTCCGTTGTTTAGTTAGGGGGCAGTTCAATATGGTTTGTTGTTGTTCAAATCCGAGAGGGATTTTTTTCTTTTTTGTATGCCGAATATATGAAGATGAGCTCTGCAAGATTTTCAAAGGGATCTTTCAGAAAAGGTGAAATGTTTTTGAATATTTGTGAAGCTATAACAACGGCACAAATCCATGTTACGTGCGGGATCCATGGCACAAAATGTCTTCGGATAGGAGGACTGTGATCAAATGGGTCCTTGACATGCAAATGATCTTGAAACATGGTCTTGCAGGGTGAGTGCTTTGCCAAAAATGGTGCCATCTCCATGGTATGATTCACCAAGTGCAGTGCAGCGCGCGCACAGACAGACAGACAGCCTAATTATTAGATGTAAATGGGAAACAGAGCCGCGTTACATTAACACTTTAGGGCATACCTGGGCATTATACGGCCCGGGGGCCAAATGTGGCCCTTTGGCTGACTCTGACCGGCCTGTGAAATGGTACTAAGGTTTTTTAATCAGTGGTCCTTGGGAGAATTCCAGTTAAATATGGAAAGTTGGCTAAACAGATGTAACTCTTTGAGAGCATAAACATGATTGGTTTCATTTTTACACTCAAGAGCAAAAATATTCATCATCTGAATTAGCCCAAGTGTACACAACTAGAAGATTAATGCTAATTTTGATCATTTACGTTTGCCTGTTTTGTTTCCCAAACCCAATCCCATTGTGGACAAAAGCAAAAGAAATCTTTAGGTTTTGGGTGCGTGGGGCTAAAATGTCCTCAGATTGTGTGGTCCGTAGCTCAAATACTGAATAAATAGTGGGCCCTGGTATGAAAAACGTTGAAAACCACTGTTCTTCTACTACATCCCTTTAGCCGGAGCCAGGAGATGATGGAGCTTTAGGCGGAAACTATTATGTCAGGAAAAGGACCCTGTCGGGTCCACATGCTCCGGAGTCCTCCGGAGGAGCCGTTTTGTGTTTTTTCGTCTCCATCCTGCTGCTGCTGCTGCTGCCCTGCCAGAGAGATTGAAACCTGTGGCTTGTTATTCTTTTCCCGTCGAGGAATTCCAAGTGTGTCCCGGGGTCTCCTCCGCCTCTCGGCAGGGGCCTCTTCTTGCCCTGTTTACCCTCCTCTCCGGCAGCCTCGTAAACTACCCCCCACCCCTCTTTGGGTTCCTGCTGCTGCGTGGTGGAGGAAAGCAGTCCCTCTGTGCTCTTGCGGTTTAGGTTCACACTGCTGGCTGTAGTAGTAGTGCCTGGCGGTGCGGTGGACGGTGGGTGGGGGTGGGGGGGTAGGGGGGGTGGGGGGGACATGCAGGACATGCTGTTGGGTCCAGCTGGGAGGTTAATTAAGGCAAACAAGCAGCACAGCGGTTTCTGACCCCTCCAAAGCCCCACCGCCCACACACCACCCCCCACTCCGGCCACCATGTGGCTTCACACACTGATTCATAAAACAAGTAATAGGTGTTACAAATTAGGGGCTGCCTGCGCGCAAACGCGCCGGACGTTTTACTGTCGTCGAAATATCAACTTTCACGTGACGTTATTGTGAAAAAGAAGAGCCCTGCAGTGACTGCAGCCAGAGCCTGTTCCAGAAGTGAATTCCCCCCCATTTGTTTTCCTTTTATACACTTGAAAAAAATGTATATAAAAGAAATATTTAATACGTATATGAGGAAAATGAATGGGGAAGGTATACGGTGCTCTATAACTGGGTTTATAATGTATTGGGAACGTGTGAGGTTGTACAATGTACATCAAGTATTTTTTAGATGGATATTATGATGTAAGAGTGTGTGTGTGTGTGTGTGTGTGTGTGTGTGTGTGTGTGTGTGTGTGTGTGTGTGTGTGTGTGTGTGTGTGTGTGTGTGTGTGTGTGTGTGTGTGTGTGTGTGTGTGTGTGTGTGTGTGTGTGTGTGTGTGTGTGTGTGTGTGTGTGTGTGTGTGTGTGTGTGTGTGTGTGTGTGTCTTCTTTTGGACTTGCTTTCGTAGGCCTGATGAGTGATGACTTGTTTGTTAGGCGCGCGCGCACACACACACACACTCAGCTTTTTCGATGCAATTTTCCTGTGGCAAGTTTGTTTCTCTCAAGTAGACACCCAGGCCAGGTCTGCCTCTTGTGTTGCATTTTGGTTGCTAGGCAACAGCACTGGCTCAGTAGATTGATACACTCTTAGGATGTACTATGCAGCACTTAAAAGGTGTGTGTGTGTGTGTGTGTGTGTGTGTGTGTGTGTGTGTGTGTGTGTGTGTGTGTGTGTGTGTGTGTGTGTGTGTGTGTGTGTGTGTGTGTGTGTGTGTGTGTGTGTGTGTGTGTGTGTGTGTGTGTGTGTGTGTGTGTGTGTGTGTGTGTGTTCCCTTTTTATGGCAGGGCTTCCCAGCCAAATTGTCTATTATAGGTTGTTTTGTTCGCGCAATAAAAAAACAGTACAATAATAAATAAATAAGATTGAAGTTGTACGTTTTGAACATACCACTTCACTTGTCAAACACATATCCCTTAGTTTCAGGCGTCCTTCAACTTGAAATATTTTCAGAAGCAGTGGTGTAAAAGCATGCGTTTTCAACTGGCCGGCGGTCCGTGAAGGTATTGCATGTCGTCCCTGACCATGCATTTAGTAATGCAAGTTGATATTTGAGAACCCAGAGATGACGTTTGTTATGCTTATTATTGTTGTTGTTGTTAAATGTAGTAGAGGCAACTTTAGTGTGTACTCCACCTCACCTCTACTCTATTGGCTCATTATGAAACTGCAGGACACTGCTGTGCAAAAACGCTGCCTCACCCCCACACACAGCTCCCTCCGCCTCACAAATTATCACTGCCTTTCCTGAGCCCGACGAATGTTTTGTTTTCATGATTTGTGGACAACAAAGGTCTGTCTGCAGGGAAACAGCTGCAGCATCAAAGTGGAAGCGACATAAAAAAAGTTACCTCTATTACCTTTAATATTATTGCGACCGCAGGTCGCAACTTAGTATGTAAACCATGAGGAGTTTCATCACACTCTGATGACCCTACCCTGTAGACATAATGGTGTGACGCTTGATGCTGTGCTATTCCTGTACACACAGTGCACAGAAATGCTCACGCACTCCAAATTCCTGTACACACACACACATGCTTGCATTTTGTATGTAAACCGATAGTGTTGATTCGGTCTGTTGTTTTGTAAGGAAATGTCCACATAATCAATCATGTGTCTGCTTGCTCATACATACTGTGGGCCTACAGTAAGTTACAATATAGCAACATTAGTTTAATATGGACGATTTATTTTCCGCCTGCACCATACGCCCATATTCCAGGTTCCCAGGTTCATTCTCAGACAGGGTTATGTTGTCATAACTGTTGTCAGGCAGTGTTTATATCTGTTTATGGTTTGAGTGTGTGGTCTGGGTGGGTGTTGCAGATTTTCAGACTTTCGCTGTGCCCGTGTCCTACCTAGGGCACTATAAAGGAGAGTACTGAGTACTACTGACGCACTTTGATCTCGCGTCTGCACTGGAGCTCTGCTGTCAATGCAAGTGGATGGGCGAGAGTGGTTTGTTTGGAAACATCCTAGGTGGCTTGTTTGGAACCAGCAGAAGTCGCATGTGATTTTCAGCCAATAGCCGCCGCCACGTTTACCTTGAGCCAATAGGCGTCTCTGTTCAGTCGTAGCATTGGGAGTCAATGGGAGTGGCAGTACTCTCCATTATAGAACTCTAGTCCTACCTCAGGAGGCAGCAGTCAATCATGACTAGATACTGCACGATTGGCTGGCTGCATTTTTGATGGCTCCCATTGGCTTATACTCATTGATGAACAGATTCACGTTTGCCTGCTGAACACAGTGAACACAGAGGGGGTTTAGTTGCTCCAGCAAACCAAAACGCAGAGCCTCTATGAAGTATGATTAAGATAGCTGTTCTGTTGCATTTCTGGCAGACCAGACGTGTTCACTGCGTCATTACATCATCCTAACATCCGTTTTTTTTAGGTTGGGCACTTCAAAATAAGGGTTACAACGGGGGAACCTTGGCAGTGTGCTGTTTGTAAGATAGAAGGCTATTAGTTAGGGCCTGTGGTATGTCAGGTTTCACCTGACAAAAAATCCAATCAAAAATAATACTTTTCCCAGCACTGCACTGGAGCATAGGCTTGCTGTGAGAGTGACTCTGTCCGGAGAATATCTGGTGCTTATCACACTTTTCTCTGTGTTTAGCCTGGGGCTGATGTAAGCTAATGACGGTGTTGAATAGTATATTTACTTAAGTACTGTATTGTAAGAATTTGTACTTTTTATTTCCCTTACTTTTAGTTGCACTGTCTCCACTAATTACCCACTGCATATATTTGAAAAACTTCAGTCACTAGTTACTGTTATTATTACTACATCCACATAAACTTAATGACCCAAAACATTTGAAATGGGACATTCTGCACAATGACTATGCTTACTTTTTTAAAAGGGGAATTCCACCCATTTTCAACATTTACTATGTAATTCATATACCTTACAGATGATAAAAAAGTTCTCACCATTCTGTTTCCTAGAAATGGAGGTCTGGAAAAAAAACAATCCATTAACATGATGAAACACAACATGATGACATTATCAAGTTGTGTGTTCGTCATGTTCATTTTTCTTTCAGGAGCTTTTCCTGAGAGCATACAAATGTGAACCAAATGGACCCTAGCGGGTCTATTTGATTCGCATTTGTTTTGTACACACAAAAAATGAAAACCTTGGAATTCCCTTTTTAAATGCATTTTACTAAAGTAAATTCGAAATTTTTACTTCACAGAGTGTTAGTACATTGCAGTATTGACACTAAATAGATGATAATCACAGCCTGGCGTGGCCTTCATGTTCACATACAGTACATTCACACAGTGAGGTGCGAGGCCGCTTGGCTGGTCACTGATAATTCTACTGTTCCAAAACACCACCTATTAGTGTCCTATCCGATCCACGCTGGCTCTTAATAGACACCATGTAGCCCAGGGGTGCCCACACTTTTTTAACTTGAGAGCTACTTTCAAAATGACCGCCTCAACAAGATCTACACATCAAAAATGTGATTATTCCATTACTGAAAATCCATTTCAAGGCCCCTAGAAAGTTTGAGCTTTGAAAAAATGGTGATGGTGTTACTTACTGTTATAGTGTTTAAGGATAATGCACTTATAATGAAAAATAGGGGGGGAGAATTGGAAGGTTTTCCTGTATATGCTACTACTGGCGTTTGAAAACGGTATTTGAAGTTTGAGTTGGCAGTTTGTGATCTTGAGTTTAGTTTTTTGCACCCAAAACTAAGAACTTATTTGGTCAAAATGACAATTATTCTCCATTTTCTAATTGTGTGGACTCTTGAAAATTACGTAATTCAGATGTTTAAATATAATTTACCTCTTGAGAGTGTAAAATGAAACCAAATGGACCCACGGGTCCATTTGGTTTCATTTTAAAACTCAAGAGTTACAGATCTATAAGGGTCCAAGTGCTGGGGGGACAGTCATGTGATCTACCTGCACGGCCTGTGTGATCTACTGGTAGATCACGATCTACCTTATGGGCAACCCTGATTTAGCCTCATTTTGGCATAGTGTTCTGATGTCTGCCGCTCTGGCCGACACCCCGTAATGTGTCATTTTGTAGGAGTGACGGCAGTTCACTGACCACGGCTGTGTTGTTGTTTGTCCTTGTTTCCTCTCTCTCCAGGTACATGTACTGGACGGACTGGGGTGAGATTCCAAAGATCGAGAGGGCAGGTATGGACGGGACCAATCGCGCTATGATAATCGACAAGGACATCTACTGGCCCAACGGGCTGACGCTGGACTACAGCCAACAGCAGCTCTACTGGGCCGACGCTAAATACAACTTCATACACCGCTCCAACCTGGATGGAACCTCGAGGTACTGTACACCCCCCCCCCCCCCAAACCCTATAATCACACACCTGCTGTAGAGCTGTGCAGTCCAGTCACTTTCATGACCTCGTCCGTGTTCCAGAAATGGAATCCTCGTTCATTTTCCTTGTAGACTTTTAGAAAATTATCCATATAAAGACGATTACGCTCCAGGCGAAGACATGATTTTGCTTTGTGTGTGGTATAATCACTTTTTATATAAATTATTTTCAAAAAGCCTATGAGAAAAATGAATGGGCAATCCATCTCTGGAACAGGGGAAACGTCACAAGGGGGCGGGGCTGCTCAGCTCTATAGCTTCTGTCAGTAGTTAGTCGAAACCCGAAAGAGAATTGCAATATCTTTGCTGGGACCCAACCTGCTGAAAATGGCTGATGCACAATGTTTGAGCCATGTTGAGTAGACCAGTTTCTTACTGGGTCACGACTAGTATTATAGGCCGGGGAGAGGGTTCTGCCAGGAAACTGAATTACTAACCCTATCTCTAACCCTTAAGTGTAAACATAACCGCAAGCACAGAGCAGTGCATGTTCACCAACATTTCGCATGATCAGACTAGTGGGACTTCATTCCCTGACCTGACGTTACCAGAAGCTACATGTTGTATCGTAGTAGTGACCAGTGAGCAACTGTTTGCGACCTGCTAGTTGGTCCCAACTGGATCTAGCCTTTTTTCTGTTTTCAGTTACTTTTTTTTTTTTTTACATTTTATTGTAATGATCATTTTTTAAATGACACAGTTTGTTTGGGAAACGGAGGTCTAAGCCTAGTGTAAGCCTAGGGTAGGCAACTTGTGGCTCATAGGCAAAACCCTGCCATTTTTATTTGTTTGTTTTAGTTTGGGGGCAAAATTCAACATTTTGCAATGTGTAAAAGTGAGTGCTGTGCACACATGAGTCTGTCCCTCGATCGAATTGAGTTCAAAGGAGCTTAGAAAATATATGCGTACATTGCCAAGTGTCAAAATATAATAAACAGTGTGCAGTAGGTCTACAGCTCTAGTCTTTACAGATAGTAGTATCTGGTTGAATTTCATTGGCTAACCTTTTATCGCATTTTACACATATAGTTCTTGTTAAAAAAAAAACTTGCTTCTGTGTTCACACATTGTCGCATTCCATTTTGCATTGTTTTTGGGTTGGGTCTTCCTTCCAGTATGACATACAGCTAAGGTGTGTTTTGTTTATCCATGGTTGAGGTCTACTTTTGACTCACTTTTCAAAAAAAGAATAATATCTCCCCCTCCGACAGAAATGTTAAACTGCCTTGCGCTGCTATTTCACTTAAGCCATTCTGTTTCTCATTTTCCACAAGAAACGAAAATGTGAAATCAACCACGCTGGCTTTTGCATGCGATCCGCGATGTCACTCAACCTCTCCCTCCCTCGCTCGCCTCCTCCAGACACCTGACATGAGTCACGACGTCTCTGCTTTAACCAACATGTCAACCTCAGGGACCCGTTTGTGCGAAGCAGTCGTTATTGTCATGATGATGTCGCTCAGTGTCAGCCTGTGAGAGCGCAGTGTGGATTTATTGCAGAGGCAAGCCTGTTCGCAGAGATGGAGGTCGAGATATGTCGAGGCGGCCGTTGAGTCCCCTTCAACATTTAAATGTTTGCATTCTTTGTCCGCCCACGTCCTTCTGGGGTTATTTTTTCTCTGTGTGACACTGACAGCTCTGTGTAGTTTGACAGTGTTGGCCATTCCTTTGCAACATGTGTTTGCAACACGTTTTTTGCAAGCATTATGAACTCGCGGGGAAAACGTGATTTTTGCCCAAAAATATGTATTAATGATATTTAAAAGAGTTAGAACAATTTCCTGGTCCATATGTGTGCAACATGTAGTTTTAGATATTTTAGATTTTAGCAGTGAGTCCAGTGTCTCTGATGTCATCGGCACTACTTCCTGGACTACAATTCCCACAATTCCGCACCTCTTTGAGGTTAGGGGGAGGGGCTGTCTTACTGAAACAACATGTAGTTTAGGAAGTAGTGTGGATGACATCAGAGACACCGGGCTTGCTGCTAAAATCTAAAATATCTAAAACCACATATTACACATACAAAGACCCCCAGGAAACTGTTCTGAATCTTATGTCTAAATGTCATTCACATACTGTATATATGTATAAAAAATGGTGAAATGTCTCTCTCTTTAATTGTTGGATACCTGGCCTTCAATGTCGACCTTTCTACATTTTTGGATATACTTTTGAGCTGACAATAGCTGACCTAAAAGCTACTGTATTCATTATATTTAGTGTAGACCTCGTATTTTCCCAAACGCAGGATCCGCGCTGAGAAATTAGAACACAAAATGTTGATGAAAGAATGCAAAGAATCACATCAATCGGTATGAACTGAGTGGTGCTGTGCGTGTGGTGAAACAGCACCCGCTGTCGGTACGCTAAACATAGGGACCTGGGGACAGGTGTACATGTGGGTGTACAGCATAGAGTTATAAATATAGAGAGCGGACTGGAGCGATAGCCCCGCCCCCTTGCCGTTCATTTCAATACAAGTTGCTCATTGGCGCTTTGAAGCACCCGGAAGACCGCCGGAAGTGCGCCTATTTCCGCATTTGGGCACCAAAATTTGGTGCCCAAATGCGGAAGTATTTCCTCATGAACGCGGCTGAAGCAAGGGATTATGGGAACGGAAAGGATTCATGAACGAGCGCCGTCGAGAACGAGCAAAGGAAAAAAAAACTAAACAGCATAAAAAACAAGCTTTTGGATTTGTGGTGAGCTTATTATCTGTCATATAATACATCCGTTATGTTTTGAGAGGTAGTATATGACGTGAGGACCACTGGTTCATCCAGGAAACAACTTAAATACAAACTGCCCTGTCCGCGTGCACAAAGCAAACCAGCGTGCGTGCTCTCGGGGCGCTCGTACATGAATTCCACCCGCCTGCAGTACCAAACATGGTTGCTTCAAGCCTGGAGGCGCTGTCGGCCGATGTGGTGTACAGGTGTACATATGGACAACATCAGGTCTCGGGAGTGTTTGCACCACTAAAAAAGCTTGCATGCGGTGTGAAGCGACCCATTGTGTGCCATTTTCACTATTTTGGGTCCTGGGTTAATTTCTCATTTGGGTCTTGAGCTAAAACAGCCAATGAATATGTGAATGAATATTGATGTTACGGTGTATGTGTGTGCTTCCAGGGAGGTGGTGGTCAAAGGTGACCTCCCGCACCCCTTCGCCCTGACCATGTACGAGGACACGCTGTTCTGGACCGACTGGAACACCCACTCCATCCACTCCTGTCGGAAGCAGACGGGCGAGGAGCGGCGGAAGGTCCACTCCGACATCTTCTCCCCGATGGACATCCACGTCTTCAGCTCCAAGCGACAGCCCTCATGTGAGTAGCAGCAAGGCAATCCACCCACCCCCCGAAAAACACCTACATTCCCAACCCCTACATCCCTGAAAAGATCCTACATTCATATTTGTAACCAATTTGAGTTACAGATAATTAACTGTACCAACAGCTCCGCTGGGATTAACAAGTTCTTTTCATTGTTTAAAATGGGAATAACATAGAAACCAACTTGTGCAAACCCATGTGTGTTTTCTATCCCCACAAACAACCCTGAACAATCAGGCTTTCATATCATAGGAGCATTAAACTCAGGAACAGCTTGTTTGATATTGGCCTCATAATGATGTTATCAATGCACCCTACTTTATACAGTTCCTCTTCTCCTTCAGTCTTCAGTTACAAATGTAGTGGTGTGGAAAGGAAACAAGCCTGGTTTTATCTAGCATCACTATCATCACTCCAATATAATATAATATCTGCATATCGGTGACCCCACCACCTCAGGACCTTGTGGTATTGCAGCTAAACTGTCCATAAAGAAATGATTAGGACTGGTTATATGAGTGGTAATTGGCGGTAGAAATAAGCTTGAGGGACATTTATAGCATGATATTAAGTGTTAGAATTTTTGTTATATTTGCACATTAATCCAGTTATCCAGTTAATTAGCCTTATACGGGCATCTACTAGACTGCTATAGATATGATGTTTTTATAGCATTATCCGTTTATGTGGTGAGGACAACCAATTTATTTATATAGTTAGATTTTTATTCTGTTGAGTGGTACCCCCTCCCCAATCCTCCTTTTCATACCCCCCCCCCTCCCCCCAAAGACCTCCATGAAAACAACAGACAAAGCGAAGTGGTAGTGGTGTGGCGGCGGTTTTTAAGGCTACGCTTTGCAGTCAGTCAACTCACCTGTTTTTTTTTTCTTATGTGATGGCCACACAAGACAATAGAGCCCTTGTACTGTTCTGTCCCTCATCATATGCGAAGATCTTCTTTTTTCCGAGAGAGGGTAGTGGGTAGAGGGAGGACTAGGAGGGGTGTGTTGGGTGGGTGGGTGCGTGGGTAGGTAGGGGGGTACACATTCGGTCACAACCTCCTCCTCCTCCTGGTCTCTTCTGGGTGCTCTCTCACTCTCTCTCTCTCTCTCTCTCTCTCTCTCTCTCTCTCTCTCTCTCTCCTCTCTCTCTGTCTCTCTGCTCTGGGTGCTTTCAGGTGGCGCTACAGGCAGGCAGACAGACATCACATCCTCCCAGCAGATGTGAATAACAATGAGGGCCTTGTGGTGTGGCTTCACCCACCGCCTGGCCTGCGTCCCTTACTGCACTGCGGTCAAAAATACATATCAATTTTGGGGGTCCTTTACAAAAAACAAAACACTAATTGGGACAAGAGTCGGGGTTTAGAAGGGGGCCGGAAGGAGTTAGTGTTGAAGTGTCCTTGAGCAAGACTCTGACTCGTTTTGGGATTTTTTTTACCCTTCAAAAAACTCAGTTCACGATATAGATGTTTGTAGAATGAGCCCCCCCACAAAAAATGGAAACGAGGTACGTGTTGACGGCGTCACCACTTGTAAGGTCCGGTCTCTCTGGAGAGCAAAGGCTTATGGGAAAATGAGTCAAGTGAATGGTGGCTTTCCCTGGTGGTCACCGGGGTTCAGTGACCGTTTATAGTTGCTTTTCATCGCAACGGTAGATTATGTTTCTCTTTGACAACAAGCCATGGGTAGCCTGGATTCCATCCACAGGTAGGCGGGGCAATTAAAGGTTGAAATGCAGCCGAGGCCTCGCTGATTGGCCCACAGGGGCACACTGACTATTAGGAAAAAACAAACTAAAAAAAATGACAAATGAACCAACAACTAATGACTACCGATATTTATACAAGCAACTTTATGGAAGGCCGCTTATAATATGCAAACATGGCAACACTGCAAAAGCCCTCCAGGCAGTGTGTTGCGTTTCATTTCTTGCTTGCGGAGCTACACGCATGGCGGTACTGTGAGCCTCGGCTCCAAATTCCTCTGCCCCCTAGCTCTGGTCCACTGCATAGCTCCACTGATTCTGTGATTCTGCCATCATAGAAGCAGTGTAGCTACGGACTAGGGCTACTGTCCCCCACACTGGAGGACAGCTCTGCACGGCTATCATACTCCGTGGTGGTGGTGCTGCTGCTGTGCGGAGAGGGCAAAAATCAAACATGTTTGCTGTGTGATTACCGAAAATGTTTGCTGTGAGATTACCGAAAATGTTTGCTGTGTGATTACCGAAAATAGACGTTCAAGGTCCAAGGTTTCTTTATTTGGCCCATTTCAACAAGTTGAAGTGGAATTTAGATACATATATAACATACACCCTACATATAGGGAGATCCAGGTTGTACCAGATAGAAATGTACATCGAAATGTACAGGTGCTGGTCAACGAATTAGAATAATTTGAACAGTGCAATCGTTAAATTCTTTGAATGCATTTCTTGTGCAGAAAACAAATCAGGTGTTCACCGCACCTGTCCTACTGGTTAGAGTAATCACAGAACTGTTACCTGTAAAAAAAATTGCTCAGCTGAGCTTTCCAAAAGGCCCATTTAGGCCATTTAACTGTGACACTGTTGTTTCATTGAATTAGAATAATGGAGAAACCGTTTCATTGAATTAGAATATTTTTTATTATAATTAGAATCATCACTTTCTCAGTATTTTGTGGCTGCCCCCTTGGCTTGTATAACTGCCTGAAGTCTCCGTGCAGGGGTTGACACTAAGGTCTACGAGGTACTTGCCCATCGGGCAAGTGCAATCAGGTTCTACTTGCCCTCAGGTCATGGTCACTTGCCCCCCCAAAAATATATTGTAAATTTTGCTTTTAAGTTTACTTCCTACTTGGGTGCTTTCAGTGGTCCAGGGACCACCAGTGGTCCCTGAGAGGGTTCCAGGTGGTCCCCAGCTAAGTTGGTTAACCAGATGTAACTCTTGAGAGCATAAAAATGAAACCAAATGGACCCGCAAGGGTCCATTTGGTTTCATTTTTACGCTCTCAAGAGTTAAAAATTCATCATCTTAATCAGCCCATAGTGGTCACATACCGAGTGGTCCCTGACCCCAGCAAAATGATAGTTTGGAACCAAATGAACCTGGGAGAGAGATAGGTAGATAGCTAGAAAGCAGGGAAAGACACAGAGGCAGAGTGCAATGACTGCCTTCAAGACAAATTTATCTTGTGTAGTGTTATAGTGCACGAAGTTGCACACTTGCCTGATCGGGCAACCAGGTAGCAGTCTTCACTTGCCCCACCATTTTTTTACTTGCCCCGGGCAAGCGGGCAAGTGTTACTGTCAAGCCCTGTCCGTGGCATCGATTTGAAGAACTAGCTATCTCTACCTATCTCTCTCCCAGGTCCACTTGGTTCCAAACTATCATTTTGCTGCGGTCAGGGACCACTGGGTCTGTGACCACTATGGGCTGATTAAGATGATGAATTTTAATTCTTGAGAGTGTAAAAATGAAACCAAATTGATCCGCAAGGGTCCATTTGGCTGAGGGCAAGTAGAACCTGATTTGCACTTGCCCGATGGGCAAGTACCGCAGAGACCTTAGTGTCAACCCCTGCACGGAGACTTCAGGCAGTCATACAAGCCAAGGGGGCAGCCACAAAATACTGAGAAAGTGATGATTCTAATTATAATAAAAAATATTCTAATTCAATGAAACGGTTTCTCCATTATTCTAATTCAATGAAACAACAGTGTCACAGTTAAATGGCCTAAATGGGCCTTTTGGAAAGCTCAGCTGAGCAAATTTTTTACAGGTAACAAGTTCTGTGATTACTCTAACCAGTAGGACAGGTGCGGTGAACACCTGATTTGTTTTCTGCACAAGAAATGCATTCAAAGAATTTAACGATTGCACTGTTCAAATTATTCTAATTCGTTGACCAGCACCTGTACTGTTCCATAACCCTGTGTGTTTTGTTGTGTGTCTCTGTGGCAGTGAGCAGCCCGTGTGCACTGAGGAACGGGGGCTGCTCCCACCTGTGCCTGCTGTCCCCCGTACCACCCTACTACCAGTGTGCCTGTCCCACCGGGGTCCAGCTGCTGGAGAACAACATGACCTGCCGGGACGGTGAGACGCCGCTATTTACACATTTTATCTATTTATTTTGTTGGCTTTCACCTTCTTTTCGGAGAGATTGGAGATGGAATGATCCAGGGCCGGATGTAGGCATCTGCATGCCCTGACTGCCCCACCATCATGATGGCTGCAAAACGACGCACCTTTCAAAGACATTTGCTTGTATTTAAAATGATTTGAAACACTACTACTGCTAATAACTAACTTGTGGTACAAGTAAAACAGAAAACTCTGAGTCAGACCTTTATGCATGCTGCGTGTCTGTTGCAACTTCAACAACTGTTCAACAATGTTAATATTGATGCTTACTTGCCTAATATAAGTCCTGTAACTGAAAATGGCCGATGAAGCCGCCCTCATGCCATTTTTGCCTGCCCCCCCAATTGGGAAATGTTGCATCCTGGCCTGGAATGGTCCCAGTGTCTTAAAGTGCCACTGACACGCTCACGATTTTAGAGCACATCACGTGGTCAAATCAAAAACGTTTTGTAGCGCGAGCGACTGCCCCGACGGTCCAATCAGCTGGCAACTGAGTGAGGCGTCCTACCTGCCTACCAGACTACTACTACTGCGTGTGTGTACTACTGTGTGTGTGTGTGTGTGTGTGTGTGTGTGTGTGTGTGTGTGTGTGTGAATGGCATTTGGTTTAGTGGTGTTTGTTGTGGCAGTCATGGCATTTAGGGGGGATTGCCCTTCCCCGTGCCTATAGCGTAGAAGTAGTTTTCCTCCTCAGCGCCGTCTCTCTTCTCCTCCTCTCTTCTCTGGAGGAGAACACTTCGACATTATTGTTGTTGCGATCGCGTTGTTAGTAACTTCATTGGTGGGGGACGACGACAACTGTCATTAGCCAAAGAAGTGTGGAGGAGGAGAGGAGAGGAAGATCTGTCGCTGCTCTGGCAGCGGGCAAGCTCCACCGCCGCTAAACTTACAGATAGAACTCAGCTGTATCTGTCCGATAGCTGATAGTAGTATTGTCCAACGTCGAAATGGAATATCAGCTAGGGGAAAGAACTTCCACCTTGCAGGTTGTGATATGTTGGGGAGATATCCATGAGGATATACATTTAGCCTGTTACTGAATACTGAAGCTGCCCTGCTCTGCCTTGGCTCAGCCCTGGCTCTCTGAGCCGAGCCGTGGCTCAGCACCATCTCAGTGGACAGTACACACATAGGTACCATAGGACTAACGTTCGAAATTGCGACTATGCAACAGTTAGTGTAAACAACAACACCTCAACCCAATGTCATTGTAACTAAGTGGACATTTGTTTTCAAGTGGACATTTGTCCCAGTATGAAGCCATATGTAACGTCAAAACGACTAGCCTGTTGCTATGCTAGCGCTGACTATGGGGGAAGTTACACCTCCTACGTGACGTCACGACAAAAATTAGCATCTGAATTACCATTTGTTAGCTCCCCAGGGGGTGTGTCACGCCCCCTTTAAGAGGTTGCCCCAAAGGATTGCATAAGGCTTACCCATTATGGCACAAGTCAACCTCTGAGCCGTGGGATGAGCTTTGTACCGGCGATCTAATTGGGTGATTCTCTCGGCAACGCCACGACTTCTGATTGGCTGTCTCGTCTCTATGGCCTCTGGTCTGAGCTACATTTCATTTCATTACTATTTAGTAGTTGGTGTGACAAGTGTTGCCCCCCCCATGCCCATGCCTAGATCCGCCCCTGGATGCAGGCGTTTATCACTCCCCTGTCTGCAATGCCCTGAAATCAGCCGCAGGTCAGAGCTTTTTATGTGATGCCACTGTGATTTCTTTTTCCCCAGAAAAATCTCTAAATCAGGGAGAGGAAAAAAAATCTAGAATGAGCTGATGAATGCAAATCTGCTAATATAGGAAGTCTTTGACACAACAATGTTTGAGGAGAACCATAGCTCTAGTAGACATGCAGCCCACCTCACCCCCGCCCGTCACTCTCTCTCTCTCTCGCTCTCTCTGTTAGTTGTGGAGGGAGGGAGGGGTGGGCTGACCAGCTGAAGGTGGTGCAGGCTGACCTGTGGTCTCCATGGCAACACCACTCCACTCACTGGGATAGCTGTGTGAACTGAAGCCCCTGACGCGCTCTCTCCCTCTCTCACACACACACACTCTCTCTCTCTCTCGCTCTCTCCCTCTCGCTCTGTCTTACACACGCTCTCTCTCTCTCTGTCTTTTATTTACATTCTTTGCTTGAGTTACCCCAGTCAACAGAGCGAGGCTAGCAAGGGAAGGAGAGAGAGAGAGAGAAGGGGAGAGAGAGGTGGGAGACGGATCACATGCTCCCCTTGGGCGGGCGCGTGCGTGCGCACACACACACACACACACACAATGCCCCCATTCACCACGTCGTTTTTTTTAACCGTTTCAATGCGCGGTCGGTGCATTCTCATTACCCCCGCACACACACACACTCTACCCCCCTTCTTAACTCGCACACCATCCAGTGGTTTTGGCCAGACGGCTGGGGTCCAGCCCTCACCCCAAAAGCCCCCTGACACATCAGGGTTACATCTGGCTATTGTTAAGACAGCTAACCCCACACACACACACACACACACACACACGCACACACACACACACACACACACACACACACACACACACACACACACACACACACACACACACACACACACACACACACACACACACACACAGCCAAGCCACATCTCTCCCCTTTCTGGTACCCCTAATATGACCTAACCCCCACCTCCATCCCATGTCCCCACCAAACACTGCTATGTTATGGTCCCTTAAAGGTTTTAGTGAGTGAGTCCAGTGTCTATGATGTCATTGACACTGCAAGAAAGCCCCTCACACTATCCACAAGGAGGTGCAGTGCACCAAGGCATTATGGGGGTTGTAGTCTAGGAAGTAAGTATCCATGACATCAGAGACACTGGGCTCACTGCTAAAATCCAAAACATCAGGTTGGTTGCAGTGCTGTACACTACAGCCTCCAGGATTAGTTTGAGTCTCTGGTTGGTGTTGTCTCAGGCTTTCAACCTTTTTCATACCAGGGCCCACTAGTTTTGTAGATTTGGGCTAATGGGCTAACATGAAGAATATTTTAACTATTTGAGAACATGAAACCAAATTGACCCGCAAGTCTCTATTTGGTTTCATTTTTACACCCTCAAAGAGTTACATCTGGTTAACCAACTTTTCATCATTTAGCCTGGGGACCACCTGGAATCCCCTCAGGGACAACTGGTAGTCCCCAGACCACCTGTTGAATACACTTAGCCACTTAGCACGGCAGTAGAAAAACTGTTCCTGGCAGAGTGTCGGTGAGAGATCTCGCTGTCAGGGCTATGAGAACCACTGCTACAAAGTATTCCGCCAGTAAATCCATCAAACTCCTCTCTTCCTCCAGGCGCCACCCAGATCCTGCTGCTGGCCCGGCGCACCGACTTGCGCCGCATCTCTCTGGACACGCCCGACTTCACGGACGTGGTCCTGCAGGCGGACGACATCCGCCACGCCATCGCCGTGGACTACGACCCCGTGGACGGACACGTGTACTGGACGGACGACGAGGTCAAGGCCATCCGCCGCTCGCGGCTGGACGGCAGCGAGGCGCAGCTGGTGGTCACCTCGCAGGTGGGTGGTTTTGGAAGGATGCGCTTGTTTGCCTCATCACTCAAAAAGCCCCCTACATAGCTGCTTGTTTTGAATTTGCCCCGTAAGCAATTCCAATAATGCTAAATTATGCTTATGTTAAGTAATGTTAAAAATGCTAATAATGATAAGCAATGCTTATTAATGCTAATAATATTTTTTTGTCATGCCTCCCGTACCCTCAGGTCAACCACCCAGACGGCATCGCCGTGGACTGGATCGCCCGCAACCTGTACTGGACGGACACGGGGACGGACCGCATCGAGGTGACGCGCCTCAACGGCACCATGCGCAAGATCCTCATCTCTGAGGACCTGGACGAGCCCCGAGCCATCGTCCTGGATCCTGTCGCAGGGTAACCATCAGAGATTATTCTGTGTGTGTGTGTGTGTGGGTCCATCCATCTTCAACCGCTTATCCGTGGTTGGGTCACGGGGGCAACAGATCCACTAGAGAGCTCCAAACCTTCCCTCTCCAGAGCAACATTACATCAATCCTGTAAATCAATCCTGTCAATCCTATAAACTAGTGAGGCACTGAAAATATTTGGCAGGAAATACACACGCAAAAAAATATATTTGATTTCGACCAAAATAATTATTGCATCCAAATGTGCTAATTAAATGTTTCATGCATCCATAATGGTGATTATTATTTAAGTTAAATTTTGCTATAAAATAAAATGACAGCGATGATAGGCCTACAAAAACTGTACAAAAAATGGGTACAAACGTATCAATATTAGGTATTTGGTTTCAGCCAAGTATTTCCATTTCGGGGCAAACTAAACCAAATCCATGTTTGGCTCATGGTCCTATTTATTTTCCTGTTTTTTAAATTTTTCTTTGAGAGTAAATGTCTTCCTAGCAATCAGCGTGTCATGACTCAGCTTTATGAGGTGACGGGGCAATCCGAGCTTTGAGCAGTGGATGCACAGCCACAGTGACATCATCTCTGTCTCTCTCACACACACACACACACACACACACACACACACACACACACACACACACACACACACACACACACACACGTGCAAGTGCACGCTCCCAGGCTGGTGGCGCTGCCCTCTTCTTGGCACTGGCGGTGTTTTGCGGCCATGTGGCCCGGCGGGCCAAGTCCTCACTGGATGACTCATGAAAAGTGACAGCTGTTCATTGAGTCTCCTCCTCATTCTCATATGCTCCCTCTCCCTCTGTCAGAAGCTGTCTTCCACATTTCTATGGCTGTGTATCTATGTAAAAATAAGAGACTTGGGGCAGGTGCTGAGCAGACAAAAAAGTGAGAGGCTGCTGTTAAAAGCGTACATCATCATTCATCACCGTGTAAAATTGACCCCGTTTCTATTTGCTCAGACACTTGTCCACTCGAAGACGTACTTCCTTCAAAGTACTGACAGCTGATTGTTTTGGTGTTCATATGGACAAGCTCCATAATGTTCCATAACGCCAATGTGCATACAAGCCAACCTCAAGGTTGAGTCGGTGCAATCGAGCCAAGCTAGCCAACTGTAGTCAACGGTGGCAGTCTCTGGATTATGGGTTTTCAACAGGTGGTCCAGGGACCACCAGTGGTCCCTGAAAGGTCCCAGGTGGTTCCCAGGCTAAATGATGGAAAGTTACTTAACCAGATGTAACCCTTTAGCATAAAAATGAAACCTTATGCTCTCAAGAGTTAAAATATTCACTTAATACTAAAGCAAAAGAAATCTTTAGTTTTGGGGTCTGTGTGGCTAAAATGTCATCAAATGGTGGTCTGTGGCTCAAATTCTGAATAAATAGTGGGCCCTGGTGGTGCATTGTATATCTCCACAACCCAGAGTTACTTGTTTTTTTTCCTAAATGGGGTGTCTTATTTGTCTTCCCCTCTCACCTGATCACACCACAACCACCACCAGGTACATGTACTGGACCGACTGGGGCGAGGTGCCCAAGATCGAGCGCGCCGACCTGGACGGCACGGAGCGGCTGGTCATGGTCAACACGTCCCTGGGCTGGCCCAACGGCCTTGCGCTGGACTACACCGAACGCAAGATGTACTGGGGAGACGCCAAGACCGACAAGATTGAGGTTGGTGCCAGCAGCTCACTATGTTTTACTCCATAGGATGAATGTTTTCAGGGACTGGGAGGAGAGGAGGGGGTCCCAACTGTTTTCCGTATTTTTTGTTGTTGTTGATGCCTGATCGCATGCAGGCCACAGCAGGCTTTTCTGAGGAAGTCTTCATACTATGCTATCTAAGTCTACATGAAAATGCTGTCTAAGATTAAGTTGGCAATGCATGAGTCCAGCAGAAGAGTGGGAGTGAATCTGCAGTTCTGATTGCAGTGAAGAGTGCATTCCATAGATTTGGTTGGCTAGGATGGGGAAGAGTTGGGGCGTGAGGAGCGTTCTCCGAGCGTTTTTTTAGTAAGGGAGGGTGACTTCCAGGGAGAGGTTTGTAGGGGTGTGATCACACTAGAAAAGATATGACAGTGCCATAACCTTGGTTGCTTTGAATGTGTGCATCAGAGTTTTGTTTCTCTGAAGGTAGCAAGTTTTTGTACTCTCAGGCTAACAACGTGAACACATTTTTTTTAGAGTAGGGGGCGTATGGGGGATGTTGCTCCCCAGAATAGGCATGAGCCAGGTCTCGTCGTGGTCCTGTAAAATAAGGCCGGTTTTACCCTGACAGCCATATCTAGCCTGAATCAGATCTGTGTCACTTCAAGATAGAAATATGATGGTCTAACAGGTCACATGATTCATTTAAACAAATCAGATTCCAGACTCAATGTGTGTCAGATCTGATTCAGGCAGGATTTGCTGGTAGTGTAAACCAGGCCTCTAAGAAATGGGAGTGGGTTTCCTCTAGCGCTGATGATGAGGATGATGGCAGAACAGTTTGATACCCCGCTCTACCTCTCAGCCTGTTCAAAGCCACAGTCGTGCTGGGTGTCTGCCTGTTCTCTCGCTGGGACGCTTAAGTGTGCAACAAGACCCCCCACGGTGGGCCCTGAGGGCAGGGGGGTGGCATTAGTTCACCCGACACATCCTGTATCTGCTGTCAGTTTGAAAAAGAAAGAGAGAAGGGGGGGAAAAAGGTGACCTTGCCAGCCACAGACGTCCAGAATGCCGCAAATGGAAGGCCTCCTCTCCTCTCCTCTCCTCTCCTCTCCTCTCCTCTCCTCTCCTCTCCTCTCCTCTCCTCTCCTCTCCTCTCCTCTCCTCTCCTCTCCTCTCCTCTCCTCTCCTCTCCTCTCCTCTCCTCTCCTCTCCTCTCCTCTCCTCTCCTCTCCTCTCCTCTCCTCTCCTCTCCTCTCCTCTCCTCTCCTCTCCTCTCCTCCTCTTGCACTACGCTCTTCTTTTCGTGCTAGTGTGTGTGCCAAGGCTCTGTGCTTGGCACCGAAAAACTAAGAAACACTTGGCGTTGAAAACTGGGGGGCTCTGTTTTGGGGGTTTGGGTTGGGGTAACGGAGACGAAGCAGAGCCAATCATGCTGGTAATCCTGTACGGATAATGGAGGCTGACGCTGCAGGGGGTCCCGGGAGCGAGGCGAGCCTTTTTTTATCAGGCTGTCTGCAGCAGGCGGACCCCCTGCCGCGGCGTGGCGGGCGCCCGGTGCAGCTTTTTTTGTTTTGTCTGTCGGGCGGACGGACGGACGGCGGTGCTGGTGGTGCCGGCACTCGCCATCGAGGCTCTGGCATCGCCATCAACCAACCAAACAGACCCCCTCCGTGGTCGCAGCCAAGGCAGACCCCCTTTCAATGTGAGATGAGGCGTGCTTGGTTTGAAGTCCGTCCTCCCCCTGTGGCGGAGTGAGAACAAAACACTGATTCTTAAAGTCTCAGTGAATTTGATAGTGAAAAATGATGTTTTTCTTCCACACTTTTAAACCACGTCCGTGATCGTTGTATGGACTTGCCTAAAAATGGATCCAAAAAATCTTTAATTATTTCCTGAAAATGAAAATGTACTCCTAAATGACGTGTAGACTAGGCCGACGACACGACTAAAAGCCAAAGGAAATAATGATGCTCGCCGTTTAAGTCCCTGCACAGCGTTGTCCTCCAAACACAGCTGGTTGTGATTAAACAGTGAGTTCCGTTTTCACATCCAGACGGTGCATTATTTGGTTTGAAAGTAATCATCCCGACTAAAATATGTATGTACTGTAGGTTAGAAATAATCCCTTGGCGTGGTGCCCCGTCCCTCTGTTTACAAACGAAAATGCACCTGGGTCTCATGAGATGGGAAAAACAACTTCAATATCTTATTTTTTCATATGCACATGCCAATTAAAATATTTCTTTGATGCTCATTAAATATATATTTCATGTAATAGCATACAGTTTGTATTTCACACATTCCATAGAGCTGCTGACCTTATGACATCATCAACCTGCGACAGGAGCAGCCCCTATAAGTGAAAGATTCGCTGTTTATTATGCAATTCGTCCTGACACTGTAGATTCTACAAAACATTCGCTCTGAAAGAACATACTGAAAGATCTGTGCTGCATTCTCACATTCTCCCCAAAAATAGCAGGCGCTCACGGCACATAGGCGCGCTATGGGCCGTGAACACCAAGTACAGTACAGACTGGTTTAAGGCGTTTTACTTGTTTATTTTAGTTACAGAGGACAAGTATAATGTTTTGAGGCATAATTTGTCTTATTAGCCAGGGATCCTTTTAAAGTGCTTTCAAATACCACTCCTCCCCCATCCTTAGAAAGAACCAAATGAGGATTGTGTAAAATGACCTCCTCCTCTGACACTGTGAGCAGGAGGAGGAGGAAATCATGGAGTGCTGAGCATCATCACGGTGCTTTTACTCTCTGAGCTTTTTTTGTTCATGGAACTGGTGAATCGAAGACAGACTTTTTTGCCACCAGAAATGAATCCCAGATCTCTCGATCTCTCGCACAGTAAGTGTCGATTTCTCTCAAGAACTACCACCCGCACCCCCCCCAACCAGCCGCCCCCCAGCCACCTCCCTGCCCCCCTTTCTGTTTAACTCCCCTCATTAGCGTCGACAATTTGCCAATCCAAACAGCTTGCGTCCTCCTGTGCAAGCAGGCAGCGGCGTGTCAGTCATGTGCTGGAGGGGGGCTGCGTAGGGGAGGAGGGGTCCCGGCCCATTCCCCTTCCCTCGACGGGGCGGCGAGGCACCGCTTCCTCGGCGCTCGCTGCGCTGCTCGCCACATCAAAGCCCCTCCTTTACCCCCTCTACCACCCCCCCACCCCTCCCCTGCTTCTCTGAAGGGAAAAAAAAATAAAAACAGCGACCGTTAAATGTCGGCACTTTAAGGGGTGTTGACAGGTCAGCCCAGGACGAACTTAGGGCCCTGTGTTGACCCGGGTGAGAGGGATAAGGTAAAGATATACAACATGGCTGCTAACTCCCTGCCCGCGGGGCCTCTGCACTTTCACTACAAGAGTTCACGACTAGCAGTGTTATTTATTCATGGGATTCCTTTTGCTTTGAAGAATTTATTTAGGAAAAAATGTCTATTGTTTCTTTTTTAACTCATTCTGTATGGGGTGTTTGAAGTTTTATTGAAAAATAGCAGGTGTGCGTGCCACTCTTTTTGGGGAAGTTGTAAAAACATAGTGCAAATCTATGTGCAATGAATATTATGTTTTTTCAGAGCAAACGTTTTTTAGAATCTAAGTTGTCAGGTCAAAATGGGTTAACCGTTTTTGTTTACAATCATTATCAGTAAACATGGATATATTTTATCCAATGTAAAATATTTCATAAAATATATTTCTCATCACAATATATCGAGGTACAGTGATACATGACAACTTGGCGTGCTCTTCTTTAATATTTCATCATGACTTTTCACAAACAAAATTGCTGCAAAACGTGCATATTGTTTTTTTAATAATGATAAAATTAATATTAATAATTAATTAATATTATTAATAATTATTAATAATATTCCTAAAAAAAAATAGGAATTAAGTTGGGAACTTCTCTTTTGGTCCAAACATTCCTAAGACCTGTGAGATCGGTCGAGTGGAGAAAATTGAGTCCATTGTGGGTGAATGTGATTTTTGTCACAGATATCTAAATATGGTCAAAATTCACATGAAACCTTCCTGGAGAAAAAACAATTGGTGTATGCCACGGCCCCAGATAGTGGCTCCAGGCTTGAGGCAACGATCCCTGGTGGCCAAGTTTGGTACTGCAGGCGGGTGGAATTCATGCACGAACGCCGGAGAGCACGCACGCTCGTTTGCTTTGTGCACGCGGACAGGGCAGTTTGTGTTTAAGTTGTTTTCTGAATAAACCAGCGGTCCTCACGTCATATACTACCTCAAAACACAACGGATGTATTATATGACAGATAATAAGCTCAATGCAAACCCACAAGCTTGTTTTTTGATGCTTTTTGATGTTTTTTTCCTTTGCTCGTGCGCGATGGCGCTCGTTCATGGTTCCCATAATCCCTTGCGTTGGGCGCGTTCATGGAGAAATACTTCCGCATTTGGGCACCAAATTTTGGTGCCCAAATGCGGAAATAGGCGCACTTCCGGCGGTCTTCCGGGTGCTTCAAAGCGCCAATGAGCAACTTGTATTGAAATGAATAACAAGGGGGCGGGGCTATCGCTCCAGTCCGGCCTCTGTTATTTTATTACTCTAGAAAAAACAATTGGTGTATGCAGGGAAACATCACACAAAGCTACTGAAAGACCCACCCACCTTAGACATCAGTAACAGCATCACAAAGCTACTGAAAGTCCCACCTACCACAGACCTCAGCAACATTGTGAAAATTGCAAAAACGTAATTGTCTACTTCATCCATCCATGTTCAGTGTTCTAGGGGATACAACATTAACTAAATAACTAAATACAAAAAAGGGAATTAAACCCATCGTGACTTGACCCCTTGAAAATGTTTGGTGGGCCCTGCTTCTATAGAAGGTACCATATGAGGATTGGGCGGCTGTGGCTCAGGAGGTAGAGCAGGGCGTCCAATGATCTGTGCGTCGATCTGTGGGTGGTTCGAATCCTGGCTCCTTCTCCTCCTGTGTCTACATGTTGAAGTGTCCTTGAGCAAGACACTGTGCCCTTCAATTACACCCTAAAAATGTACCATTTACTCAGTAGCCTGGTGGTGCTGTTCTGAACCCTAATAAGAGATTGGTCTGTAGCGGACGGGGTGGGCGGGTTTGGAAACCTGCCCAATGAAGGTGAAGGTGTTGCGGCACTATGCTCCTTCGTGCACAAGTAGGCCATGCCAAGTTGGCACTCAAAACAGTGCATTGGGTGGTGGGTGTGTCGGAGTGTGTATGTGTGGGTGGGGGTATACCATAGGGGTGTGCAGGAGGGGTACGGTACGGTGTGCCTTGGTGGGTGGGGGTAGGGGTTTGGGGGGGGAGGGGGAGGGGCGCAGAGGGCAGGCTGGGTTTTGTTCGATTGGGTTTTTCGAAGCAGAGCTCGGGGTTTTTGCGGCGGGAGCCCACATCTGGTTCCGATTGTGGCCTCCACTCTGCACTGCGGTCTGCTCTGTTTAGAATAGACCCAGAATGTGAAAGCCACACCGCACTGCGGTCACTACTCCCAACCCCGAGCAGACCTTATGGCTGAGGCCATCTCACTGAGGATGGAAACTCCATTTTATATTTATATATGTGTGTGTGTGTGTGTGTGTGTGTGTGTGTGTGTGTGTGTGTGTGTGTGTGTGTGTGTGTGTGTGTCATATTTCTATATTTGTGAGGGACAACCCCCCCCCCCCCCCCCCCCCCCCCACACACACACACACACACTTGTGAAATAGTCATTGTGAGGAGTCTGATGACCATTGCCCTGATCTTCACAATGACAAATTGTTGTTCTTTTTATTATTTTGCTTTAAAAATATGCATCAGCTCAGGATGCTATTCCAAGCCATTTCAGCTGCAGTACCATGCATGTCCACACATCAGGGGGGCACCCTCGCCCCCGCATCCTCCTCTCCACTTATCCCCTCCCACCTCATTCTATTGGGGGGGTCATAGAACCACAGTGGGAGGGAGTGGGGACTGATCCATGCATACCATAACCATTGACATACCAACAGCGCTTTGGTGTGTAGATGTACTTTATACCCAACATCTTGAAATCAATAATGGTGGACCCCCTTTAGGGCTTGATGCAGGTTAGGAGTATAGAGGTTGGGTTTAGGGGTTTGACAGCTATGCCTGATTGCGTTATGACACTGTAGATTGCCAATTCGTCGGCTATTTTCAATTCTGCTATAAACTATGTTGATGTCCTCACAAGTATAGTAAGAATACGTGTGTGTGTGTGTGTGTGCGCGCGTGTGTGTGCGCGTGCATGCATGCGTGTGGCATTGCAGCCTGTGTGTTGATCATGGACTGAACTCAATAGCTGTTATATTACAAGCGCTTCGTGTTCATGACGTCTTCCAATAAAAATAATGACTTGTATTCAGTTACTCATACAGTTCCTTCTTGTCATTTTTCCTTGATGAATGTGAGTTTCACACGTAGGTCGTCAGTCAGTCGCACAATGCTTGCGCCATTGTGAGCCTGTAGATCTGCTGAAGGTTGGGAGTCCCGGGCAAATGAAATATCAACTGTGTTTTCCCCTTTGGATATTGAGCTTAAAGTTTGGTTTTGGCAGGTTTATAAGACTATACCTCGTCAGCTGCTGTAGTAATCTGAAAACCTCACCTTAGCACGTAGCACTTGGCCCTAGCCTGGATGATCATGCATATGCAAACAAACCCGGACAGTTGGATTCATTGTTAAGCTGCCCACCTTTTTTACGATATTCTTTTTTAGTATATTTTGTATTTCTGGAGGCCTTTACGTACTTTAAGTACTGTAATTGCTCCGTCTGAAACAAACTTTGATTGGCTGGATTAGTTGATGATGCAATGGTGATGTCATTGATATAGCGTTCAGTGTCGGGTAGAAACTGGAAAATGGGTAATGTGTGTGTATAGTATGTACTGTAAATATGTAGCACCTGTGTGGGTGCAATTTCTGTGTAGCGCCTTCATTCAAGGTGCTTCACAGAGATGAGTGCCTTACATTTTACTCATTCACACACACATTTATACTCTGACCCCAGAGGACAACCATGCAAGGCATCAACCTGCTGCATCAGGAGCAATTAGGGGTTCAGTGTCTTGCTCAAGGACACTTCGACAGTAACTGTGTGGGAACCCCATTCATCCATTTCAGATGGAAAAATGACATTATCACAGTAGTAGTTAAACAG